>MNCI01028044.1:1195781-1256222 GCA_015680685.1 Gnetum montanum
GGATGCTGACGCTAGTTAATTTAGACTTAGATCTTTAGTTAGAGTTAGCTTAGTTTCTCAACCCTTTCCCCTGATAGCATAGAAGATAAGCCGAAAATACCAAAAAAATCACATACCTCAGACTTGATTAACCATACACCATGACACTTACAAGCAAGCCTGGGAAGACAACGAACGATTAACCCCAAGTGTTTCTTGTGGCGTTAAGGCATTTAGTTTGCGGAGTTCGACCAGATCGCGCGTGTACGCTCGTATTCGTATGGTTGAGTGTAGGGGTACCTCGCCACTCATCACAAGCGACTCAATGAAATCCTTTTTGAGAATCTTTAGAGGAGCACAACACTTGAATGTGAACTAGACAAAATGGATTTTCTTCCAATTTTCAAGTTGGGATAATTTGGCCTTGATAGATTATGTCATCATGAATCTGGCTAAGTAACTATCACCAAAACTGAGTGGGCCTCTAATCTTGCATATTGGTTGAATAAAATAAACATTGTTGGGCCTACCACATATCATAGAATTATTTTAGTCTATTTCTTATACTTAGGATATAATACTTATTTTCCACTAAGATTTGAACTCAAGACCTCTTTCAAATCAAAACTCCATCATTACTATCTTTATGCTAATATAACTATGAAAAAATCACCTTTAATACTTAAGTGGGATTAAGCAAGTAGTATTATACCATAAACTTGGCCTTACGTGGTTGTTTTTCACTCTACATTGTGGTAGAAATGTAACAACATTCTATCTTCTCTCTTAATTTTAAGATTAGAATAGATTTCCTTTAGGATTTTTTTCAAATATACTCATAATTTGATCTCAACTTTAATTGAATCTTATTAATTCTAATGTATAGAACCTTAATGAATGCATATGTATAAAATTTTTCCTAGGTTTAATGATCAAAACCTAGATCTAGCCTTGTTTATTTTTAATTTCTCTCCATTTTTAATTACATGTTAATACAGTTCATATAAATCTATAAAATTTGATTGAATTATTATTGAAATTTCTATAATTTTAATTTTCTTTGGTTTTGGTGGCTCATGGATGGGAAATTTTCAGCTTTTTTTTCTCCTATTTATTTATTATTTTTTATTGATGTATACTTTTCTTTTTTAATAGGGGATTTTTATGAGAGATGTTCCAAGGTGGTGGTTCTCCTAGGCTCTCCCCATGGTTCAGGGGCCATGGAACACTTTGAGGCACCCTTGGGTGACTCTCAAGTGTTAGACAACCCATCCTGGCTTAGTGATACCAAGCCAACGGTAGGACACCCTCTTGTTACAACTCTCTCTAAGTTCTCTTGATACTACCCTCACTCGGAGAACTACATGGCCCTGATTCTATGGTGGTCATAGATATATAGGTAGCAAGGATTAGATAGTTTTAGTGCAGTGCCAAGCCATACCATGTACTAGAATGTGAGGGTTCTAGGGTTGAGGCACCATCCCTTGTAGATGCATCATTTCCCCTTCCACCAATGTCGTCTACAGGGATGCTTATGTGCTTGTTTGCAAGGTCCTCATTTGGAGTTAGTTGTCCTCCATGAGGTGCATTACCATACATATATTAAGAAGCTATGTTGCTACTTGCACTCTCTCTTAGGTTGCTTGCTTGTTAGAGGTGTATTCCCTAGGTCTTTCACCCCAGATCCCTTAGATATTAGTGAATTCCTTGGGGTGCCAAACAACATCAAGGCAACATTGTTATAGATGGTATTAGAGCATTTTTGAAATTGTGTTGTGATATGCATGTGCTCTTTGGTTGTGTTACTTCATTGAGGTTGTTCTATTAATTGTCCCTTTGAATTGATACCTAGGTGATCTAGGATCATATACTTATATATTCTTTGAAGAGTTGCCTTATGGTAATATTTTTATGCTCTTCGTGAGGGGACCAATGTTACATTGTGAGCAACTGATGTATGTTGTTCTCCTTGAGGATGTATATGATTGCATTATGGTATTATCCTCCACTTGTTTACTTGTGGTTGGACCAATTGTGGTTTCACTTGATATGGTAGAGGAGAGTTCTATTGGAAACTAATAAATCATTGTTGCTTGAGGAGATCTTATCTCTAGTCTCTAGTGATTCATCTAGGATGAATTGGACCTAGTCTCCACTTCAGTTTCCACCCAGATGACATGTATCGAGATGGCATTGATTGAATTATGCAGGATGTGATATCCTTGCACTCCCACTCACCTTAGATACAGTGAGTATGGGAATTAAAAATTGGAACATGTTGGTTCCCAGGTACCGTAGGATGGAGGGCCTTCAGACATGTGCTTTTGGTGAACCTTGTTCTAGGTGGATTAAAACCATTGCTGGTAGACTCCCTACATTCGTGTTTGTGATTGTATGTTTGTCTAGTTGTGTATGCATGTATTCTTGGTTGTGTATTCAAATTCTACATGTGTGTTACCTTTGTCATGTCTATTGTTCATAATGCAAGGCTTTGTGTTCTATGTGGTGTGATGATTTGTTGTTGGGATTGTTGAGGATGCATTGAAGGCTGTTTATGCCATCCCAAGGCCAAATGTTTGTGGTCCTTGTTTGTGATAACATCTTATGCTTGAGGCATGATTGACCTTGTTGCTAACCTTTTGTGAGTTGTGCTCCCTTGTTTGAGTTGGTTGTGTTGCCCTTGGGTTTGTGGCATCACTCTTTTGATTGGTGACCTTTCTTTGGGCACTTTGATTTGAAGACTTCTAGTCTAGGTCATCCTATTATTGGTTCTTGTTGAGACCACACCTCTTTTGATGAGAGTCTTTCTTGTGGATGCATCCTCCTTGATGTTGCTCTTCATAGTGAGAATTGGTTTTATGGAGACTTTTTGTTGGCTAAACCTTGGTTTTCCACCTTATTTTTGAGTTGAGATAATGATTCCATATTGCCCATGCCTTTTATGAATGTGTGGAGATTTTGAGCATGGTTGGAACTAGTGTCACTGGCTGGGAATGTTTGTTGTATGTGAATCTTTGAATTTTAAGAGTGTTCTAGCTCTCTCTAGTGTGCCTCATGATGAATTCTTTTTTGTGAGTGTATCTAATTAACCCATAAATATTTTGCATGATTGATCTCTATGCATGTTTCTAAGGTCTTTCTCTTTATGATGTTTTGAGAATGATATTTCTTTGTTCTATGATCATTCTTGATGGTTTTATATGAGGTTGATGTGTTGATCATGTTCCTGCTAACTTCTCTATTTCTAAGTTGTTGTCTCAATCTTTGTAGGTAGCACAGGTACAAAGATGTGACCAGTGCTAACCTCAGTTCATTCTATGAGCACTATGTTTATGGGGAAGATATGTGCTCTTGAGGCCTTCATGAGTTGATTATTGGGTCTTAGAATTCCAACATTGGATTGTGGATTTATCAGTACCTTGGCTATGATGAATCAGTAGGTACATCATGATTTGTTTGCCTCTCTATGTTGGGTGAGCACTAATAGAGGATGATGATCTATCCTAGACCCTATAGATATTTGGCTAGAAAATGGCATGAAATGGTATCCTTGGCCATATTGGATATTGATGGCCTAGGAGTGGCCAATGCCTTGAGGTCCCACTATGGTAGGTAGTGGATACTCATTTGGCATGTTCCGTTATTCAATTGTTGCACTTGTGTGCCAATTCATTTTTTTTTTGATGGAAGTTGTGCAGTGAGTTTAGTGCGATGGTTGTTCGTGTATGTGTAGAGACAGTTGTGTAGTAGATGTAGTGTGATTGATGATCATGTACATTCTATGATAGAGATAGGTTTTTCTCAAAATAGTGTGGTGCTTTCTTGGTATACTCATGGTGGCCTAAACCTTTCAGCTTAGGATGGGCTTGGGTAGTTTGTCCTATATCCTTCTAGGCCTAGGTAGCATTTCCAAATATGATGTATTGTGCTCAATAAATGTATTCATATCCTTGGGTGTGTGAGATTGTAATGTAACATTGTGATATTCTTAGTGTTGACAGTTTATGCACAAAAAAGTGCTAGATGTTATTGGCCTATGTGAGTAAATTATCTCCTTGTTGTAGGCCTATGCCACACACTATGACAAGGCCAAGCTTGATGTATGGTGTTTTCCTGGTGTGCATTCTTGAAGTTCCTTCCAAATATGTTGTAAGCAACCTTTGTGTCTTGATGTGTAATTCTATTTAAAACCACATGGAAACTTTTCTTTGTTGAGATATGATGTTGTAATGAGCAGGCCAAGGCATGTTCTTGCCCAAGGTGCTCTTGAATTAATGCCTTGTGTTCTTGGTGATATTGGCATGCCTTGATGGTGTGTCCTTTGGTGAATGCTTTTGAGATAGGAAAAGTCTTGGGAATACTTCCTCTTGGGTTCCTAGACTAGCAAAAATCTTATCCACAAGTGATTGATGGTGACTAAAATTCAAATCAAAGGTGATGTTGCTATGTCTAGTTGTGGAGTAGAGTTGAGTTTTGGGTATCAACACCTAGACTCTCTCTTCCATGGTTGGATGTGATGGTGGAGCAATTTTGCAAACATTGGGATGGTGGCCCATCCTTGAATAAATGATGTTATAGTTATAGAAATTATGACTTCTCTTGGTGGCCTTGCTTGGTGGGCTTGGATGTGCTCAAAACACTTGAGCCTATTCTCTCATGATTGGGGGCTTCTAATGCTTCATGGATGTTGGCGTGCTCTCGTGACTAGTTGCTTATGATTTTTCTAAGGCCTATGATGTGCTCTCATGGCATGGGACTTATTGGTGCTTTTGTGGACTATAGTGTGATTTCATGACTTGGGACTCATTATGCCTAGCAGGATATGGTGTCTTACCGAATCTCCTTCATGTACTCTGTTCCCTGTGTACACTGATGTATCACACTATCTCTCTTCAATGTATTGTCCCATTTCTCTAGTGTATTGTTAATTCATGTTAGTGTCTTAACCTCTTTGGTGGGACAATAGGGCTAAGCACTATATTACTTGGTGATTCTCTAATCCTATGAGGGGTCATTCTCCATTCCAATGGATGCCCTATTTATTTCATGAAATAATAAGGTAGGTGGTATCGAGATAGTTGTTCCCTAGTTGGGATCTAGAAGTAGTTGATGTTTGGGACTTGCTCCTAGTAATGGTCCCATGTTCATGAACTCTTGGGTCTTGTTTCTAGAGAGAGAATGTTGTTACCCTGGTGAAAATCATGGAACCTCCTTTGTAAGGCCGTGTAATTGATGTAGCCTAAATGTATATATCTCCCTTCTTGTAAGCAAGGAATGATCTTATGTACTCTCTCTCAGCTTTTGGGTCTCTAGAGGGACTTCCTTGTTGGGGTTTTCTGGTAGACCACCCTTATTGTAAACCCTTTGGGGATGAATGATTTATTGTTTTGAGTTTGTAGTTGATGTTGGTGAAGCCCATTCTTTGTAAAACTATCTTGAAGACCTAGTACTCCTATGGGAAAAATGTTCTTCTTGACTTGCATTTGTTGTTTAGGTTAAATGGTAATAGGCAGTGGTGTATCCTTGCACATCATAATTATTGTAAATAGGTTGGACTAGGATGCATGAAACAAAAAACCTAGATCTCCCAAGATGAAACAAAAATCCCTCTTAATAAAATTTTTAAGGGATGAACTCTTTTTCTTCTCAAGTTGTTCTTAAGGTGGAATTGGATTTGGGTAAGACTTGTAAATCCATGTCTTCCTTGGGCTAGTAAAAGTTTGATGATACAGTTCTATTGACTATGTGGACTACTTGGGTGTGTATCATGGGTAAGGTGCAGATGGGCTATTGTACTTGCCTATGGAAGAAACCTTCCAAATAAGATCCTTCGAGTTCAAAAATCTAATGAAAGGTGTTGATCGGGAGTTGTGGTCATTCCTAACATAATAGGAAAATTTAAATTCTGGGAACCTAGATGTTCCTTAGAGAATTCATGATTGTGGTTGCCCTCAGAAGTGACTCTATATTCTTTCTTGGACCAAGTGTTCAGAAAATGGTGCTTGTCCCATATCTAAAAGTGGGAAGGATAGCTTGTAAGTTTCAAGTGCAGCTTATCCTTTCCCATGAATAGGAAATTATGATTGTAATTGATGATGTGATAGTGGTTTACATGAGACTTGTGTATGGAGGATGGTCTTGGGGTTGGCTACCCAACATATCCTCCACTTTTCCTAACATTTGAATAGGCATTCTCAATGTTGGACAATCACAAAGGATGTTGATGATAGATTGGGTTTGGATGCTATGGTAGCCTCCTAGGGAGGCCTTAAAAACAAATTTTGGATCTTCTCTTTTGGCTATGGAAATGGAAAGTGTTGGATGGTGAAATGAGGAATGCGATGTTGATGTGTTTGTAGATAGCAAGGTCAAGCTTAAAATATCTACCCATGTACCTTATTTTGAAGGGAGAACATGCTTGAATCTTTTCACACCAACCTAAATAGATATGATGGAAAAAATGTGCATGATATGGACATGTGGATTCTGTGCTTAGATGGTTACACTAGTGAGACCCCATGGGTTTGGATGTGAGTAGTAGAATGTGGAGTTCTAGCAAGCATGAGTTGCTTAGAGCATGTTCTCCCTCATGATTTTATGTTTCCAAGTCCATCACCATGGGTAGTGGCCCTGGTGAGCCCTCAAAGTTGATGAAGAAAAAAAATCAAGAAAATCGATGGGTTCTGAAATGTCATTCACAAAGGAACTCAGCTAGAATTATGGAAGAAGAGCTATCTTCTTGCATAGGTATGGGTCTATGCAAGAAGATAAGTCTCTAGACCTCATAAGGGATAGATCTAGGGGATGCCTTAAAGATGTTGGCCCTTTGGGTTGGACTACTCCGACTTGTCATAGAGTTGGAAAGTATTTGGGATTCCTCCAAGTGCCCATTGCGTTTCATGCAAGGCATTGGATGGAAGGATGTATCAAGTGTTGGGATTGGTATCTTCCTTCAAGCCTGGCATCAATTGAGTTGACGGGTTTCCCATAGTTGACAATTTCCAAACCCATACCTTAAGTGTACTCTTGAAGTCATCCTAGGCTCTACTTTGAGGAAATCACTTTTTTTGTGCGGGGGAGGATTGTGAGAGATGTCCTAGGGTGGTGGTTCTCTTGGGATCTCCCCATGGTTCAGGGGGCATGGTACACTCCAAGGCACCCTTGGGTGACTCTCAAGTGTTAGAAAACCCATCTTGGCTTGGCGGTACCAAGCCAATAGTAAGACACCCTCCTATTGCAACTCTCTCTAAGTTCTCTTCATACTACCCTCACTCGGAGAACTACATGGCCCTGATTCTATGGTGTTTCTAGATATGTAGGCAACCAACACTGGATAGTTTTCATGTAGTTCCAAGCCACACCTTGTACTGAAATGTGAGGGTTCGAGGGATGAGGTACCATCCCTTATAGATGCATCATTTCCCCTTCCATCAATGTTGTCTATAGGGATGCTTGTGTGCTTGTTTGCAAGGTCCTCATTTGGAGTTAGTTGTCCTTCGTGAGGTGAATTCCCATACATATATTAAGAAGCTATGTTGCTACTTGCACTCTCTCTTGGGTTGCTTGCTTGTTAGAGGTGTATTCCCCAGGTCTTTCGCCTGAATTCCTTGGGGTGCCAGACAACATCGGGGCAACATTGTTACAATTTTTCTTCTCTTAATACTAATTGATTTGGTAGGAAATAAAAACTCATAAGAGCACTTCTAAATAAGGGCAAGGTCTAATCCTTTTCTGACCCTAGAGATGAGGTTTCTAAAGATTGGTTATAGGATGAAAATTAAGAAAAATAAAGAACATTCTTAAAATTATTAGTGTTTTTTGTTAGAGTCCATTTTCATTAATTTGATGTACTCTAATGTTTTTTTCAGTATCATTATTCATTTTTTAATGGTCCAACATCTCCCACCTACCATAAATTATCATTGAAATCATCATACATGTTTAATTTAACGACATATCTAATTTCTATATGTGGTAAGATGGTAAAAAAGATAGACTAGTGGTACCCTATGTGATAAAATAATACTAATAAAACTAAAAGAAAAAGTTTATAAGATAGTTATCAAGTCTACTATCTTATATGATGCTAAACATTAGGTAGTATACAAGAGGCACGAACAACAAATTAATATGGTAGAAAAGTGAATGTTTAGATGGATGTTGAAAGTTTCCAAAGAAAGATAAATTGCATAATACAAACATTAAAAAAATGGACTTTGAGTGGCTTTTGTTTTAAATAAGTTACAATAATCTCATTTTAGATTATTTTCCTATATGCAAAAAAGATCAAATTACAAGCCTATAGAAAAAGGTTGTTATATTACTATTTTAGGAAAGCCACTAAAATGAAAACCAAAATGGACATTGGAAAAAATAATTGAAGATGATTTAAAGAAATTGCAAATAAACAAAGAGCTAACTCTTCATCTAGGCAACGAGTAAAAAAAAAAAAGAAAACTTATGTAGCTAACCCAATTTTGTTATGATAATGCTAGGATGATGATTATGATGATTTGATTATCTAGTTTCTTAATTTTACTAATGTAAGCATAACATCAATAGTAAACTCATTACTTTATGTGTAATAGGTTACTAGCTCAAGTAGATTTAAGTTATACATTAGTCTTTATCATTACCATATTCTATGTGCTTTCTACTAAAATATCATGTTAACAATAAAAGGGACTATTACCTAGTGGTTCACTACTCATCCTCTTATCATGCAAGAAGTTGCTAATTTAAGTTATATTTCATGCATCGATATATTGCTCTGTAATTCCTCTAATGTATTACGTGTAGCATGCATTACCCACTAACACATTTTATGCATTAGTTAATGCATGAAAGTGGCCACCATGCCCACTAACACATTTTATGGATTACTTAATGCATGAAAGTGGACACCATGCCCACTAACGCATTTTTATGGATTAGTTAATGCATGAAAGTGGCCACCATACCCACTAACATGTTGTATGAATTGGTTATCACATCAAGGTGGTCTCCATATTTGATAATGCATTTTTTATGCATTGGCATTGGGTCTCTTACGGTAACTAATTCTGTGGCCTATAAATTTATTTTTGATGGGAGAAGAAAGGATCTTGAATCATAGCAGGATTTTAGTTCCAGTGCCTTTTACAAATGCTTGAAGATTACATAGACCATCGTTGTAGAGTGCCCATGTGAAAGAAGAATCAAAATTCCAAATTTAATTTGAGGCAGCAATGGTTGGAGGTCAATTCCATTTGCTTAAGAATTGTGCATTTCTAGTTATTTATGCATGTGAATTTTTTGTGCATTTGCTTCTACATTTTGTATTTTTATTACTTGTGCCATCTAGTTTTCTCCATAATTATTTTCTTACATTTGGTATCAAAGCATTAGATCTTTGTCTTGATGTAGTTTTTGATGATGGTAAAATCTGGAAATAGTGTTTTTTTAAAAAAATATTTTTGCACTTTGTAGTTTGAGGAAGATCACTTGCTTTTGGTTTCTGCCTGGTGAAAGAGATTTCACTTTCACATTTTGTTGCATTCTTGTGCATCGTAGAACTACAAAATAGAAACCATTACTACTATGGAAATGAGGATATTTTCTTTTATTATTTTAGAGAGCTAGTCTGGTTGTGCTATTTGCAATTCTTCTTTGTGTGATAGTCTACTATCTGCATCATTGACCTACAATAGCCTATCATTATGTAAATGTTTTCAAAGGTTGAGCACAATTTGGTTTAACTTGAGTGGTTTTAAGGCTAACAAATGTTTATTCCCTCTATGCTTAGCTGGATTTTTTAAATTGTGTATGCACTTTTTCCATTCCAGCTTGCATATCCAACATTCATCATCATTATTATGATTTCTGGTGTTTTTTTCATGTTGGCCAATGAATTAGCGTCATTCTATAAGGTTTTCTTTTGGCACTTGGGCCTTCACTTGGGGACCTTGGGGTAGAATAATTGAATGAATTATGTTTATACCATGTTGAATTTGGTAATTTATCAATTTTATGGATATTTTTGTATACGTATGCATCATTTTTTGCATATGAATTATAATAAGTGATCTATATAATTCTGTATAATTAGAGAGTAGCCATAGCATCTTTAATTATGAAAAATTATGTACTAAGAGCTTTTGGATCACATATGGTACACAACATTAAAAATTATGATTAATAATATGTAATATGATAAAATTTATCCCACAGGATTTTTTATTGTATTTAATATGATTAATTATAATGATATGTTAAATTATTTTTGTTAATTTACCCATAGGGATTAAGAAAAGGAATATAGTTTAATAGTTTCATCATAAGGATATATGAATTTGTTTGAATTAAAATTTAGCCTATAGGAAATTTTATGTCATTTGATTCATATTTTTCATGATTTACATTGGTAAACATGTCTTAAGGTGTTTTAACCTCAAATTTAGTGGCATAAGCATGTTTAATTATATAGTTGTTTAAATGTGATATTTTTGAATTAAAGGGTGATAATTATAAGGTGTGGAAGAAGATAATTCTTCTTCATTTAGGCTAGATGGACATTGATTATGCTATTCATAGGGATGAACCACCTGCTATTACAACAATTAGTCATCCAGATGATATTGGTAATTATGAAAAATGAGAGTGATCTAATTGCCTCTGTGTCATGTTCATAAAAATCAAGATCTCAGCTGGTATGCATGGTTCACTAGAATAGTATGACGATGTGCATGCTTTGTTAAATGCCATTAATTAACAATTTGAGTCATTAGACAAGGCATTGGCCAACACCTTGATAATGAAGTTCTCATTCATGAAGCTCACTAAAATTCATGGTGTGCATGAGCACATCATGCAAATGAGGGATATAGTGGCTTAACTCAAAACAATTAAGGTTGATATGTCAAAATCTTTCCTTGTGCACTACATCTTAAACATGCTCCCATTGTAGTATGGATCCTTTAATATTTCTTATAACACACATAAGGAAACATGGTCAATCAATGAACTAGTGACTATGTGTGTGAAAGAAGAGGGGAGACTTGCTATGGAAGAGAAAGAGAGTGTGCATTTGGCTACACATGGAAAGAATAAAGGACAAGCCAAAGGCAAGTGGAAGGTCAAATTACCTACACAAGCTGATATTAAGAAGGAATCCAGATGTTTTTTCTACAAAAAGAAAGGGTACATACAGAAGGGTTGTTCTAAATATCAGAAATGGCTTGAAAAGAAAGGTACTCAACTCTCACTTGTTTGTTTTGAATCTAACATGGTTGATGTTGGCCAAGACACATGGTGGATTGATTCTAGTTCTACAATCCATGTTACCAATTCCTTGCAGGGGGTGAAAAACCTGAGGAAGCTAGTGGGAAGTGAGTCATGCATCTATTCAGAAAATAAGATGCGCTCACATGTGGAGGTAGTTGAAACATGCAAATTAGTTTTAAGTAGTGGTTTTATTTTAGAGTTGGAAAAGACATTTTATACTCCTAGTTTTTCAAGGAATTTAATTTCTATTTCAGGGCTTCTATCATTGGGATTTTCCTTTAATTTTTTAAACACTATATTCAGTTTATATTATAGATTTGAACTTATTAGAAATGGTACATTGATAGATGGTCTTTTCAAAATTAATTTGTAAAATGAAACTTCATATACTTCTATGCATGTTCATGTTGGAATTAAGAGATGTGTTATGAATGATGAATCCTCTATGTTGTGGTATCATAGATTAGTACATATCTCTATTGAGAGAATAAAGAGATTAGTAAATGAGGGAGTACTTAGTACTCTAGATTTTATTGACTTTGACACTTGTGTGGACTACATAAAGGGAAAGTAGATCAATATGTCAAAGAAAGGTGCCAAGATGAGTTCAGACATATTATAGATCATACATATAGATATTTGTATTCCAGATATGAATGCATATGGCCAAAAGTATTTCATTACCTTTATTGATGATTACTCATGATATATGTATCTCTACCTACTTCATAACAAGAGCGAAGTTTTAGATGCCTTTAAGGTGTTTAAGGCTCAAGTAGAGAAACAATGCAGTAAACAAATAAAGATAGTGAGATCTCATAGAGGTGGTAAATACTATGGTAGATATATTGATGATGGACAAGCACTTGGTCCATTTGCTAAGTTTCTCAAGAGCATGGGATTGTTGCCCACTACACTATGCCTAGTCCTCTAGACCAGAATGGTGTGGCAGAAAGAAGAAATTGAACATTTTTGGACATGGTGTGAAGTATGCTTAGTAGCTCCAAGCTTCCTAAGTCCTTGTGGACTAAATATCTCAAGATGGTGGTGTATATATTAAAATGAGTTCCAACCAAGGCTATCTTAAACACACCATTTGAATTATGGAAAGGGTGGAACCCAAGTTTACGACATATACACATTTGGGGATGCCCATCTAAAGTAAGAGTCTATAATCCACAAGAAAAGAAGCTAGACCCAAGGACCATAAGTGGGTATTTCGTTGGATAGGCTAAATAGTCTAAGAAATACAGATTTTATGACCCATCACATACTACTAGGTTTGTGAAATTAAGGAATGCCAAATTTCTTGAGAATGACTTGATTAGTGAGAGTAGTAGATCTTGGAACATTATGCTTGAGATAGATCATATAGATGCTCAACCCACTATTTTAAATGATAGATTGATTGTTGTACATAATACACCTAGTGCACAAATGCATACTAAACAACAACTAGTCATTGAAGTCCCACAAACTGTTAATCAAGAAGTAGTAGATCCAGCTGAACAATAGATAGTAGAACTTGTTGAACTCACTAATGGAATCTAACTTGTGGTATGATGACATGAAAGATGAAATGAACTCTATGTCATCTAATGGAGTTTAGGATCTTGCCAAATTGCCTGATGGTGTAAAAGCCATTAGATGCAAATGGGTCTTCAAGACTAAGAAAGACTCATTGGAAAAAATTGAAAGATATAAGGCCAGACTTGTTGCTAAAGGGTTCACTTAGAAAGAGGAAATAGATTATAGGGAGACCTTTTCTCCTATATCTAAGAAGGAATCCCTTCATGTTATCATGGCATTGGTTGCCCATTTTGATCTTAAATTACATCAAATGGATGTCAAAACAACATTCCTTAATGGTGATCTAGAGGAAGAGGTTTATATGGAACAACCTAAAGGATTTTTCTTTAGTGATGGTGAGCAATTGGTATGTAAGCTCAAGAAATCCATATATGGATTGAAATAGGCCTGCCATTAATGGTACTTAAAATTCAATGATATAATGACTTTATTTGGTTTTGAAGAAAACATCATGGATCAATGTATACACCAAAAGGTCAATGGGAGAAAAATTTATTTCCTTGTTCTATATGTGGATGATATCCTTCTTGAAACCAATAATAGTGGATTTCTATATGAGGTGAAACATTTTCTCTTTAAGAATTTTGACATGAAGGATATGGGTGAGGCATCTTATGTCATTGGCATATAGATCCATAGGGATATATCTAGATGTATTCTGGGACTATTGTAGGAAACCTATATCAATAAATTTTTAGAGAGATTTCAGATGAAAAATTGTTCACCAAGTATAGCACCCATTGTGAAGGGTGACAGGTTTAATTTGAACCAGTGCCCTAGGAATGATTTAGAGAAAAGTAAGATGAGCAACATTCTGTATGCTTTAGCTATTGGAAGCCTTATGTATGCTTAGGTTTGCACAAGACTAACATTGCATTTGCTGTGGAAATGTTGGGTAGATATTAGAGTAATCCAGGTATTGACCACTAGAGGGCTACAAAGAAAGTGATGAGGTACCTTCAAGGTACAAAAGACTACATGCTTATGTATAAACAAACTAACTCCTTGGAGGTGACTGGCTACTTTGACTCAAACTTTGGTGGCTATGTTGATTCATGGAAATCAACATCTGGTTATGTTTTTATGCTAGCTGGGGGAGCTATATCATGGAGGACTGGAAAGCAAACCTTGGTTGCTACTTCCACCATGAAGGCAAAGTTCATTTCTTGTTTTGAGGCTACTTCACAAGGTGTATGACTAAAGAGTTTCATATTAGGGCTTAGAATTGTGGATTCTATATCTAGGCCATTAAGAATGTTTTGTGACAATTTAGCTAGTTTCTTTATGGCTATGAATAATAAGAGCGGCAGTTGAAGTAAACACATCGACATCAAGTACTTAGCCATAAGGGAATGCATTAAGGAAAACAAAGTGGTCATTATGCATATAAGCACTGAATTAATGATAGTTGATCCTTTGAAAAAAAGAATGCCACAAAATTCATTTAAGGATCATGTAGTTTGGATGGGACGTGATTCCATAATGTAATTTTTTGTACGTACAACTTATAGTCTTGATGAAACTCTTATTTAGTTTTGCTATTTTATCATATGGTTTGCGCATATATTTATTAGAGAAAATACACATATGTTAAAACCTAGAATGAACATTGGGTTTATTCATAAAGCTAAGTTACCATATAAGGAATTACATTTGAAAGATGTTGCATTGTAATACATGGAAGATAATATTCACATTAAGAGGAACTATCGCCATGATTCATGCATTTATTTCTTGAATTGTAAACCTAATTAAATATGGAGACCAAGTTGGAGATTGTAGCATGTAGGACCCACTAACATGCTTTATGCATTAATTAATGCATGAAAGTTGCCACCATGCCCACTAATGCATTTTATAGGTTAGTTAATGCATAAAAGTGGCCACCATACCTACTAACAAATTTTTATAAGTTGGTTAACGCATCAAGGTGGTCTCGATATTCAATAATGCATTTGCTACACATTGACATTGGGTCTCTTATGGTAACCAATTTCATGGCCTATATATTCATTCTTGATGGGAGAATAAAGGCACCACAAATCACAGTAGGATTGCAATTCTGGTCCCTTTCATAGATGCTTGAAGATTGCATACACCATTGTTGCAAAGAACTTGTGTGAAAGAAGAATCAAAATGCCAAATTTAATCTGAGGCATCAATGGCTAGAGGTCAGTTCCATTTGCTCAAGAATTGTGCATTTCCAATTATTTATGCATGTGAATTTCTTGTGCCATTTGCTTCCAATTCTATACTTTGATTACTTGTGCCATCTAGTTTTTTGCATACTTTTTTTCTTACATCATGTTGATTAAATATCTTAGGGTAATTATTTTGGTGAATACATTAGATCCATTAGGATAATTATTTTGGATTACAACCAACCTCCTTCTAAATGCTCATCTAGCCAAGTAAGAAAATAGCTTAACTTCTTGTTATGCTAGGCTTGAATCATCATCTTATATCATGCATACTATATCATGAATCACATTGAATGAGCTTTTCAATTGAACTGGAAGTTGTATGCATAACTAAGCATTAAAATTTTAGACTCAGCTTATTGGACTTTTATAAATTTGTATATAAAAAAATGTAAATTTAAATTGATTAATGAAAGAACTAGAGTATTAACACTAGAAAAAATGATGAAAGTAAAATGCAAAAATAAATAAATTTAGCAAGAGTTGTACATCACTTAGCTTACAAGATTGACATCTAGATCTTAGGTTCAAAGCCCACCAACAATGATGGAGATGTATCCAAGATTGTCATGGATAAGCATAGTTGCTACTAATGAAGTGGTAGTAGAGGCTATTAGGAAGGTTCACTGAGATAGATTGCAACAAGTTGATAAGAAATTCTAGTTGAAAAAGAAAGCTTTGATTAAAAAAAGTGGTAAAAAGAAGTGGAAAAGTGGGTTGATAATGTGAAATATTAGAGAGGTAAGGAAGGAAGGAAGAATACAAAATAGTTTCCTGGATGTCTATTAGATAACACTTTAATCAAGAAAATCTTGTACCTTTTAAAAAATGAATGAATGAATAAATAAATAAATAACACTCCATGTAAGAAAATTCCTATATCCTTAGCACACAAGATGGTAGCAAAAAAATTTATTCATACATGAATGGATGCTCATACCCACCCACAATGATGCCCATTAAAAAAAAACATGCAAACAAACTAAGAATACTAAATAGAAGTTATTTCTCTTTAGCATAGGTCTAAAAAAACAAGAAATAATGACCAACAAGAATCCACCAATGAAAAAGCATCATTTTAACTTTACTTCTCTCCAAACCCATGTACCACCAATAATAAATAATGTGCTACATCTAGATTTATCAGCTTCTTTCTTACCAAACTCTGGTACCTGAAATGTATACAATGATACATGAAATTTATTTTTCATCCTTTTAGCTAGTCTATGCAAGTGTCATTCTCCTCCTAAGAATGTTCCTTTATTACCTACGTAACACCAACAAGATTACATTATAAATTTTTTGTATAACTAAATGTAATGGAGTGATGGTTTGAGAACTTATGTTTACATTAGACATTCATAGTTGAATTTCAATTTGTTCTTAGGTTCATGAATAATATATGGAGCTCACATTTAGTCATTTGTTCCTTACAAATCTGGTTGGTTTCTTTTTAAGGTTTCTATTCATGGTAGGATAATTCATGTGGTATTTTTTCTTCATCACAATAGTGGCATTCTTCTTCATCATCATAGTGTACTTTAGTTTCACTATCATGATTTATTTATTTTTCTACTCATGGCTTCCAATTTTGCAAATTTAAAACATTAAAAATTGGAAATATTTTTATGCTTACAAGTTAAAACTCATAGGCATTTTCATAAATATTTCTTTTCATTAAAAATGGATAAATCTTCTATGACTGCACCTTAACATGTTTCTTATGTAGTTGATTCATGCATAACTAGGCCATCACACCTTCACCTTCTTCAAACTATACCCCTTTATGATGTGAATCTTTTGTAACCTTATATTCTTTAATGTCTTTCTCTATATGATTTCTCATTATAGAATGAAACTTTTAATTTTGCACTAGATTAAGACTCTCAAGTGACATAGTTTGCAAAAATAATAAATGATAACCATTTACCACTTTGAATAATGTCTCAATGGTGATATTGCATACAAAATTATTTATGTAAATTATATCATAGGTTACATTTATTTTTATTTTCCTATTTATTTATCACAAAGGAAGTGTAGCAAGTTTCCTAGTGTTTTGTCAACCATCTTTTTCTAATCATTAGTTTGACAATGATATTCATCACTAAATTTAAGCTTGCAACCTAACCTTTACCATAACTTAGGAGAAAAAAATACTGATGAACTTCTATCTTAATCACTACTAATTTTGGAGAGAATTCCATGTGAGTTTGCTATTCCTTAAAGATTATTTCCACTACCTTTCATGAATCATATGTCTTTTTGGATAGAATAAACTTAATTATATCAGAAGCATTGTCCACCATTATGAAAATGAAATAATTCCCTTTCATGATTTTGGTAATACTTGTAACAAAGTCCATGTTGATATCTACTCATGATATTTTTGGAATAGAAAGTGATTGATATATCCTAGCATCTTTTGCAATATCCCTAACTTGCTAGTAAATTTGAAAGATCTTCATGTACCTTTTAATTTCACTTCTTATTCTTGACCAAAAGGAAAATTTTCTTAGCCATTTGACCATCTTAGCTTGTCTTAGATGTCTAGTCATTTTATGGTCATGTATCCTTATCATTAGCTTTTATTGCACATCTGTTCCTGAAATAAAAATTGTATCTCCTTTACATAGAAAATCTTCATGGTTTAGATGATAATCATAAATTTCAGCAACCAGATTATGAACATTGGTAGTGTCATAGTGAACATTTAACTGTGATAAAACATTAGTAAGATTAGAATCCTTGACATAATTCAAGTTATTTGTTCTTAAATCTTGAATATTTATTTTATTAACATTCATTTTCTATCTACTTAAAACATTATTTGTCTATTTTTAATTAACTTTTTTCTTCTTAGTAACAAAATCATGTACCCAAAACTCTTCAATCCATCTCATGTGTTTGGCGTCAGGCTTCAATTACTTCTAGATGACTTACGAGATGAATTTCTTGAACAACAAATAATATCTTAATTTCTACAAGGAACATAAAATAGCATAAAACTCCTTCTCATATGTAGAACAATTCTATTTAGCCCCATTTAGAGTTTTGCTAAAATAAGCAAGTAATTTGCATTCTTGACTGAGCACTTTCTCAATGGCTTTACTACTAGCTTTACATTTCACCACAAATGCCTTATTAAAATTTAGCATGGCCAAACATGAAGCCATGGTCAAGTCATGTTTTAGAATTTTTTAACTCTTTTTATTTTCTCTCATCCATCAAAAATCAAATTTTGAGGTGTATTTGATGGTGTTCACCATCCCTAGCATTATATCACTAAAATTCTATATGATTTTTTTATAAAAGTTGTTTAACCTATAGAATAATGTTACCTCCATTACATTCCATGGTTCTAGCTAATCCACCATAGCTTTTATTTTCTTTGGGTTTACCTTCAAGACATTCTTGGAAATGATAAATCCCAAGTACACTAGCATCTCTTTCATGAAGTTACATTTCTTCACATTCATTGGTAATTTTTTTTCATTTAGTTATTGTAAAACTACCCATAGCTACTACAAGTACTCTATCTTATTTCTACTATATATCAAAATATCATCTAGGAATATACTTATAAACTTACCAAGATATAGTTTTAGTACCTCATTCATCAATTTCATGGAATTTCCAAGTACATTAGTGAGGCCAAATGGCATCACTATTCATTGTAATAGACCATCTAGTGTTTTGAATATCATTTTTCATTCATGACCATCATAGATTAAGATGTATTGATAATTGCTCTTTAAACCAATCTTGCTAATAATCTTCACATCACTAAGATTATTTAGAATTTTATCTATTTAAGGCATTGGAAATTAGTACCTAATCTAGTTAACTACACTGGAATTAGTACAAATCCATAACTTGTTAGATCCTTTCTAGAGTGCTAGAACCATCGGTGATGCACATGCACTTAAGCTCTTACAAACCAAGCCCTTCTTTAATAGCTCCTCTACCTATCTTTCTAACTCTACTGTATCATTGGAACATATTTTTCACATATCTTTATTAAGAATTTTTACCCCTGGAACAAAATTTATAGTGTAAGAAATCTTACGATTGGGAGGCAATCCTTCTGGCAGTTCATCAACTAAGATGTTTTCAAACTCATGCAACATCCTATGGATTTCTAGTAATGTTTACTCAACTTGCAACTTTGAACATAAGGTTACCAAAATAGAAAATACCTCTTTTTCATAGTTGACTATTTGAGCCATTTCTTGTTTTCTCACCATGCAAATTCGCCTTGATAGAAATGATTGGGTAACTACTACCTTTTTGTTTTGGGCTTATTCCTTTGTAAATAGAAATGTAAAACATTCTTTCTCATAGTGACAGTGTTACACCATGAATTAATGATAGTATATCTATTTTAATACCTGAATTTTCCTAGGATAATATGGCACACATCCATAGAAATAACATCACAAAGTACAAAGTTAAAAAAATGTATCCATCCTAAAGCTTACCAAGCATTGTTGAGTGATGTACTAGTGACTATCTTGATCTAATCAACTCATCATGTATAGTTGTAAGTATGGCCTTATTAACAACCATAATTATTCCAACATGTATATTCAAATAAGATTATCAAAAACTAGTATTATTAATAAAAATTTAAATAATTTTAGTATTACATCTAACTTGAAACTTTAACAAGGCTCTCCTCTTCTCAACCTTCAATTTTGATGTTGTTTATAAGGCAATAAGCATCAATACCATTTATGTATGCATTTGTAGTTTTGTTCCTTCCTCCAATTAAACATCCACCAATGCTTTGGTTCCCAATTAGCTTGCCACATTATCTTGTAGTTAGTGAGGTAATTTAATAGGTTTTTACATGAGTCCTCCATATGCAATTTGTAGATCCTCAATCTTATCATACTAGTAACACAAACTTGAAAATTAAAAGTTCCCTAGGCCATTGCTTCTTTTATCACGTTGGTAAACATAGCCATGCATGCCTCTTTCATGCGTAAACTTGTAGGAATCTCTTTAACAATGATCATCAATAAAATGTATCTCGTTTTAATCTTCTATTCTTCCATGATTTGAAGAAAAACAATGAGTGGATATTTTACCCCTTCCTAGATCATCTCTTCTTAACTATGATTTGTTCATCCTTCTATTTAATTTCTTCTATATCTTTAATGTCAACTAATAGGCTTTTTCCATTATTTCTAGAATCACCATGATCATTTCATCTTATATGGTTAACTATAGATTACTGATGTATTTGGAAACTACCTCTTCAATTTTCTATATCAACTTTACTTGAATAAATGAGCAATGAAACTCCTTCATATAGGTAACTACACTATTTCTCTTCTATTATTGCTTCTATAATTCGGCATAAATTTCATAGTGATAATGCTTAGAAAGGAACTTAATCTTTAGCTTTTATTGAATTCATGTCCAAGAATTAATTTTCTTCTTGTATTTTATCTTTTTTCCATCTACACCTTCTTCCACTAAGAATCTTTTCTCCTTCTCATCCACCATTATGAGTGATGCATTATCTTGCTATGGATGTTGGTGTGTTGATGGGTTAGCCTTCTCAATTCTTTCATTTGCTAATATTTCCTCTTACTCCATGATGAGTGGCGAGGTACTCCTACACTCAACCATATGAATACGAGTGTTACACACATGATCTGGTTGAACTCTGCAGACTAAGTGCCTACACACCTTATGGAACACTTAAGGTTAATCATTCATTGTCTTCCTAGACTTACTTGTATTTTTCATGGTTGTATGGTTAAGTAAGTCTGAGGTATGTGATTTTTATATCTTTCCTATTTTATCTCCTATGCTAATGAGGTAAAGGGTGAAGAGACTAATTAACTAACTTTAACTAGCTAACTAAGCCTTAATTAACCTAGCATCAGCATCCATTCCCACTTACCATTCACACCCTAAACCAATGCAACCTTTGGGCTTACCAAATGCTATTTGTTGCTGGGATTACCAAGCATAACACATATGCTCGAAGAAGTTGTACTGAATGCACTTAACTATCAGAGAAGGGTTGAGAGAGATTTAATCAACTAATAAAACATTTAAACAATAAACAATAAATAACAGTAAATAAATTCCTATCTAGCTTAGTCCATGCACTGCAAGGTTTATCCAAGAATTTTGTCTTTATTTTCGTATACAAACTTGTGTTCAGGTAGAATATTTTCTCAAATAAAGATACATTCATTTTGGAGCTCCTACTGTAGGCACATGGAAATTATTCTATCTCTGGAGAGGTAAAACTACCAGAGTTTCACTATAGTCTAGGCCTAGAATGAGAAACAAGGGAGAGCCGCCTCTTATTTATAGACTTAGCAACGCACTGCGATATCGCGTATGCGATATCATGGGGGACAATGTGATATACGCGATATCGTAGGGGATGACGCGATATCACAGGGGATGTGATATCACGGTAGACCTGATATCATGTATACGATATTGCGGCCCATGTAATATCGTGTCCCATCATACCCCCATGATTGAATGAAAACTTGTCCTTGAGTTCCTTACAAAATATTGGGAAGGTATGGGATTATTGACTTGAATGGAACTAATGGTGAATGGAATGACATGTGAATGGATCATCATTACAAAACAAAATAAAATTGGTGTTCATGACAACAAGAGTGAACACCTTATACATTTGACATCAGGCCTTATTTGGCAACTGAGAGAGAAGAGAGAAAAGAGAAGAAGTCTGCTGCTGCCAACACTGAGATTGCACCTTTCATTGTCTATCCATAAGCACGCCATCGATCTCGTTCCTTGCATAGCTACTTCAGCACTGATCCATTCCAAGTGTTTCCTACAGATCCAATCCATTGTTGCATGATTGCCATCTACACACACAACACAGTCTTTATATTAGCAAGGGTAAATGAATCACAATGCAGTTGATACCTTGCTTCGGTAAAAGGTCCATTGGCTGATTTGTGGTATGGTTGATTTCAGATCTGGAGATATAATAGTGGTGACTACTAAAGGTGTAGGGGTTAGGAGAAAATTGAAAAAATTGAAAAAATTGGGTCAGGACCCCCATGACTAAGAGCAAACCTCTGGTAGTGATATAATGGAGAAGGAAAAAGAATAAGGAATATGGAGAAAAAGAGACAACTATAACGTCGATGAAATGGATGTCAAGATGGAAATGAACAAAATAGATTGGATTGCAAAAATTTTAAGGGAAAGAAATTAACTGATGTACCAAATAGGAATGCCAGTGGGTCCTCCCCAAAGTAGGCTTATGCCCTTAATGCCCTAACAAACCCACATTCAATGAGTCTGTAGGCTCTGGGAATGTCATTTAGAACAAGATTTAAAGTATTAACCATAAGAATTTACCAGAAAGAAAACAATGCATCAACTAAAATATACACTAATGATACAACCGGCAATGAGGTGAACAATGGAGAAAGAAGGATGGAAAGAGGAGAATGGAATGGAATCTCAAGAACAAGGTGATGTATAGCTTCTTGTGGATTTCATGATTAATGTTACTTAGGAGATCCCATTCCAAGTCCAGCCTCAAGCAAACCACATCCAGTGACTTCACATTAATGCATTCTACCAATCCATCCCCCTGAAGTAACAAGAATGCCTTCCCAAAGAGCCACCACCATTCTGAGGAAACGAAGGAGGAGAAAGTGGGAAGCGAGAAGGGCCTTAGTTAGAGGGAACATTTTTATTTTAGTTCCATAACCACTGCTTTTAGCCTAAATGATTATTTTGTCTAAGGGATGTGCTTTGAATTCTCACTTTCTTGTTATTTTTTATGTGTTAATGCGTGAGAACCACATCATGCAAAGACTTATTATTTTTATTTACTCAGCTTCCCGATAATGGAGCAATGTCAAAATGGGAAGGAAAACTCAAGAAGAAAACATCCAAGCACCCAAGAGAATGGCCGACACAAATGCACCAAGTTCCCTTGAAGTCACACCCTTTTCAATCCTTGAGTCCTTCCTTAGTTTGAGAAATATCCAGTCACCGATTCATTAATAGTTCTTATTAGAAAGGGACTATACATTTCCAAGCCGAGAGAGATCATAGAAATTTGTGGATGAATGGATGAAGTGGACTCATTTCCTATCATATCAAAAGAACCATACCTTAGTATCAACATCATAACTTAAAGGTAAAAACCAAACATTAGCAATCAATAGGAAAATAGTTCATGCCATTGTGAAGAATACTTATTAAATGAAAAACTTTAACAAAATGGATAAAAAACACATAAGAAATGGAAAATTATGAACGATGTTGTAAAAAAAAAAAAGAAAAGTTAAAGAAATTTGTAAAACAAAAATGTGCAAAAAAAAAATGTGTAAAAAAAAATGTGTAAAACAAAAATTTAAAAGAACTGAGGGTCCCAAATGATCAGCATAGGGAGCCATCTCCCCCATGACTGAATGGAAAGGGAGAGATCCAAAATAATGAGCACTTGTTTGAATTTCTTATAAGTGTCCAACTTCTCTCGATTGATGTTTTCAGGTTAAGGGGTGGAAGTCGGCGACGCTCATACTCTAATGTATCTATGCCTTCATTGTGGCTGTGATTTGTTCCCCCAGTTCGTTCCACGCATGTTGGTGGGCTGCTCTCTTGATCAGCTATCAACCACTCGGTGTTCTCTTGTTGTGTGGTTGCTACATACAGGCACCTTTGTATTTGAGGTTCTTGGACACACCAGCTGCATGGAGGAGATGTTGAGAATTTCTTCATGTCATCACCCTCTGAGTCACTGTATGTGATGCATGGAACCTTTTTCTTCACAATTCTTCCATAAATATTTACCTTAGATATTTCCAAGGAAAGATCATGGATTCCTAGGCATGCGTCTATTGTAGTTAGCCATTCCCTTTCGATTATAATTGGGAAGTCCCCTTTGTTGCTGTTGACTTCTATCACCAGGAAATCAGCTGGGTATGACCAATCACACATAGTGGTAACGATGTCCTCCAGTAATCCCAAGGGAATGGTGATGGACTGGTCAGCTAGCTCTAGTTGAATATTGCTCTTCTTGAGTGGAGAATGGTTCTAGGCTTGATACATTTCTCATGAGATTAAGTTGACTCCGAAACCTAAGTCAAGAAAAGCCTTATGTTGTTCATTCCCAGTGACTTGGAGGTAGATTAAGGGACTTATAGGATCAGAGAGTTTCCTGGGAAGGTGGCCTACCTTGATCTAGTTGGTAATGGTATGTGTTAACATAACCATATGTGTTGAGCTCTGTTGTTGGTTTGAAGGGAGCTCCGAAGCCTTGTATGTTGGAGGAGCATACACAGACTCAATCACTTGTGGTTGTGAGAGCTTGTTTGGGCTTTTGGTTCTAAATAAAGGTCTTCTCTTCTTGTAGTTGTCAGGACTAGTAGTGGGTTAAAGGTTTATGACTCTCGTAGCATTGCGTTGTTGTGGTTGAGTGGGGAGTTCCCCTTGCATTGTTGGAGCGGGTGGTAGTGGAACTACTGGCGTAAGAGTGGCAGATGGTATGGATGTTTAGCGTCTCCCAGAGGAGAAGGAGTCCTAAAATACTCCCGAACTTGGTAGTGATGTTGTGGGGTTGTGTAACCCATAGAGTCACTTGGAGAAACCAGTTGTTGCACGTAATAGCCATATGGCTCTGGTTGTCGGTAAGGGTATTGTTGTCTAGGCAGTGACATCCCCCATGATTGTGGGTGTTGCCACAATTGGTGTTGCCTGATAGGTTGTGGTGGAGTTCCACTTGGATAATATCTTAACGGTTGGTGGAACTGCCTTGGGTTACCTTGGGGATAAGGTAACCTTCAGGGTGCTTGCCATATGTTAAGTCTTGGGTTGAGTGCATACACCCTAGACTCCTGTAGATGTGAGATTATTGGACAACATTCCTTAGGATGGTCATATTGGTAGATCTCACATCCACCATCATTGTCTATGTCAGAATCCACAACCTCATCGACAATAGTTATTTTTCCCTTACCCTTATCACATGCATGGCCTAAATCTCTTTGCTTTTTCTTGTCATGGTCACTACTTCGTTCCTCCTTAGAATCCTCTACAATTTTTAAGACAGTTTTAATTTTACTATCTAGGGAGCTCCATATTTCATCTACCTTAGCTGATACTTCTATTGTTAATTTCTGAAGCTGTAAGGTTTTTCTATTCACCAACTCTTCAAGTGGTGACTCATCCTCTTCATCACAAAATCTTACTCTCTTTCGAAGGGAGGGATCGCAGTTATATTCTTCCGCGCTCTCTCTTTTCTGTAGCTCCCCTTCTTCTTTAGCTACTTGCTCCAAAAATCGATGAATTTCATGGGATCTAAGTTCAAATAATCTCCCTTGGGCATAAGTCCTAAGGGTTCTCCTAGTTTGGTGTCTTAGCCCATCTATGAGGTGGTGAAGTTGATCCCATTGTGCATAACCATGGCCTAGGGAACAATGTAGCAATGCATAGTATCGGCCCATGGTAGCATCCAAGGGTTCGTGATTACCCTACTTGCATCCTTGGATCTACTTACGCAAGTTGGACACTCTAGAGTACATTTGGTATTTATTGTTAAACAACTCTAACATCGTACTCCATCTCCTAATGGTTTTCGGTTCTAAGGACCGGTACCAACTCTATGCTTCCTTTATGAGTGTCCTAGGAACAACTTTAGTTTTTGCCACTTGTTCTCAATATTTTGCAAGGCCCAAGCATCATGGAATGCCTATAAATGATTTTGTGGATCGGTGTTGTATCCTCCTTCAAAGTGGGGGGTATTATTCATGTCAAGCCTCTTGATCCGGCTATCTTTTTGATGCCTTGTAGGTATCCCAACTACCTCCATAATATCTAGCATACTTCAGGTGACAAGTAGGGGTTCATCATAATCATCTCTCTTATGATGTCTAGGATGTCTACATTGTTCCCTACTTTCCCTTTATTCATGCCTTGATTCTCTTGACTGTCCTCATCCTCTCTCTTGACTCTCTCGTCAAGGTCTCTCATCTTGCTTACCCTTATCCTCACCATTATGCTCTTTGTGACTACACCTTGATGTGGAAGGAGAGGGTGAATGGTGTGATGAAGAAGAAGAAGAAGGGGAATCATCATGATGATGATGTTTCTTACCTTCTCTTCTATGGCTATGGCCCCAATCGTGATGATGATCAGAATACCTGTTGTTGTCATGTGTTTTTGTTCCCTCGGTGAACAGTTGGTGTTCATGGGGATCAGAACCAGGGTTGTATATCGTGGAGCATAGGTTCTGATACTCCACCTTCTCACTATCGTTAGGAGGGGGAACATCATCTTGTGGAGAAGCTATTAAGATAGGTTTACCACTCTTAACTTCTCTTATGACGAGCGAAGAATTACCAGGGCCTTTGCCCTTCAACGATGTGTGATAACTTTCCCATCGCTCATCCCATTGACGTTGCACTTTTGTGGGGTGGTAGTCCCTTGTGTTGTAATTGCATGCAATGTACCCAACATATAATTGCGACATGACAATTTGTGTAAGGGCATGAAGAAGCATGTTGGGGACGACTCTGTCTGGAGGTAACACTATGTTACCTTCCAAATCTTTCCATCGCAGTTGTTCGCCTTGATGGAAGACAAAGGTAAAATCAGGTATGTACTCATCGTGGTGAGTATATACCACACTAAATTCTTAAGGAACTGGTGGATTTTGGTTATGTGTATTAGATTACTGACGGTCTCTTGTGTGATCCCTAGGTGGTGAATTGCTTTTGTTCAAAGAAGAAGACATTGTTATTTTACTTGGTGTGCTAATTAACCGTTATATAATTTTTTGTTTAATTAACCCTAAGGGTTCATTTATGATCCCAACGATGTGGATAATCTCCTATGTTCTACTTAGTGCACAGACACTTAGTCCTTGACAACGGCGCCAATGATGAGTGGCAAGGTACCCCTACACTCAACCATACGAATACGAGTGTTACACCCGCGATCCGGTCGAACTCCGCAGACTAAGTGCTTACACACCTTATGGAACACTTAAGGTTATCATTCGTTGTCTTCCCAGACTTACTTGTATTTGTAACGGTTGTATGGTTAAGTAACTCTGAGGTATGTGATTTTTATATCTTTTCTATTTTATCTCCTATCCTAATGAGGTAAAGAGTAAAGAGACTAATTGACTAACTTTAACTAACTAACTAAGCCTTAATTAACCTAACATCAACATCCATTCCCACTTACTGTTCACACCCTGAACCAATGCAACCTTTGGGCTTACCAAACGCTATTCGCTACTGGAATTACCAAGCGTAACGCACGTGCTTGAAGCGATCGTACTGAATGCACTTAACTATGGTATGTCGCAATTATACGCTGAGTATGTTGTGCTTCTGTGGGGTGGTAGTACCTTGCATTGTAATCGCATGCAACGTACTCAGCGTATAATTGTGACATGCCAATTCGTGCAAGGGCACAAAGAAGCATGTTGGGGTTGGCTTTGTTTTGAGGTAACGCTATGTTACCTTCCAAATCTCTCCATCACAGTTGTTCGTCTTGATGGAAGATAAAGGTAAAATTAGGTATGTACTCATTGTGGTGAGTATATACCACACTGAAGTCTTGAGGAATTGGCGGATTTTGGTTATGTGTGTTAGCTTGCCGACGGTCTCTTGTGTGATTCCTAGGTGGTGAATTACTTTTGTTCGAAGAAGAAGACATTATTATTTTACTTGGTGTGCTGATTAGCCATTATATAATTTTTTGTTTAATTAACCCTAAGGGTTCATTTAAGCTCCCAATGATGTGGATAATTTCCTATGTTCTACTTAGCGCACAAACACTTAGTCCCCGACAACGGTGCCAATGATGAGTGGCGAGGTACCCCTACACTCAACCATACAAATACGAGCGTTATATGCATGATCTGGTCGAACTCCATAGACTAAGTTGCTACACGCCTTATGGAACACTTAAGGTTAATCATTCATTGTCTTCCCAGACTTACTTGTATTTGTCATGGTTGTATGGTTAAGTAAGTTTGAGGTATGTGATTTTTATATCTTTCCTATTTTATCTCCTATGTTAATGAGGTAAAGGGTGAAGAGACTAATTAACTAACTTTAACTAGCTAACTAAGCCTTAATTAACCTAGCATTAGCATTTGTTCCCACTTACTGTTCACACCTTGAACCAATGCAACCTTTGGGCTTACCAACTGCTATTTGTTGCTGGGATTACCAAGCGTAACGCACATGCTCAAAGCGATCGTACTGAATGCACTTAACTATGGGAGAAGGGTTGAGAGAGATTTAATAAACTAATAAAGAATTTAAATGATAAACAATAAATAACAGTAAATAAAGTCCTATCTAGCTTAGTCCATGCACTGAAAGGTTTATCCAAGAAGTTCATCTTTATTTCTGGACACAAACTTGTGTTCAGGTACAATATTTGCTCGAATAAAGATCCGTTCACTTTGGAGCTCCTACTGTAGGCACATGGAAATTATTCTATCTCTAGAGAGGGAAAGCTGCCAAATTTTCGCTATGGTCTAGGCCTAGAATGAGAAACAAGGGAGAGCCACCTCTTATTTATAGACTTGGTGGCGCACCGTAATCTCGCGGGGGATGCGATATCGTGGCGGACGCGATATCGCATCCCATAAGTGTTGATGTAGCACAAATATGTAGATGGAAAAAATGTTGTTAAAATGTAAATGGAAAAAAAACATACTATTAATTATAACTATAAAAATAATTTTCATGAGTAGAAAAAAGTCAACAAGCTATAATGTATTAGCTCTAGCGTATTTGAGGCAACACTAGGGAAAAAAGGAGAAAATGGTTACAATGTATTTATCCCAAAGTATTTCAAAAAACACTTAGAAAAATGAAAAAATAACTATAGCATAAATAATAGAAAAAATTATAGACAGTAAATGTAGAAAATCAGAAAAGTACAGTATAGTTCAATTGTGAAAATAATTTCTTGTAACTAAAAACTATACTCTAGCGATAATGTTTTAACCATAGAATTTTTGAACCAATGTTGGAATTACTAGGGAAATAAGAGTAGACTTTGAGGTTTCAAGAAACCTAAGGCCAGTGTATATGTAGGGTTTGACTATAATAGATAGTTTGGACACTAAGGTAAAAACATTGATACAAAAAAAGTCCAAAAAATAAATCACTCAAAATCAAATACATTGATGTTGTAAACCATAAAAAATAACTCCTATATGCTAAATACACTACTATAAAAAAGTTGAAATAGACAACCAATATTTGCACCTGGGTTTGGGCAAAGAAATCAAGTTGAGGCCCTCCTTCTAGTGTGGAAAAACTGTAATAATGAAAAAATCAATGTTGGAAAATAGGTTTACCTCAAAATCCATGGGCCTCAAAAGGATATGAGGTGCCTTAGGTAGTCTTGTTGATCACCTCAGGACTTGAAAATCTATTATCGAGGGAAACAAATGAAAATGAATAAGAAAATGTGTAATAAATAGATCCAACACTGAAATACAGTGCAAAAAATAAGAGAAAATATGGCTAAACACTATAAAAAACTATATTAATTTTTTGAAAATACAAGGTGAGAAGATACAAATCAGAAAGCTCTGTGGCTTTCATAATGAAAAACTATGGATGTTCTAAAAATTTCTATGAAGGTGTTGTTAATGCTTTAGTAGGTAAATAGATGAGGTATGTTTTGCAATCCTTATAAACATGGCTAGCTTAATCCATCTATATGTTGAAATAGATTCTTAATTCTCTTGATGATCAATGCTAAAAAATGGCTTTAGGCTTTTAGATCTCTACTTTGCTCCAGAAGTCTCTAGTTTAGGAGAGCTTGAAATTGATCCAAAAAGTCACTTCAATTATGTCAATTCTCATTTAGATAGGTCCCAATTTGCTGTTACTTCATTGATTAGGCTTTGACAAGTGTCCTAGGTAGTTACACAACATTTTTTATCATTTCATGTCCCAAAAGTACAATGTTTTTATCACTAGCATTTTTGAGTAATCTTACTTGGAATCTGAGCATTTTTAACATTGTGGGGGCCAATTATGCTACTCTAGTATAATTCATGGAATTTTTTATATATCATGCCATAAATTACAATTTACAAAGTGAACTTGCTCTAAAATATTGGCAAAAATAGGGTTACATGATGAATATTTGAAGGGAAATCAGGGCATTTATTTTTTCTCTTGAATCTAATCAAAATTACATGACAAACTTGGTTGTAAGGCTTCTCTATTTGTATCTTGAATTTTCTATAAGGTGTTTTAATACACAATGAAATTTTCCCTACTCTAAGAATTCTAATCATCAGGTATAATTCAAGATAGATAGCCAACTTCTTTCAAAGATATTATTTTAATTATGGAATTTTAGGACATAAATCAAGGAATTGTATAACTCATAACTTTTCTAATTATTGAAGTATGAATTATTCCTAGGTTACTAAGTACTTTCTAAGAAATGTGAAAACATGGCATCAAGCTTAGAGACTAATTAATAGAAGATCTCTTCTTGTTTAGTTAGCCTTAAAGAGCTCTTGTAGCCCAAAGACATGGTTTCTTGACAATAGTTGTTCTCAACACATGACTAGTAATAAATCAAAATTTATCACACATAAACCCTTCAATGAAGGCAAGGTAAGATTTGGTGACAAAGATAAAGTCATGGTAAGAGGTATTGGATCAATTAAATTTCATAGTGATTTTTCTAAAGTTCATAATGTTTATTTTGTTGATGACTTGCATTATAATTTATTAAGCTTAGGATATTTTTTAAGAGAAGTTTATAATATCTATTTTATGAATGAAAAATTCATATTAGAAAATAAAGAAAAATATTTTAAAGCTTAAATTATTCAAATAGGAAATAATTTATATTTCATTTATGAGTAGCTGCAATGTCTAACTCTTATTTTTGAGACAAGTACAAGAAGGTTATAACATATAATATTAGGATACTTAAGTTTAGAAAACATCCAAGCTCTCATCAAAGCTTAAATTGTAAGAGCCATTCCTTAGGTAAGCTAGCTAGAAGAGGTATGTTCTCCCTACCAACTTGGTAAGCAAACTAAGCCTACCTTTAAGTTAGTGAACTTTTATTTTAAAGATAAGCTTGAATTACTACATATGGATATTTATGAACCTTTCAATGTAGTTAGTTTTGATGGTAGAAAATATTTATTTCTTATTGTTGATAATTATACTAGAATGTCATGGCTAATATATATTAGGATTGGTAGTGGATATGAGTTCACTTCAAATGAATTTATGAGCAATGCAAAGCTTTAGGTATAAGTAGATAGTTCTCATTAGCTAGAATACCTGAGCAAAATGATGTTGTAGAACAAAAAAATAGAATGATACTCAACATGATCCAATCCATGATTAATAAGAAAAATGTAACAAAGTATCTGTGGAATGAGGTAGCCAAAACAACTATGTATGTAATCAAGAGATGTTTGGTAAGAGTGGATAATGGGAAGACTCCTTATCAAATGTGGTAGGATATATTGACTAATGTTTAATATTTCAAATTTTTTTTGCTAGAATATACTTTATTAAGAATCAAGATAATGTTCATAAGCTTAACATCCATTGTGAGAATGGTTTGTTTATTGAATATTCTAGTCATTCAAAAACTTATCATTGCTTAAATTTAAAAACAATAAAAATTGTTGAAACACCTCATGTTAAAATTGATGAATTATCTAAAAAGGCTAACAATGTGGCTAAGAAATGTATGAATGCATATGAAGAAGAAAATATTGATGAAAATTTAACATCTAAACATGTTGATGAGATTGAAGAAGAGCAAAGAAACTTAGCTGATGAGATAGAAATAGAGATAGAGGCTACATCTAATGATGGTTTAAGGAGAAGAATACAAATGTTTAGATCCATGATAGATGTCCTTAAACAAAGGATAAGGAGAAACAAATCCAAAAAATGAATCATGGCTTACTAGTCAACTATCTTGCTTTCTTCATTCCTCTAACAATTAGAGAGCTCTTGGGAATGAAGACTTGAAAATGGCCTTGGATGAAGAGATGAATTAGATTATAAAGAACAATACTTGAGAGCTATTCTCACATCCCAAATGAGCTAATGTCATTGGAACCAAGTGGGTCTTCACAAATAATCTAAATGAACATGGTGAAGTATCCTAGAATAAGGTAAGATTAGTAGCTAAAAATTTTGCTCAAATTGAGGGACTTGATTATTAAGATAATTTTTCTCTAATTACAAGATTGGAATCTATTAGAATACTCCTAGCTTTTGTAGCTTATCAAGGATTTAAGCTCTATCAAATGGAGGTGAAATCATATTTTCTAAATGAAGAGATAAAAGAGATAGTATATATTAATACTAAAAAGCAAAATCATGTGTATCAGTTACACAAAGCTTGATATGGATTAAAACAAGCCCCTATGATGTGGTATGCTAAGCTTGATTTATATTTAGCTAAAAATGGGTATTTGAAAGTATATAGATAGTATATTTTATATTAAAAATTATAAAACAAGGTTTTTATTTGTTGAAATTTATTTTGATGACATAATGTTTGGAGGATCAAGCTGAAGTTTAGGCAAAGAATTTGTTAAAGCTATGAAATCAATGTTTGAGATGTCTATGATAGGAAATCTATCTCATTTTCTATATTTACATATTGAAAGACATAGGAATAGAACCTTCATTTCTCAAACAAAGTATGTATAATAAATGCTCAAGTGTTTTGGCATGATAGAGACTAAAAGTTGTGCAAGTCCTCTTAGCACAAGTATATACATTTGTAAATGTGAGCTTGGAAAGAGCATTGATGTTATTCTGTATAGATCTATCATGGAAAGATTACATTATGTTACAACTAGTAGCCCTGATTTAGCATTTGCAATAGGTTTGAATTATAGATATAAATTAGAACTAAAAGAATCATACTCTATTATAGCCAAAAGAATCTTATTGTATCTAAAAAGAAAAGCTAATCACAAGCTATGATATTCAAAAATAAAAATTTTTGAATTACAAACATTTACAAATCCAAATTTGGTAGGAAATAAAGATGATTGTAAATCCACTAGTGGAAATTATCATTTTCTTGGTAATAGATTGGTATAATGGCTAAGCAAAAAGTAGAACTTTGTAGCCTTATTATTAGCTGAAGGTGAATATGTTACAAACTCATACTATTACACACAAATTCTCTAGATAAGAGAACTATTAAAGCTTTTTAGTATAACATTATCTAACCTAATAATTATTTGTTGTGATCATAATGCAACTATTTCTATTTCATAAATTTAGTTTTTCATAGTAAGACTAAACAGATTAAAATTAAATATCATTTTCTTTGAGATTAAATAAAGCTACAAATAGTCAAATTATCATATATTTTATCCAAATAAAGGATATAGCTTTTTATAAACACTTTGAATAAAGAAATATTTTTATATTTAATAACATTGTTAGGTGTGATGATTTTATTAAAATAAACTTAATTATCTTTCTTTCTATGTTGTTAGTTTAGGAATATTATATGAGCTAGCAAGTTTATTGTAGGGGGAGTATGTATGCTTTACTTTAATTTTATCTAAGCTCTTATGTTTATCTCTATGTTTTCCTATTACTTGTTAGTTTATTATACCTATATCTTTTGTCTATGTTTTGAGTTTAATTTCCTTGATGTTAGGGAAAGCTATCTTTCACCTTTTTTGATAAAAAAGAGTATAAGATATTGTTTTTTGATGGTTTTATTAGAAAATTATTTCCTCTAATGTGCAATGTAATTGTTTGTGAGTTGTTGTGTCTAGATTAGTAAAGATTATTTCTCTACATTCTTAATTATTTTGTATATGCTTGCAATATTTCTAAACTTTTTTAATGTTTGTTTGAGTTTATTTTCATCTATTTTATCTATTATGAATTGTAATGTACTTCCAACTACTTTATTGAGTTGTGGTTCTGATGATGATTTCTCTGAGTTATGATTATTGTTATAGGATGTGTTGTAATGATATCTGTTTGTTTGACTAAGTTATAAGCTTGATTGTTATGATTTACGTTGTGATGTTGATATGCTTGTCTCTATTCTATCTTATGTAATTCTATTTTATGTAATGTTATAAGCTTGTAGGTTTTTTTCTATATGACTATTTATCTACCTTCATGCTTGTTTGAGATGTTTTGACTAGAGCCTTGGTGATGAGTGACGAATACCCCTACACTTAACCATATGAATCACTAAGCATTCATACATGATCTAGTTGAATTCCATGGATCCTTCGTCTTCTAGTACACCAACCTCTAGGAAGTGAACTTGCTCTAATAATCATTCATTGTCTTCCCAATTACACTTGTGATATGCCAAGGTATGGTTAAGTGTAATCGAGGCATATGATTTTTATTATTTTTATGTTTTATGTTTTGGGTGCTTAAAATAAAGGATGAAAGGAATGAAGTAATTTAATTGCTAATTTAATCTAACTAACTAACCAATGTCTAACTAATCCTAACATAAACATCTAGTCCCACTTTTCATACACATCTTGAACACATATAACACTACTAGGTTACCAAACGTTAAGTGTTACCAGGATTACCAAGAATCATGTGCATACTTGAAGCAGTTGTACTTATGTGCTTAATTAATTACTATTTAATCTAGCTTAATTACTTAAAGCATTAAAGGAAATTACATAAAACATGGAATGTATGAAGAAAATATTTAATCTAGCTAGAGTTCTCCAAGGTTTATCAAAAAGCTCATCTTTATTGCCGCACACACTGTCATCCATACACTCAATGAATTCTATTGTAGACACTTGGGAAAATATTCTAACTCTAGAGAAAAAAATACAAGAGATTTGCTACACTATGACAAAAGAATTTTAAATCATGCATCCAAGTGTTATATTTATAAGCTGGCACACATCCCGTGATATTGGATATCTGACATGACTTCTTGATCCCCAATATTGAGTATCTAATATCACAACTCTGATATCAGAGCTAGAAAAAATACACTTCATAACTTGGATACTATGAGTGTGTTATTATGAGCTTGTTGTATCTCATGTTATGAGCTATGTATACTTCTCCATGTTTTCCTTCAATATTGATATACTTGCAATGGGTCTCTATTTTCTTGGACTAAGTTGATTTTGTCTAGCTATGCAGTAAATTCAAGTGTGTATGACCAATTCTTTTTATGTTATAATTTTAAGCTATTTCTAAGAGCTTGGATTTGCATGATTTTATCCCTATCTAGCTCATGATTTAAGCTCTTCCAATCTTAAAAAGGACAAGATTGTTTGGTGTTTTAAGCTTGGCTACATATTTTGTTTTGTAAGTAGAGCTTTCATTCAAATGGGTTAAAGCTTTAATTTTTTCTTTTATAGGAATGCTCTTGCTTAATCAAATTATTTATGCCATATTAGTACATAGAATTGGCTAGTAGAACCATTTTTATTATTCTATTAGAGCTTCTACTTTTGATGGCCTTTTTTCTCTATCACATAAGATTTTAGAATAGACATTGCACTTTAGAACTAGGTTTTTAGTTTTACATAGCTTCTCTAAAATGGTTTTACAAGCTTAAATTCACTTGCATTCAAAATGTCCTTAGAAGGTTGCTTAATTTGATTCTACCACATAAGCTTCTTTTTTGTATGGATGAGACTTGTGGGGATAAGCTAAGTGTTCTAAAAGAGCATGTGCATTATTCAATTTTTATCACTATTAGAACCATATTTTGATTCTACAAGAGCTCAAACTACCATCAACTTCTCTTTACCATATCAGCTCTTTAGTTTGGTTCTATTTTTACATTGCAATCTAGAGTATTTGATGGAGTTGAGCTAAGCATTTTTAAAGCATGTTCACTAAAACAATTTTAATCCATCTTAGATTGTAGAACTAGCCAAAAGAATTATTTTTTTTATTCTTTAAAGGCTCATGAAAATGTTCGACCACATCAATGTTTTTCTTTCACATATAGGCTTGGTTAAAAATATCATTTTTTTCAAAAATCTTAGAACCATTTTTTGATTCTGTTGGGCACCTTGTCATATCAGCTTATATAATGAACCTTTGAAACTAGTTTTTGGTTCTACAAACATAACCCAAAATGGTTCTACCATGTCAGAATTTTTGTTTTTCAACATACTCAAGAAAGCTTATTCTTTTTTGAAAAAAAGAAATCCTTGGAAATTAAAAAGATAGAAAATCATTTTTATTTCTAAAAGAGCTCATTGCCACTTTGGTCAAAGTGGAAGAAAATCTCATTGCAAAGATTATAAGTTAGCCTTAATATCTATTTCGAAGCTAAAACCATTTAGAACCATATTTTAGTTCTATACAAGCTACATCAAGAAAAAGGGAGCTATGCCACATTAATGTAAGAAAAAAGTAAAAGCCTAATTCTACATAATCCAAAGCTTGAGGTAGACAAACTTGGTTATTTTACGATAGAGATTAATAATAAACATGCTTTAATGTGCCACTTAAGCTTAAAGAGAGACAAGACCTTAGGATCATTTGTTGTTCTACAAAAGTAGCACATTATTTAGAACAAAAGAGTTTTTTAAAGATTCCTCTGTCATGAAAACATACACTTGATGATCACAAAGTGATTTCCATTTAGCCTATCCTTTTTCATAAAACTATAAAAGCTATGGACCATAAACTTAAAAGCTTATAGTACTATAATGATTAGTTAAGGTCATTATCTATAAAAAAGGGTGATTTGTAAAATTCAATAGAGTTATTATCTATAATACTAGCATAGTATATTATTTTCATGAGAAGTTAATGGGCCATTCGCACAAAAAATGAAATAAAATATTTCTTTCTTCTCTACCAAGATTTCAATGCTCACTTTGAATTCATACAAGAAACAATAATGAAGGCTAAGAAGTAATAGATATAACTTCTTCTTCTTTAGGTACTCTTCTCAATGGATCTGAAATGGAAATAGCTTTTCTCTCATGCTTCTCCATCATATGAGAATTGGCTTGAAGAATGGCTTTAAAATGATTATAGGAAATGTTGTTGTTAGTTGAAGCTCTTAGTCTCAAATTTGGATAATTCTAGTTTTGGCCCTATTATGCTTGAACTAGAATTCCTTCTTCTATCTTTCTATTCTTCTTAGTTTTTTCTCTCTCTCTTCACTATAAAAGCTTTTTTTCTCTCTTAAAAATCTCTACAATTTTTAAGTTTCTGTGTTGAGATAGGATAGAGTGTTTTTCTCTTCCTTTGTGCTATGGAAGCTAACTCCTATGACTTGAGCTTAGTGATTGTGCTTAGTCTAGGATTGTAAGAGAAGCCCTATAATATTTTTATTAATAGAATTAATCTACCCCCTAGGATCTACAGAGAGTTTTATTATGGATGTAGGTTAGCCAATCTAGTAGCTAAACCACCTTAAAAGATTTATAATTGTTTCTTTTTGTTTTCATAGCTACTTTGTTTATTGGGTCAAGTTTTCAATTTAGGACTTTTCTCTAGTCTTTTCACTAGTCTCTAATTATCTTAAAGTTTTATAACATCCTGATACCTACTCTCGGTACCTTTAGTTACATCCAAGAAACAACACCAATTTGGTTGGGTAGGAGCAACCATTCATGCATGATTGAATTTTGGTGTCTTGCATAATTAGATTTTGTTACTACCATCTTATGTGTTGATGAGATGGATAATGTTGACATGGCCATTAAACTCCATTACATTTAGTTTTTTGTAAAACAAATTATAATTTAATTTTGTCGTGCTAACCAAGAAAGGGAATGAAATTGTGACTACAAAAGTAGAGCCTCTGCATTACATGGCTAATGCCCCAATCACATGGATAATTTTTTTCTAAGCCTCAAAGTGATTTCTCATCTTGCTATAATGAATCATATAAGCTAAGCTACATCTTGTGGTCACATGCTATAGATTTTTTTGAGCAAAGAGTAGAGGTACTACAATCATTATTTGCATTGAATAATGAACATATTTTTAAAAAACTACATGTAACTACCATAGTTCAAAATGAGTTATGCTTTTATCCCACTTTCATTTTAGCCATTATTAGTAACTATCATAGCTCTCTATAAGCTATGGTATCTATACAAGCTATGATGGAAGTTATAGTAGTTTTTTCTTCATGCGAATACAACATGAGAAGATAGAAAAATCATTTTGACATACTATTTGTAGCATCTGAAAATGTTGGTGGCTGGAACACCGAGGGATTGTCAAGTGTACAACCTAACCTCGAGTCCATGGGAGGGCCATGTTGGAGAGAATGGAAATGAGGCACCCTGAATGATATGGTCGATTAGATAGGGACTTATGTGGTGTTTAATAACCATTTGTGAATATTATTCTTAGAGCGTCACATGCAAGAGTCGGAACAAGTAGGAGCGTAACATGTATAACAACAAGAGTACATCAACATGAGTGTCTTAATGCATATTAACAATAGAAATGAACAAGTACCCTAGAAATTTGAAATATATACTGTAGGAATATGAAATGAGAGTTTAGGTGAGAAAATGCACCACCCCAAGATTGGGGGAGGATGAATTTTGATTAGAAGATGTATACAACTGACATGTAGTGTTAGACAGCCATAGCGGGCCAGCAAGGCAGTATGGCCACAGTCCCTGAGACATTGCAAACATGGTACTTCTAGGTGAAAGGGAGCTAAAGTTTGCTAGACTAACAGTTTTCATGCTGTGTGAGGTGAGGTTCAGGTATCATGCTCAAGTGTGGAAGTAAGGCTGATGTTAGGAATACTCTAATGCTGAGATTTGCCGCTCATCAACCTTTTGCTTACCAATCTTCTGCCAAAGCCAACTACAAAAGCCAACCCTTAGAATGCTGATTACTAGAATATTTATAGATCCATGGTTGAAGGAAGACATGGATTCGACACCACATGTCTTGGATCCTGCATAGCACGAATGTGAATGTGTCATGTTGATGTGCTATGCTCAAAGTGTTAAGCTCAATGGTGCTACACTCAAAGGTGTGAAGCTTTGTAGGACAAGAATGGGAACTAAAAATCTACCAAACTGTGACCACACTGCCCAAACCGCATGTGTCAAATCTAAAGGAATACCATGTTCTTACAAATAATGCCAAAATAAATGCAACTTGGAGCCTATGCTTTGGGACTATGTCTTCCCCCTCTTCTGAGTAGAGCCAAGCATAGAGACAATTTTGGGGATAAATAAAGATGCAAAAAGGAGAGTAAACTACTAATCTTGACTACTGGAAGGATGTTGGAGTAGGCATGAAGGTCAATGCTAAGTTCTAGAAGATTCGGGAGGCATTCTACAACATTTTCCAAGTGTTACACTATCTATGCTGCATAATGTAACAGAGCATAGCTTGAATACTTAGAAAATTTTTGTAGTTTTGGCCTAGTACATTGTCTACACTGCATAGCGTGATGCCAAACATAGAAAACTTTTTCATAAAAATAAGTCTTTAGGTGTGTCAAGCTGTCTATGCTACAAAGCTTGACAAGTGTGTCACATTGTCTACGCTACATAGCTTGATAGATGTGTCAAGTTGTTTGCACTGCATAGCTTGACAAGTGTATCAAGCTATCTATGCTGCATAGCTTGACACCAAACTTAAAATTTTTTTAATAGATTCTAACACTTACACAAATTGGCCATTGAACTGAAGAAACACAAAATTGGTGGTGTTTCACTATTGTATTATTTGAATTAAAAGAGTTTGGTAATAGAGAAGCCAATTTCATACCTTATTATATTATTGGTTGTATGTAGGTTTGGAAAAAGAATAGTTGAATTGATGTTGTGGGATCACATATATTTGAAATTCTTAGTTTATTTACATCTTTCTTTGATGCTCTTGACTCTACATTTTCCTTGGCTTGGTTGTTGCAACTACTTGTTCGCTCATTATGTATCATCATCAAGAATTTTTCTTATCATTTTTCCATCATTATTTTTAGTATGATTAAGTAAACCCCATGGTTTTAATGTTCATGAGGCTAGTAATAAAGTTTTTAAACTATGTAGCATATCTTTGGATTTTTTTTCAAGTAAAGAGCTTGTCCACTATGAGTGAAGTATTTTCTAGTATAGTTAAAAATATTAATCATTTCTACTATCAAAGTAAGTTCTAATTTCTTTGAGAGTTTGGAGAAAAATTCCAAGTTTTTGGGAAGAGGATGTTTTGTATAATGGATAAAAATGATAGAGGTATAGGATGACACAATCCAAGAACGATGACCATGAGCATGGTAAAGGCCATGGATATTTTGAGGAACTTACAAGCTATAATAGAGACCATAGAAACCATGCAACATCATAAGGTATTTGCAATAGCAATTATCAATGTGGAGTGATGGGATGTGATATCGCATGGGCCACGATATCATGTACGTGATATTGCAGTGCTCTGCCAAGTCTATAAATAAGAGGCATCTCTCCATTATTTCTTATTCTAGGCCTATACTGTAGCGAAACTTTGGTAGTTTTACCTCTCCAGAGATAGAATAATTTCCATGTGCCCGTAGTAGGAGCTACAAAGTGAACAGATCTTTATTCAAGAAAATATTGTACCTGAACACAAGTTTGTGTATGGCAATAAAGATAAACTTCTTGGATAAACATCGCAGTGTATGGACTAAGCTAGATAGGACTTTATTTACTGTTATTTATATTTTATCATTTAAATGCTCTATTAGTTGATTAAATCTCTCTCAACCCTTCTCCCATAGTTAAGTGCATTTAGTATGACTGCTTCGAGCACATGTGTTACGCTTGGTAATCTCAGCAATGAATAGCATTTGGTAAGCCCAAAGGTTGCATTGGTTTAGGGTGTGAGTAGTAAGTGGGAACAGATGCTGATGCTAGGTTAACTAAGGCTTAGTTAGCTAGTTAAAGTTAGTTAATTAGTCTCTTCACCCTTTACCTCATTAGCATAGGAGATAAAATAGAAAAGATATAAAAATCATATACCTCAGACTTACTTAGCCATACAGCTGTGACAAATACAAGTAAGTCTGGGAAGACGATGAATGATTAACCTTAAGTGTTCCATAAGGCGTGTAGGCAGTTAGTCTGCGGAGTTTGACCAGATCGCATGTGTAATGCTCGTATTTGTATGGTTGAGTGTAGGGGTACCTCGCCACTCATCAAACACTATTGTAGTTTTTGTACTATTGCACTATTTACACTACACATTTACACTATTATGTTGTAATACGCTACATCTACCCAATCTCCCAATTTAATACTATTTATGCCTTTAGTATTCTACCACATAATATTATCAATATGACCTCTAATTAGGAATTAACTCATGTATATGACTCTTAGGACCTAGCTATAATGAAGTGTAAGTAGTTAGAACTCAACACAGTTCATGCAAACATCAACAAAAAATATTACAACTTCATATGCATAAAAATCCAAGTAGGCTTATACATCCCATGTAAGGAGTTCAACTCCAAGCATCAATATGAGTTGATCCACAAGAATGGGAAGGAATACATTCCTTTACCATACAACTGTATTGAATTATTCGAATTCTACATGCACATGTTCGCATAGTTGGTAAATGTAGATGATGACAATAAAGTTAGTGAAGAAGTTAGTTTAGGATCTCATCCAAAGGATTAGGATGAGTTTTGAGCCTACTATGAAATTGATGCTCATCTAGAAGATTCGTTATAGTGATCCATCCCTAATGTAACCATGACCATCCTCATGCACTTAGGTTTGGTAGTAAACCAAGCCCCTCCTATAACCTCTATGTATCAAAACTCTCAACTTGCTTCTTTATTTACTTCTATATTCACTTCAACACTTGTTTTTATAGTGCCATAACATCCACTAGTAATCCCCATCATGCTCCAATTCTTTACAGTTTCAATTGGTCCCTCTTCTAGAGTACAAATACCACATGTTTTTCATAACTTGTTTACACAGAATACTCCTTTTGTTCCACATATTCTAGTATAAAAATCTTCTTCCATGTTCAATTCTTCTACAACAATAGTTACAGGACCTCTCTAGTCCATACCATTATTCATTTCACATCCACAGATTGTGGAATTTCAAGTGCAACCCTTAGGAGCTCTAAAAGGCCTTGATCAAACTTTTCAAATGAGCCAAGACCTTACTAAAAGATTGCAAAAACTTAAAACTAATACAACCCAAATGGTAAAAGTCATGGACTCCTACCAAGATGATTTCATAAATCCTGTTGTCCCTCAAATCACTTTACTTGTAGGCATTCCAATCCTCCATTTCACCAAGTACAATGGTGAAGATGATTTCAATGCTCATCTTATAACCTTCCATTTTAGAATGTTTGTTGCTCTAAGCATGACCTTAGAAAATATTATGTATTTTTCCTATGTATTTGAAAAGTAAACCTTTAGAATGGTATAGGACTTGATCAACTAATTTGTTAACAAATTTAAGTACAAGTTAAAGGTTGATATAACTTTGAACTAACTCCTGAAAGTGAGGCAGGGGTCACTTGAACTAGTTTAAAGGTTTATTCAGAGAATGAAATGTAGCACTCAATGAGATTTTAGAGCCCATCTTTGAAATCTAGTTGTTAGCTATTTTCAAAGGATGATCAATGACTTCATCAAGTAAAAAATTCATTACTTAGAATTCCAATCATTAAGCTAAGTCTTTTCAAAAATTAAAAACATCGAGGAGGCTACTGAGGCCAACAATGATCCATTCTATATGACCTGCAAAAATAAACACATGATGAGGGATAAGAATAAGACCAAGAAAGCATAAATAACTATGGATAGAGATACCATTTACAGGATTTCCTTCAGTGGCGATATTAGAATGGAAGTTTAGCTCTTTACATAGAGCCTCATGATATTCAAGAAGAGAAAAAAATTACTGTTTGGCCTCAGCATGTGTTTGGGCACTTATATAGAATGTCATGCTATGATAGATGAGAAAGACAATGAATATGATATTTGCACAATAGGAGGAGCTCAGAGTGTTGACTCTCTTAGTGTTGGTGTCACACAAAATCATCATCAATGCTTTCTTCTTTCAATATGGTTGATACAAGTAAGTAGTGTGATAAAGGAAAACTTGTGAGTTTCAAAAAAATATTGAATATTATTCAAGTATCATAAACAAAGGTTACAAATAGATGCACATCATAGCCTTTAGGCTTACACAAGCCCACACTTTAGACAGAAAATTGTAAACAAACTTGGCTCTTCACTCTCACACCTTGAGACACTCTTAGCCAATCTTGGACACTCTTTGACCCTCTTAGATCATATTAGACTTAAGAGCCTTATTTATAGGGGACTAGCTTATAGAACACATTATCCTTAACATTCCACAATGAGGGAGACTTATGGATCCACAATTAAGAAGATTACATGAGCCACGTTACAAGCTTCACAACATAGCATGATGAATGGAGCATATCTTGCTACATGCCTTAAGACAATCTTGACATGTTTTCATTAGTTTGGCCAGTTCTTTGAGTAGATTGGGTGGTGACATTTCTGATTGTGCTTCCTCCAGCTGATGTGATAGTCTTTCCATAACATGTTTGTTAGCGTAGAGAGTCACTTCTAGATACAAATTGCTCCTTTGGAACATGGATCAGAGTTGTGATTCCCAACCATCAAAATCAAGGAGAGTAGATAGATAGTTGCATGCATATTGGTTAGGGAACAAGGGTCGATAGATCAATAAGATATTATCCAAAACTTTGGCAAGCCTAAGATTATATAGGATTTTCTGCTCTAGGCAGGTCCATTTTAAATTATTAACTATACAATCAATTCTTCCAACCATATTTACATAGAAGTATAAGTTTGGATAATTCTTGGTTATGCTTATCAACGGTTCTTGTGGGAACATAGAGCAGATATTTTGGCACCAATTGACATGTTCCTTGAGCATCTAAACTAGCCATGTTCTCCACACTTCGTCTAAGGCTAGCATCATTCTAGTACTACTACTTGTTGGCAATGAATGCTATAGCATCTTTATTGGTACTCTAGCATATTTTAATTCATGCATAAGTGCATCTGGCAAGTAATTGATTGGGCCTAGAATGAGTTCTACAAAGAATTGATATTGGGACAATAGAAATTGCCACGACAAAAAACGTTGAAGTTTTGGTGATGGATTTATCTTGCGTTTCAACAAGGCTACAAGATTAGTTGAATTTTTCCTCAAGATAAAAGGGCCTTCTATAAGATAGATATGAAATTTTTCTATGCCCTTAATGGCTGCTAGGATTTCTTTTTTAATAGGCCAATAATTCAATTCATTTTTATGAAATATAGGTGACACATATGCACAAATTTCTTCCTAACCTATGGCTTTACCTGATTACAAAAAAATGGCTGCCCAAGCATAGTAACTAGCATTAGAGTTAAGGATAGATAAACCTTTTAGAATTGGCGACAAAGGAGGAAGATTCTAACATTCCTCTTTAAGCCACTGAAGTTGCTTCATAGCTTTTCTAGTCCATTGGAAAGGCACTTGATTCTTGTAACACTGGATCTCCATGGTTTTGTTAATTAATTTATCAATATGTTTTGAAACATAATTAAGATAACCCAGAAACCATAAACACTACTCTTTAGATTCTAGAACATCTGGAAACAAAGAAATTTTCCTAAGAACATGCAGTTACATATAAATTTTACTAGCTTTCATCTGAATTCCAAAACCCTCAATTTCTAGCTGAGAAATTTGAAATTTCTTTTCATTATGTGAGGGACCAATCCCATGCTTTTGGAAAAGTTCTACAAAGATTCCTAAGTGTTGGATATGCTGCTGAACATCATCAAAAAAGATAAGGAAATCATCTATATAATTTGCAATAAGATCCTAATGAGCTTTAAAGATAACATCCATCTAGTGTTACAATTGGGACAAAGCATTTTTGGGTCCAAATGACATAAGAAACCATTCGAACAACCCATTTGAAGTACTAAATGCTATTTTGTGAATGTCCTCCTCAGCAATTTTTATCTGCTGGTATCCACTCTTACAATCAAATTTGCTGAACACCTTCTTCATTGCAACTTTCTGAATTAGCAACTCCTTATCAGGTAAAGGTCATTTAATTTCTATAGTGACAACATTGAGGGGGATGTAATTAATAATCATTTTGGCTTTCCCTCTTTTTTACTTAGCATGATTCCTCACTATAAAACAAGAACAAGGATAATTGGACTAGGAAGATCTAATCAAACCTTTGGTTCTAAATTTAGTTATCTAGGAGTGCACTTCATCAACATCTTGTTGGTTTAAGAAAATAGGCTTACTTTGTATGGGAATACTATGTACAGTAGGAATATAAGCGATAGGACTATCTTTAGCCCAATATTGTAATAGATGATCGCAACAACAAGCTTTAAGAAACTCAACTATGTTTGCTAATTCTTGAGCTTCCTTCTTAGTAGTTTCTAAAGCAGTACTACTGATGGATTTCATGATTTTCTGCCTAAACATATATTTATTGCGTGCAACTTCTTCAATTTGATGCTGAGTTATTATCTCATCTAGAGATTGATTGCTAGAAGAGAAAGAACCTGAAACATGATTATGTTGTCTATGATGTAGAGCGAGTGGAATTTTGGTAATGGTAATCTTGGTCTTTTGTCCTTTTTCTCCAGGTGAGTAGACTATCATATCAGTCTCGATCATGTAGGAAGCCATTGAATCCATAAAATGGGATCCAATGCCAATGTCAAACCTACTATCATTGATTTGGATGAAATTTGTTATCCTTATGATGAAATTATTTAGCTGGATCAAAACTAAAAAAGCAAAATGGATTAGATATCGCACACCATTCATAGTGTCAATCTTTAATGGCTTTGATTTGACCTAGTTTTCTAACATATCTTTATGGGAAAAATTCAAAGTGGCACCAGTGTCAATGAATGCATTATATTTCCTCCACTTTGCAATGCCATCTACAGTGACTTTGATTAGAATGATCATCACATTAATTGCAAAGAGCATATGTTTAACTTGATGCTTTTGCTCTTTAGTTGCATTTTCTTGATGCTTGGTAGATGCCTTAGTGCCAAACCATTCATTGTTGATAAGAAAACATTTCTCATATGGTGTTATGAGAAACTTCAGAGGAACTTTGGAAACCACCATCTTCAGATTTACAATCTAAAATGACAATTGAGGCTCAGTCTCCAAGAAACTACCAGGTAAGGTCTCTTTACATAGCCAGGTTGAACAACTAGCTTCATTATCAACATGCATGGTAGATTTCTACAAAATAGAAAAATCATTAGGAAAATAATCTTCTTCATCAAGGTAGCCATCAATGAAGTCTTCAAAATAGCCTCCATTTTCTTCTTTGATGAACTAGAGTAATTCATCATATTCTTCTTCTATGAGATCTTTCATCTAGGCTGCTTTAACATCTTTAGTAGATTTTGTCATATATAGCAAACCTTTTGACAAACTTTGAGATGAATCCTTTGACTCTTCATCTTTACTAGTCTAATCATCAGACAATAGATTTACTTGGTAAATATGTTTTTCTAGATCTTCTTGGTCTAGATCTTCAACTAGCTCCCAGTCATCTAGGTAAGAATCAAGAAGGCTTTGACTCTTGGATCACCCTTCTTACAAGGACATTAATATGAGTAACGTCTTGTTTCTTTGTAGTTATAGTAACACACCATCTTCTTACTGACTGGACCTATTCTTCTTTTCATGAGCATAGGTTGTCTCCTTCTTGGATGACCAGAAAATCTTTGAAATCTTTGAAACCTTTGTTGAGTTGGAAATCTCCTATATCTTCTTTTAGGGGAACCTTGTTTATGAATTTTATGAGGAGCTCTAGGTGCAAGACCAAAAACATCAACACCATCAAGGTTTGCACAGATTTCTGCAGAGGGCATAAGCTTAGCTAGGGAAATTTGATAACAAGCTTGCTGAAGTTCCTGTCTAGTCATATAAATGATATTTGTGAGGTAGGTGGTGGATAAATCTATCTATTTTTTGATATACTTGTACAAGATCATATGGCCAAGTTTTGTTGGCAATGCTCCTAAATATAGATATGCTATCATTGGGTCTTTATGTAATGATAGTCTATAAACCTCTTTTGTTTATTCAATACTAAACTGCTCAAAATATGCTAAATTATGTAATTTATGTTAAGATAACATTAATTTATCTTTAAGATGAAGATTAATAGAAAGATCAATAGTGAATTCTATTACCAATTATATAAATAGGTCTTGTAGTCCTTCTTGTAGTAACTATTCTTATTGATTGGTGATCAAGCTCTCCCACCAATGGCGAATTTTAGCAGTAGATCTGGTTAGACCACCAATAATAGTAGTTCTTTCATCTAAGTTAAGGACATTCATGCATGCCCATAGCTAATCAATCCATAGCCTTACAGCATGCAATAACTCTTTTGGTAGTAGGTAATGAATATCGATTACCAGTACTATGGTAGCTGGCCATTGTTGAAAAGCCATAAATGCGGGTGGTTAAACATACTACATCCATGGAGGTCTTGGCATGGCATGCATTGCCATCATAAATTAGGTTTGATAGCTAGATTCATCAAGCTCAGCAGATTGACGAAGATTCCTAGTCACCCTTTATCTAGTTGATCCTCCAGAACCTTCTTATTCTTGTTCATCATCTTTAGGAGGAGCAGAGGCATGGGCAACTGTAGTAGATGAAGGTTGAATTGGCATCTTCAGCTCCTTTTTGGCTTTAAGCTTCTAAATCTTGTTAGAAAATTATTTCAATTGATCGTGAAATTTTTGATCATGATGATGCCTAGTTTCACTAGGAGGAGGTAGCTTCAATTGATTATCCAAGGTGTAGATTTCTTTCCACATCAGAACCTTTCTTCCATCTTCTTTTCTTTTTGTTGATGCCTCCATAGCTTGCAGCTAATTTTAAATGTCCATGACTTTGACATCCAATTGCCCAACTAGTTTTTCCAAGTTTAGTATTAAACCTCCAATAAAATTCTAATTTCTTGAGCGATATCAGGTCCAGTTAACTAGATAATTGAGCTACCTAATTTCATCCCTGTGATTCTAGGCTAAATCAATGGAATGCTTAAGCAAGTAACTACAATTTGCACGAGTAGTAGGTGAATCTACATCTTCAAATGCTATAGTTATATAAGATGCCTTAGGAGGCCATTTTTTTCTAAATATCAATCTGCGATCATGCATAGTCTTGTGGGATTGTAGCATGAACAAATGACCTTTTGTGTCATAATTAGGTGATGATAGCTTCTCTGAATTAGAATTGGAACTTGAACCATGCTTGACTGGTGGTAGGGTCAGTGGCAATGCTTCAAGAGAGATTATAGTGGTTTTGGTGAACTACTGCATTAACTCTTTATGATGTTTTTCTTCAAAAAAGATGATTTGTAAATAGTGAGGGAAAAATAGAATTTCCTGAAGTGACCAAACAAGCCATTTACAATTTCAATAGTATCTTTTCTACTCGTATGTATACTAGTATTAAGCAATGTAAATCACTACTGGATAAAAAGGGTCATGGTATATGTCCTATATATTTTCCATTCTTTATTGATGAAGAAGTATCTAAGTGGAAAAATAAAGGTTTTCACTATGTGCATCTTGGTCAAATAGATATTATGGTCAGCCTAAAGTTCAATTATGATATTGGGGCAGAATTTGTGATCACCCTTTTAAATAGTCACATAATAGGTGGTGTTAGCATTCGGGATGATCCTGATACAGTTTGGGATCTTGCTAAAATTTGTTAATTTAAAGGTATCTTGAATGCTAATGCACTATGTTCAGTTTAACCAAATTTTTAGCTAGCTTTGAGTGATGAGTACATCTCATTTTCCTTGGTCTTGTGTGTTGAAATTCATGGTGTTCAATTACTTCTTAGCTCAATGTACATTGCAATAGGTGCACGTGGAACATTCCAACTCACCCATGCTATCTTGATGAATCATAAACTCAAATGGGACATTAAGTTTCCAATTGGTAGTAAGCATTTAACTACTTGTGGTTGCAGCATCAACGCAAAACGATACATGCAAGGGTTCCCTCAACTACATCCATTTCTAAAAGATCAAGAATTCTAGACAACTCTTAAGAGTTGACATCACTAGAGTAAATATCCAATGCAACAGTTCGCTGGAACTACTGTAATCTCTCTTTAAGCATTACCATAGACCCTGCCACCAGTGAAGCATGGTTCAAGTTCTAGTTCCAATTCAAAGAATCCATCATCACCCAATTATGACAAAAAGGTCATTTTTTCATGCTATAGTCCCACAAGACTATGCATGGTCACAGATTGATATTTGGAGGAAAATGGCCTCCTAGGACATCTTATATGACTATAGCATCCGAAGATGTAGATTCACCTAACACTCATGCAAATTGTAGTTATCTACTCAATAATTCCATTAATTTAGCCTAGAATCCAAGGGATGAAATTAGGAAGCTCAATTATCTAGTCAACTAGAGTATATATTACTTAAGAAACTAGAATTTTATGGAAGGTTCGGTACTTAACATGGAACAACTAGATGGGCAATTGGATGTCAAAGTCACAGACATTCAAAATCAGCTGTAAGCTATGGAGCCATGAACAAAAAGAAAAAAAGAGGTAATGTCTTCTTTAAAATTGAAGCTATCGAGAAGATCCATTTTGAAAAATATTTTGCAAAGATAGTGGATGAATTTGCTCAGATGTCTTTGAAAGTGGAAGAAGAAAGAAATGTTCATAGGAGGATTTTCAGGTTACAACATCTCATGCTGAATGATGAAGTCCAAGATGATCTGTATATCATGGATTATGATCCAAAAATCCACAGAGCCTTCATGATGAGAGGTAAGTTAATCAAAATTCCTACTAATGAAGAATCTAAGGAAATGTCTGAGGATCAAAAATCTATCATGTCTCTTCATGAAGCTTTGCTTCAAAAAGGATCATTTGTAAATGGCGAGGGAAAAATAGAATTTCCTAAAGTCACCAAAAAAGCCATTTACAATTTCAATAATATATTTTTGGCCTGTATGTCTACTAGTATTAAGTAGTGTGAAGCATTATTGGATATAAAGGGTCACGGTATACATAATGTATTTCTACCATTCTTTACTGATGAAGAAGTATTTGGGTAGAAAAATAAATATTTTCACTATGTACATCTTAGTAAAATAGATATTATTGTCAATCCAAAGTTCAATTATGATATTGGGGCAAAATTTATGATCACTCTTTTAGATAGTCACATAATAGTGGTGCTAGCATTTAGCATGATCCTGATATAGTTTGGGATCTTGCTAAAATTTATCAATTTAAAGGTATCTTGAATGTTGATGCACTGTGTTCAACTTAACAAAATTTTCAACTAGCTTTGAGTGATGAGTACATCTCATCCATCCTACTCTTGTGTGTTGAAATTCATGGTGTTCAATTACTCATTGGGTTGGTGTACACTACAATAGGTGCACGTGGAACATTCCAACTCACTAATATTATCTTGATGAACCATAAACTCAAATGGGATGTTAAGTTTCTCGTTGGTAGCAAGCATTTAACCACTTGTGGTTGTAGCATCAACATAGAAGGGTACGTGCAACGGTTCCCTAGACTGTAGCTGTATTTAACAGATCAAGAATTTGAGACAACTTCTAAGAGTCAGCATAGTTGGAGTAAATGTCCAATGCAGCAATTCACCAGAATCATTTTCATCTCTCTTGAAGCATTGCCACTAACCCTACCACCAATCAAGCATGGTTCAAGTTCTAGTTCCAATTCAAAGAAGCCATCATTGCCCAATTATGACACAAAAGGTCATTTGTTCATGCTACAGTCCCATAAGATTGTGCATGGTTGTAGATTGATATTTGAAGGAAAATGGCCTCTTAGGGCATCTTATATGACTACAACATCCAAAGATGAAGATTCACCTAATAATTTTGTAGATTGCAATTACTTGCTTAAGCATTCCATTGATTTAGCCTAGAATCAAAGGGTTGAAATAAGGCAGCTTAATTATCTAGTCAACTTGACTAGATATTGCTGAAGAAATTGGAATTTGATGGAAGGTTCGATACTTAACTTGGAATAACTAGTTGGGCAATTAGATGTCAAAGTCACGAACATTCAAAATTAGCTATAAGTTGTGAAGGTGTCAACAAAAAGAAAAGAAGATGGAAGAAAGGTTCCGGTGTGGAAAGAAATCTACACCTTGGATAATCAATTAAAGCTACCTCCTCTTAGTGAAATTAGGCATCATCATGATCAGAAAGTTTGTGATCAGTTGAAAGAATTTTTTTCACAAGATTCAAAAGATTAAAGTTGAAAAGGAGCTGAAGTAGCCAACTCAACCTTCATTTGCTATAGTTGCTCATGCCTTTGCTCCTCATGAAGATGATGAACAAGAACAAGAAGGTTCTGGAGGGTCCATTGGACAAAGGGCGACTAGGAATCTTCATCAATCAGTTGATTTTGATGAATTAGGCTATCAAACCCAATTTATGATGGCAATACATGCCATGCCAAGACCTTCATGGATGCAGTATGTTCAACTGCTTGCATTTACAGCTTTTCAATAGTGGCTAGCTACCATAGTACCAATAGTCGATATTAATTACTTACCACCAAAAGATGTGTTGCATACTCTAAGGTTGTGGATTGATTAACTGTAGGTAGCCACGAATGTCCTTACCTTAGATGAAAGAACTACTATTATTAATGGTTTGACCAAATCTGCTGGCAAAATCCACCATTGGTAGAAGAGCTTGACCACCAATCAATAAGAATAGTTACTACAAGAAGGACTACAATGTCTGTTTATATCACTGGTAATAGAATTCATTGTTGATATTTCTATTAATCTTCATCTTAAAGATAAATTAATGTTATCTCAGCATAAATTACATAATTTAGCATATTTTGAGTAGTTTAGTCCTGAATATGCAAAAGAGGTTTATAGACTATCATTACATAGAGACCTAATGATAGCATATCTATATTTAGGGGCATTACCAAGAAAACCTAGCCATATGGTCTTGTACAAGTCTATCAAAAAAGAGATATATTTATCTCCCACCTACGTCACAGATATCATTCATATGGCTAGACAAGAACTTTAGCAAGCTTGTTATCAAATTTCCCTAGCTAAGGTTATGCCCTTTGTAGAAATCTGTGCAAACCTTGATGGTGTTGATATTTTTGGTCCTACACCTAGACCTCCTTGTAAAAGTCATAAAAAAGGTCCCCCTAAAAGAATATATAGGATATTTCTGACTTGAAAAAGGTTTCAAAGATTTTCTAGTCATCCAAGGAGGAGATGACCTATGCTCGTGAAAGAAGAAAAGGTCTAGTCAATAAGAAGACGGTGTGCTACTATGACTACAAGGAAACAAGACATTACTCATATGAATGTCCTCGTAAGAAGGGTGATCCAAGTGTCAAAGTCTTCTTTGATTCTTACCAAAATGACTGGGAGCTAGTTGAAGATCTAGACCAAGAAAATCCAGAAGAACATATTTACCAAGTAAATTTGTTGCCTAATGATTAGACTAGTGAAGACAAAAAGTTAGAGGATTCATCTCAAAGTTTGTCAGAAGGTTTGCTATATATGGAAAAATCTACTAAAGATGTTGAATAAGCCTAGATGAAATATCTCACACAAGAAGAATATGATGAATTACTCTAGTTCATCAAAGAAGAAAATGAAGGCTACTTTGAGGACTTCATTGATGACTACCTCAATGAAGAAGATTATTTACCTAATGATGTTTCTCTTTTGCAGGAATCTACTGTGCATGCTAATAATAAAGCTAGTTGTTCAATCTAGTTGTGTAAAGAGACCTTACTTGGTAGTTTCTTGGAGATCGAGCCTCAATTTTCATTTTCTATTGTAAATCTGAAGACAGTGATTTCCAAAGTTCCTCCAAAGTTTCTCATAACACCATATGAGAAATGGTTTCTTGTCAATAATGAATGGTTTGGCACTAAGGCCTTTGCCAAGCATTAAGAAAATGCAATGATTAAAGAGTAAAAGCATCAAGTTAAACATATGCTCTCTGCAATTAATGTGGTGATCATTCCAATCAAAGTCATTGTAGATGGAATTGCAAAGTGGAGGAAATATAATGCATTCATTGACACCGGCACGACTTTGAATTTCACCCATAAAGATGTGTTAGAAAACTAGGTCAAATCCAAGCCATTAAAGATTAACACTATGAATGGTGTGAAATATTTAACACATTTTTCTTTTGCAATTTTGATCTAGGTAAATAACATCATCATAGGGACAAAAAATTTTGCCAAATAAGTGATAGTGGGTTTGACATTAGCATTGGATCCCATTTTATGGATTAAGTGGCCCCCTACATCATTGGGACTGATATGATAGTCTATTCGCCTAGAGAAAAAGGACAAAAGATGAAGATTACCATTACCAAAATTCCACCAGCTTTGCATGGTAGACAACATAATTAGGTTTGAGGTTCTTTCTCTTGTAGCAATCCATATCTAGATGAGATAATAACTTAGCATCAAATTGAAAAAGTTTCCACAATAAATATATGTTTAGGAAAAAAATCATAAAAGCCATTTGTAGTACTACTTTAGAAACTACTGAGAAGGAAGCTCAAGAATTAGCAAACATAGTTGAGTTGCTTAAAGCTTGCTGTTGTGATCATTTGTTACAATATTGGGCTAAAGATAATCCTATGCCTTATATTCTTACTGTACATAGTATTCCTGTACAAAGTAAGCCTATTTTCCTAAACCAACAAGGTGCTGAAAATGTGCCCTCCTAGATAACTAAATTTATAGCCAAAGGTTTGATTAAACCTTCCTAGTCCAATTATGCTTGTTCTTGTTTTATAGTGAGGAATCACATTGAGCAAAAAAGAGGGAACGTCTGGATGGTTATTAATTACACCCCACTCAATGTTGTCACTATAGAGATTAAATTCATTCCAGTCATCAAAATAATCTGTAGGATAGATAAATAGCTCACCTTATTTAGAGTATGCTGGAACTTGGATAATCTCTTCATGCCGATTCAGATTTGGAACTACTTGATCATTAGAAGAGGAAACTACTTCTTATATAATAATCCCTTTAGAAGATTCTCCCATGTGAACTAGACTTTCTTCATGAAATTTTAAAACTTATTTTCCTTTTTCATTTTTCTTAGCTTTAGTATGCTTCATACTATTTTCACACAAAATAGATGCTTCATCATGAAACTTCAACAATTCTATTGACATAGGAATAGGAGCAGTATCTACAATCTCATTTAGATTACAAGGAATATATGGAACCTTATCAAAGGTAGGAGCTTCTATTGGATCATATGTTGTGAGAGCAGGGATTGATGAAAACCCTTGTCCGATAGTCCAATAGAAATTGGACAGCACTTCCATACGTTCTTTAATTTTCTTTCTAGCAAGAGCCTAAAGCTGATGACCGTACTACTTTCTTACAGATAAAGCATGATCAAAAGCACCAGTATAATCATAGATGACTTTGTCCATGGCGTCGATACCATTTATGGGATTGCTCCATCCCAGTTTCAACATAGGATGGATATTATCTTTAAAGCTCATCAGGATTTTATTGCAAATTATATAGATGATTTCCTCATCTTTTCTGATGTTATTCAGCAGCATATCTAACACTTGGAAATCTTTGTAGAAATTTTCCAATAGCATGGGATTGGTCTCTCATGTGATGAAAAGAAATTTCAAATTGCTCAGGTAGAAATTGAGTTTTTAGAAGTTTACTTGAAAGCCGATAAAATTTATATGTAGTTGCATGTTCTTAGGAAAATTGCTTTATTTTCATATGTTCTAGAATCTAAAGAGTAGTGTTTAAGGTTTTTAGATTATCTTAATAATTTTTCAAAACATATTGATAAATTAACTGACAAAGCCATGGAGATCTGGCGTTGCAAGAATCAAGTGCCTTTCCAATGGACTAGAAAAGCTACAAAGTAAGTTCGGTGGCTTAAAGAGGAATGTAAAAATCTCTCTACTTTGTTACAAATTTTGAAAGGTTAATTTATCCTTAACACTAATGCTAGTTACGATGCTTGGGTAGTCATTTTGTTGCAATCATGTAAAGCCAAAGGTTAGGAATAAATTTGTGCATATGCATAAAGTATATTTCATAAAAATGAACTAAATTATTGGCCTGCCAAAAAAGAAATCTTGGCAGCCATTAAGGTCATAGAAAAATTTCATTTCTATCTTGAAGAAGACCCTTTTATCTTGAGAAAATATTCTACTAATCTTCCAGCTTTGTTGAAACGCAAGATAAATCTATCACTGAAACTTCAATATTTTGCATGGTGGCAATCTCTATTATCCCAATATCAATTGTTTGTAGAACACATTCTAGGTCTAATCAATTACTTTCCAGATGCACTGATGCATGAATTAAAAGATTCCAGAGTACCAATGAAGATGCTACAACATTTATCGCCAATATGTAATAGTAGTAGAATGACGCTAGCCTCAGAAAAAGTGTGGAGAACATGGCCAGCTCAAATTCTTGAGGATCATGTCAATTGGTGCCAAAATATCTGTTCCATGTTCCCACAAGAACCATTGATAAGCATAACTAGGAATTATCCAAACCTAGACTTCTATGTAAATATGGCAAGAAGAATTGATTGTATAGTTAATAATTTGAAATGGACCTACCTAGAGCCAAAAATCTTAGATCATCTTAGGCTTGTCAAAGTTTTGGATAATATCTTGTTGACCCATCAACCCTTGTTTCCTAACCAATATGCCAATAACTATCTATCTACTCTCCTTGATTTTCATGGTTGGGAACCACACCTTTGCTCCATGTTCCAAAGGATAAATTTGTATTTAGAAGTAACTCTCTATGCCAATGAATGTGTTATGGAAAGACCACCATGTTAGTTGGAGGAAGAACAATTAGAAATGTCACTACCTAGCCTGCTCAAAGAAGTGGCCAAACTAATGAAAATGTGTCAAGATTATCTTAAGGCACATAGTAAGATATGCTCCATTCATCGTGCTGTCTTGCAAAGCTTGTAACGTGGCTCCTGTAATCTTCTTAATCATGGATCCATAACGCTTGCTCATCATGGAATGTTAAGTACAACGTGTTCTGTATGCTAGTTCCCTATAAATAAGGCTCTTGAGTCCAGTATGGTCTAAGAGGGTCAAAAAGTATTGAAGAGTTTCTAAGAGTGTCTCGAGGCATGAGAGTGAAGATACAAGTTTGTTTATAGTTGTTTGTCTGAAGTCATAATATTCATGTATTTCTTTTTCCTACTATTAGTTTTCTCTTTTGTTCTCTTTGAAGTCATGGCCTCATGATAGGTTCCCTTTTTCTTTTCTTTTGCTACGTAGTACACTAATTAGTCATGGAAAGAGATACAAAATGAGTGTAATGCTCTCCAACCTAAGGCATAAGAAAGAGGATGTTACAAAATATCACACTAACAATAAGAATAATATAATTACAAATCTAAAAGCTTCATAAATAATTAGAATGATAACAAGGGTCTAATCATATAGTATTTGTAGATCCAAATGCATGAATTATAATGTGATAAGGTCCAAATACAAATGCTAAATAACCTACAACATGAATAAATAAATAACATCCATAGCTAGAAAGATGATAAGATATAAGAGCTTTAAATCAACAATGTCATTGAATGTTTCCATAATCTACCTAGCCTTGGCAACTTGTAAATAAAATGAGATATTAGTAGAAAACTAAGTGAGTAACCTTAACATCTCCTCCAACTAAAAAGTGGATATATCTCATCATGGCTAAGTGAGGAATAGTTAACCTGAAAAAAATGTTAACATAGACATACAAACCAAGCAACCAAGATTATACAACTATAATAATCCAAATCAAACATTACTAATTCATACAAATTTTTATTCCATCCATCAACTTGAAAATAAGAAGACTAACACACACCATCCTCATTATCAATGTGTAATAAGTTTGACATATGTACTTGATCATTCTGACTATTAATTTGAATCAAAATGAATATCAAACTACCATGTGCATAGATTTGTTATTAGCCTCAAATTGAATGAGAGGCATCATCTAAGACTTACCTCTTACATTCCAAACTACTGGTGCTAGAGGCACCATCTAAGACTCACCTCTAATGCTATGGAGGTATCAAATAAGAAGACTAATAAGCCACAAAATCACCCTCTTATGTAGATAAAACCTACAATGAAAGCCATACTAATGCATCCTAGTAGGGGTCAATCATCAAACATCTCTAGGAAGTCGTTGTCCAACCGACCATACAACTTGGTACTAGCCCTAATATCCAAATACCTAGTAAACAAAAAAATATAACAAAATAAAAATTTATGATGAAGGACTATAATTAGAACCAAGAGAGTCCAATAGTTCAAGGGGTCCAAAAAATATGCATATATCATAAACATCAATTCTCAACAAGTCAAACTAAGTTCCAACATTATTAGGGAACCAAGACCATCACCTAGGTATACCACAAACTATCAAGGCATTAAGCAAATGATACAAACTTGTCCAGATACATATGCACCAATACTTAATATACAAATAAGTCATTTCAGATTGTAAGTGAAAATGAGTGGATTTTGAATGAGTATGGAGTGCTACATGACCAAGAAGACTAATTAGGAGGTACACTAGAAGACTAGGCCTAAGAAACAACATTTTTGCAAAGTTCAATAGGTAAGAAATACATATTTTATTATAAGAAGATATCCTATGAAAAATGTCTTTTACCCTACAAATATTTCTTCTAGGTGGGAAAGATGTCTTGCATTATAAAAGACATCTTGCACTTATAAAAGATGCCTTCCATCTTAGTAAGATGTCTTTGCAGAAGGGAAAGTATCTTCTTAAAACTATTGTCATGTGAAAAAAGACCTCTTACCTAAGAAGAATAAAATCAAGAATAACTATAGCACCCAAAAATAAAATGAACATACCAAGGACATGAAGAGCATGAAAAACCAAGATGTGACAAGCATGGAGTATAGTCAAGAAAGGAACAAAAGTTATTCAAATATCAACATCAACATGGAAATTAAATTCTCATAATCATGGAATGTCATAAACACAACATGGGAAGGAAACATAGATGCCAAATATCAACATCAATGAGGGAAATAAGTTCTAACAACCATTAATGCACAAGGGTAGAAAAGGTGGTTTCTAGAAATTAAATAAAATCTAGATATCTAGTAAGGGAGAAAGATGACAAAGTCAAGGTTATGCACTAAAGGGATCAAAGAACTCCAAACTAGTAAAAAGAACAAGGATACTTATAAATACCCAATTGAATCAACGAATGGAAAAAATAAAAATTCAATTTCAAGGATAGATTTGGGAATTAAACTACAAACTAATATTGGCTTATCAAAACAATAAAAGATTGAGATTTCTTACAAAATCCATACTTAAAAATAGCATAAACAACAACAATTACAACTATGAGATTGAAAATCAAATGATTAAAATTCTATGAATATACTTGATCAAAGCATTATCTAATTCCATGAAAATCTATATAATTTATGAAATTAATTTCATCAAACCCATCCCTGGTAAATGTATGAAAAACATTCAAATTTATGGTAAATACAAGAGAGGATAAGATTACTAACCTTGAATATTCATAAAAAGGATAAACCATAGTAATGAATCTATTAATGGAAAAACCAAACCAGAAACCTTTGGTACTACCTCAAGCTTTAATTTTCAATAGCACCTTTCCTTCTCATGTGTAAAATTTTAAGGTTCCTGGAATGTAGAAGTCATGAAAGTTTTAATGGAAGTACACCAAAAACATGTAGAGGAAAATTACACCAATTTTCACAATGGGATTTTAAGTAAGAGGATCATTTCATCACATATGCCATAACTAACACAACTTCCTCTCACTTTTCTTCCCTAATGTAACTTATTCCTATAATGTACTAAAATGTTAAAAAAAAGTAACACATGCTAATAATTGTAGCACTAACTAGACTGATATAATAAATCACATTAATTTTAATTCAATGTAAAAAATAGCTAGATTCTACCATAATATAGCAAAAGAAATCATAAGTTTCCAATCATGTCATGCTCGCACCAAAACCTCTCTAAAATCCTACCACACTCATCAATAGGTTTAGTGCACATCTTTTTGATGAAAATACATAAATAATAAATATCAAAAGAAATAAATAATTATATTAATGCATGCACACCATAAAGCATTGTTAAGTAAGAATATCAAAATTCATTAAATGTAAAATATACTAAGCTAGAATCTAACTAACAAGCATAACACATCCATGCATCTTAAAACTTAAAATTCCAAGGAGAAAGGTATACTAACCAAGCATCTAAAACATAGAGTATTATATATATTTCTTTAATTTTGACTAATTTATCTTACTAGTGGCTATGCCAAGAAAGATACATTTCTCCTAAATATCATTCTTCATATGTTGAGATGGTGGAAAATAGTAGAGATGACTATAGTTGGTCTTAGACATCTAAACTCCAAGAAGGATCTAAAGCTTGGTTCCTAAAGCATAACCTTCTAAATCTCCTTGGTTCACATGTTCTCTAGTTAGGTCTTTGTTAGAGTGACTTTGAGGTTAGATCACAATCTTGTTATTTCATCCTATCTAGGTTACACCATTTCTTTTTTAGGAATATGTTTAAAAAATTTCACTTTGGGCTCCTCTCTTATATGTCTAGTTGCATGAGTGGTCTCTTTTTCTAGCTCTTGTTGATTCCTCATTCTAATCCATCTCATGGTTGCTTTTCCTTTCTCTAATATAGACTACCTACCTCTAGAACTCTCTTAGGTGCAATCTATAATTACAGTTATGATTAGTTATTACTTTTTGAATGAATTTTATAAAATTTTTCCCTTATTCATCCTTAAAATTGACCCAATTTCAAAAATTCTAGCATTAACATCCCTAAGTAATTATGTTATAAGTCTTAGAGACCCTAAGGTAATCAAGTTATCTTTATTTTAAATCCATTTAAATTATTTTTAATGTTATCTATCTTAGGCATTTGAAATTTGGAGTTTTCAAAAAGTTTCAAATAGCAGATTGGATGCCCCCATAACATAGAGCTAAATTCTAGAAGCTCACAGGTTTTCAAATGGTTGAAATTAGAGGTTCAACGTGTAAGATATCATAGTTTGAAGGCTGATGAGACGTGGTTTACACTAGGCCGCGATATCGCGTACGCGATATCGCGACCGACGCGATATCGCGTCGCGCCGCCATTTCTATAAATAAGAGGCGGCACTCCCCTTATTTCCCAATCCTGGCTAGTGTAGCGAAGCTCTGGCAGATTGATCACTCCAGAGTTAGAATTTTT
>MNCI01028044.1:1262903-1355835 GCA_015680685.1 Gnetum montanum
AAAAAAATCACATACCTCAGACTTGCTTAACCATACACCGTGACACTTACAAGCAAGCCTGGGAAGACAACGAACGATTAACCCCAAGTGTTTCTTGTGGCGTTAAGGCATTTAGTCTGCGGAGTTCGACCGGATCGCGCGTGTACGCTCGTTTCGTATGGTGGAGTGTAGGGGTACCTCGCCACTCATCAAAGGCTCTAGCTCTTAGAGACAATAAAAACTCACTTACCACAAAATAAGAAAAATGAAAATTTGTAAAGGATACCACACATACATACAAATTTTTTTATTCTATGTTGATACCATGTAATCAATATGGCTATATCAACTAAACCTCCTACATTAACACAAAAATGTCTATGAGGCTTAATTTACGATTTTTCTTGTTTTTTGACTAATTTTTGAAGAATTTCTTGGTATTTTTGGGATTGAATTAGCACCATGGAAAGGGTTATTAGCCATGGAAAACATGTGAACAATTTGCACAAGTTAGGATAATGAATTGATATGGTTAGAAAGCTTAAAAATATGAAGGAATTGGATTTTTCATCATGAAATGTTAATAAAAATCATAAAAATGTTTAAAAGATGATGCACTTGATATCATAGGCATATGGAGTTAGTTCATGAGCTATATTTCTAAAAGTTATAAAAGTGGATCCTTCTTGTAGCAAGCTCTAGCCTAAAATACCCTTTTATAACCATTTCATAAGATGTTCATGGGTATCTAAGAAATCAAATGTGAATCAAGTCAATAATGACATGTTAGCATAATGGTAAGACATGATTTGGAAGCTCTAGATCATGTGTTCAATTCTAATAGATAATGTTGAGTTATATAGAGCTCTAATTGAACTTTATCTCTTGAGCTGTACCAATGATAAATAATTGTCAAAATCAAGATGTGGTATTCCTTACCATGTTTGGAATAGGTTCTTTATGTCAAATATCGTTAAAATGATCATCATAACTACCTATCTAGATTTCAAGCCAAGTCCATACTATTTTCAATAACACCACATTATTTCATCCTAAGCCCACTACTAGGAGGCTAACAACAACTAGATAAAAACATCATTACCATGAAATGCATAGACCAATTGATTATTTATGAGTGTGTAAGTTATGGATCTTGACCGTTGGTTAGAGGGGTGTATTTAGGTATGGATCATATGCATTTCTAACCTCATATCAAATGCTAATTCCAATAGTGGTACATATTCAAGCATGGTTCATATGTCATTCTAGTTACTTTATGGGACTAGTCCAAGAGACCATGGAAATTTTAGAAGTAATCTATCAATTTTAAGTCCAAATAATTAAAACATGACTGATAGTGTATCTAAGTGGAATAGTGGAACTCATAGAATAAGTTCAAAGAATTTACAACTCCCTTTGATGTTGCATGATGTGGTTATTATTGAGAAATTACTCTTTGGCCTTCTTTCTTTCTTTAAGACATGATGATCAAGGATAAATTTTCATTTCTTTGTGATAAGAACCACATTATTTTCATGGTAAGATCATTTTATTTATAGAAATGGAGAGATGAATGACATGATTTTACTTCTTTTAAATAATTATTCTTCCAATATTCTGATAGTAAAGTACATAATCCAAATAACATAGTTGACTCCTACACATGAGAAACAATTTATTGAAAAAAAATTTCAAAATGATTACTCAAGAAATTTACAAAACTACAAAGTAAATAAAAATTAGAGAGTTTAAAAAATGAGATGACTATGAATAAATTGAAAAATTAAAAGAAATTATAACATAAAAATTTTAAAAATTACACTCAAGTTATTTTAAAAGATCTTCAACATGAATGGGTTTCAAGGAAGATATGAAAAATTGATCTTATTGTATCACAACTAGAAGTGTTTAAGGCATTGATTCCATAGGATTTATGAAATGCATTAATTTATTGGATGTTAACTAGAATAAGATTCTCTAGGTTTATTTGGTGATAAATCTACAAGATATTAGATCTATAAATGACATGGACTATGTATGGTACCTTCAAAAGAGTTTCAAATTTTGTACATTATGGTACATGATTTAGGTTATAGTAGAGGACCTTATGTCCTAGTTGAAGGTCTAAGCATTGAATTTTTAGGTCATACCTCTTTTTATTATAAACATTATGGACTTCATTATGCATAAAGGATATTACTATATTTTTAATTAGTACCTTTAGGTTTAATAATCACTCTCATTATGATAAGATGAGATCTAAGTCTAGGTCACAAGAGATGTTAAGTGTGTGGAGTTATTCTTGCATCATAAATTTAGGTAATTTCTCATACACTAGTTCATATGGAGAATAACCAATAGGAAGACTCTACATAGACATATAAGCTCATTGAGAATCATTAAGTTTGACATTTCAATATTTTCTATATTTACTAATAGTACATGTTAACATTGTAGTTATCTCCTCATTGGTGACTTTAGCTTATCCATTAGCTTGAGTATGAAATGGTATGATCAATGTATGTTCTACATCTAATCATTACATTAGTTTCTTTAAAGTTAGTCCAATAAAATAAGCCCGATTGTTAGATATAAGTGCATGAGATGCATCAAACCTATTCACCACATAGTGCTCAAAGAATTTAGTAGCAATTGTTATAGTATAATTAGTTACTATAGCTTCTTTAGCCTACGTCATGTAGTAGCCATAACAATATACAATTTTTCACTTAAAGAAGGAATGATAGAATCCATAAAGTCAATTACCTAGAGATCAAAAGACCTTAGTGGTTGTATCCACTATTGTGGTCCTTTTAACCTTGTTACTATTCTATCATGACATCAGTACTATTTGTAGGATTTTGCAAAGTGGTGCACACTGAGAAAAAGAGTTGGCCAAGAGTAATTAGGCATGAGAATCTTTATGGTCATTCTCCTACCCATGTAGTAACCATCATATGATACTTCATACACATCCTAGAGATATCTTAGTTTGTTCTTCTCTAGTACATACAACACACCAAGTCATTGGCATAGATTTTATAAATATTTCCTTCTATCTTCATGAAATGTTTTAACTTAGTATTGGAGCTATTGTGTCCTACATTTTTCCTACTCAATAGTAATATTTTTCTCCTTCAAATATGTAATATTGCCAACAAACCAAGTTTTGGTTACTAATGAGAAAATTAAGGTAGTCTTGGTGAATAGCAGTTAATTTAGAAATTAATATTATAAAGGCTCTTCATTAGTATTATTATGCCATGTAAGTCTTGATAAATAGCCTACAAAAAAATTCTCAAATTCTTTTTTGTCTATGATTGTAATTTTGAACTCCTGTAAGATCACTAGTCACTTAATGATTTAAGGACTCACCATTGGCTTACTCATTAGAAACCAAATCATCCGATGAACAATGGGCATAAAAACTATATATCTAAGCACATAAAATTGAAACTTATCAAGAGCATACACTACCCACATGAATTCTTTTTCTTTTATGTTATATTTCAATTATGCACCAGCAATGCTCCTACTTGTATGATGGATGTGGTATGAATTATTTTGATCATCTATCTATGTGATAATGAATCTAAATGCATAATTTGATACATCTATCATAATGTAAATGGATCTAGAGCAATCAGGTGCTTATAGAATTAGAGTTATTATAAGCTTATGTTTGAGAATCTTAAATGTCTTCTCATAATCATCTATCCAAATAAAAGATGCATCCTTCTTTGTGAGCTTCACTAGTAGTTTGGAAATCTTAGGAAAATTCTTAATGAAGCACTAATAGTATCTTATATTGTTTAAGAAATGGCATCACATATTTAAAATTTTAACATCTTTTTATGATACCTTGTATTTTCTTAATTTTTTTGAGATTCATGTTAATTCCTTTTTATAAAATATTATGTCCCAAGATAATGTCTTTCTAGAGCATGAGGTGGCACCAATTTAGCTTTAGGTTTTTCTCCACATAACTTTTAACACTTATTCTAGATAGTATGGGAATTTTTCAAAGACAAAGTCATAGGTGGAAAAGTCATTCATAAAAGCTTCAATACCATTCTTAATCTACTTTTGAAATATGTTTAAGAAGAGGTGCTAAAATATAGTAGGTAAATTACAAAAGCCAAATGGAATCTTATTATTTGTAAAAGTCCCCTAGGAACTTATGAATGTTTTCTTTATTAGTGTTAAATATATCATACTCAATTTCATAATCCATACTATTAAAGAGAAGGTAATTCATAACTACTTACAAGTAAGGACTCCAACATATCCTTGGAACCATAATAACTTCCTCTGAAGTATGAAAGAGAGTAAAACCTGAACTATAATGTAAGTGTTGGAAAAATATAAAAATAAGTAGAGTAAGAAAAAGAATGAAAGAGAAGAAGTCATGTTCTATTGACATGGAACAATAGTTAGCATAACATAGTCCATTTATTTCCAAGTCATTCAGAACTCAAAATCCTCCTTGAAATTTAAGATGATTGTAAGGACAAAAAAAGGTAGAAGTAGCTCTATTATTATAACTAATAAGAAGATGTTGCAGAAGATGTAACCAAATAACTTCTATGACATGGGTCTAGATTCTTAAAGACAAGTAGAAAATTCAAGAGCTGTCATTCATAGCCTAATGCAAATTTCTTAAAGAAGATACAAAGACTATCCTATAAGACTATGAGTGATGGTGAAGTTAAGTCAGTAATGAATTATTATTGTACAAGGAATGTAAAGCTAAGTTCACTATAAAGCTTAGTCAAGAATGAGAGAAGAGTGTAAAGCTAAGTTCATTACAAACTTAGTGAAGAACAAGAGAAGAACATAAAGCTAAAGCATTACAAACTTGGTAAAGCATAAAAGACTATTTCTAAGACCAAAAGTAGTTATTCATAATTTAATATACAACTATGAATAACAACCAAATATTGTAGTCTTGGTAATGAGTCTTATGAGTTACAAAGAATTAAAGAATGTAACATATTATAAAGAATGTATTTTTATTATGAAAAGTATGAAACCAATTAAGAGTATTAACTAGAACTCTATGTTTAAAGATCCTAGTTAATTATATGTTAGTTGGTATCAGTGACATCATGATCCTCTAATAATCTTAGCTTGATTTTCTTGTGCAATTTTGTAACTTGTCACTATAAGATTCATGGTATCATGTTATGTGTGCATGTGTGATTAGTTTTGCTTGGGGATCACAAAATTGTATAGCTAGTTTAATTATTTTAATAATATTTTATTAGCTTTATGGGAATTATGATATATATAATATTGTGATATGATGACCATGTACACTTAACATATTGGATGCTTATTTTGGTACTATTACTAGTAGGGTCAAAGATTATGGGGAAAGATCAAATGCTAAGCAAGTATGATCCTATATAATGTTATGATATCATAATTATGCTTTATGATATTGATAGTTGATGCTGTGAATGGATCATGTTATGGAAATATATAGAGTTTGGCATGTTATGTAGGTTGATCATGTAGTTAGTTAATATCTCTTCTGACATTTATATGGATGTGTGATTATATTACAAATTCATTATGGACCCTATAGACTTAGTTATATTTTAATATGATTTTTTGAATGCATGTTATGAAGCGTGGGATCTTTTTGTATTAACTAGAATAGAGAAAAATTGGGAAACCTTAGAAATTATTAAACCAAAGTAAGAGGAAGTTATATTATGTATAATAGTTAGAAAATATTTCATTTGTCACATTTTCCATCCCTATTCCTACATGACATATTTTCTTCTTCATTTTCTACTAATTTTCATGATGCTTGTAATGTTGGGGGAGTTAGTGCTAGATTAGCTAGAGTCAAAAAGGTTTAGTTTGGATTCTAGAGGATCAAAGAATCCACAAGTAGAATTTTGATGGTTTAGGGCTTTAAGTTTTAGATTTGTCAAGTTTATGATTTAAGATAAATCTCTTTACCCTTTTTGCTATTTTTGATAGTTGAATTTCTTTGCATGATTATGGGGTTTTTTGGGGTAGATAGGTTTAATAGGATATGTTCATAGGATGTATGGGTTTTGGTACATGTTAAGTTTTCAATTTTCATCCATATAATTATATGTACATATTTTTTCTAGTATTCAAATGGATGTATCTATGATAGTTGATGCAATCCTTGGAGGTAGTAGATGATGCATTACTACTTCTTAGCAGAGATGTTTAAGATGATTACATGTGTTTGTGGTATGGTATGGCTGATATTTGAATCATTTTGTACTTTTTTCTTTCACTTATTTCTTCATGAACACAAGTAATAAGATAGGTTGCACTACACTTGTGGCCAAGTTGTAGCTAAGGTTTTATGGATGTGGATCACAATTAGGTAGTGCTAGGATTGTGATGTATATTTCGCATCATTTATGTATTAATTCTAGGTTGTAGGATCCTTGTGATGAAAACATAGTAGGAAATTTCCTTATGACCTAAGTCACATAGAGGACACAAGACAGTCATAGTGGCTAGTGGATTTTATAAGCTTATCATGAATAAGTCTTAGTTAAAATTCATTCATTCTACAATCATGATGAGATTCAACATTATATTTTTCATATGTCATGTTTTTATCAAACACATAACCTTCACAGTGAAGTTATGAAAAAGGTTTTTGGTGAAGTGCATGCTCATTGTGAACCATTCTAACATCACAATCCTTTGAAAAGGATAGATGTAAGTATGTCATGACTCCCAATAAAGATCATAGCCAAAAAAAAATTTTAATTAGACATTATGTATGATTGGGAATAAAATGAATGAATGTAGTAGTAATATGTGACTTTTGATATGATATTATGACCTTTGTGTTCATGGTATTAACATTGTATTAGTAGTGTATGATTATACATATGTATTATGATGTCTATAGCATTACTTTCTTAGTATCTATAGACATTTGATATTTGTGCTATGATTAAGAATCTTACTGTACATGCTTACGCAATGAAAGTTTGACTAACACTTGTAGCATAGGTAGCTTAGGATTAGTATGCTTAGATTATATGTTGATCCTATGATTGTGATACATTGTAATTATATGCATTGATTAATTTATATGGTTGTGTATGCATGTGTGTTGATGATATTAACACAAGAGTACAAACTAGTTTATGATGAGGCATACTAAAGGAGTTATGTAAACCCTTACTAGGTTGCATTAGTGAGGCTTCTATCTTAGTCCTTATGCTCTGAGTGAGAAAGTATAGGTATGGCCTATGAATAGTACCTAATTTTTGAGCATTAAAACATGCATGGATCCACCCTCTAGAAGGTTAATGGCCTAGTACTATAATTGAGTTAGTGTATGTTAGTAAAAGTTATGATATAAGTAATGAGACTTAAATTTTTCTATGGCCATTGTTATGATTAATGAGTGCTCATGTTAATTATATCATATGATATGCATAGGGTGGATGTATTAGTAGCCATGAGAACTAGATGTGATATGATTACTGTATTATGTTGATTCTTCAAGAATTAGTTGCCACATGATCTATGATATATTAATGTGATGCTCAATGTAATAGAGATGTGCATTATGATATGCTTTGAAATGCATGGGTTATGAGCCCAAGAGCACTGGTTTCTAGGGATTCTTTGTGATGAGCTTTTGTCTACTATTCTTGGTTTATGTGATATATGTTTCTAGATGCTTATGGAATCCTTATTATTTATTATCATGAATGTATGATAGATTTTAGCATAGCTATGTGATGGCATGACTAGGATGTGCATGGTTGTAGAATGATATGATGCATATGTGCTATGGATCATGATAGCACTATATTTTGGATATGTCCATGGTTATGTGTGTTAGTGAGTATTGTATGTTGCCTTGTGTAGATATCAAAGAACTCATACCACACATTCAACACAACATCATTAGAGGATGTGTAAAGGCCCCCAATTAGTGTTCATACTAACCCCATCTATTTACAGGTGATAGATTTGAAAGCTCAAGAAGTTTGAGAACCTAAGGGAGATGTTAGTAAACATGGTGTTATGATTCTATCCCTTTTGTTATATGTACTTATCATTGAGATGGACATGTTTGCTATTGATTTTTGCCTAGATCCCTTTTATCATGATGTTACATATGATGAACTCTTGTGTACATATATATATATATATATATATGTTAGATGCATGGATTCATATTAGTTTGATAGATTACTATCTTATGATGACTGTATGAGATGGATGCACATGAATAGCTTCAGATATATCTTAATCATTATGATGTTATATATATGTTATCCATGGATTGATGTTATGCTTTATATGTCTTTATTATTGCTGTATTTATTAACATTTTTAAGGAGCAATTTAAGTGCTTGCACAAAAATTTCAATCACTTATGTGTGATGTTACATGAGTATGTGATAGTATGCATTAGAGATTTGATTTTTGCAACCCTCTTCTCCTATTTAGCATGGGAAAAACAAGCAAGTTATTACAAATTTGAATTTTCTTATATCCACTATGACCATCCAAAAAGTTATAACACTTATGGATTGCAATAATGTCAAGCATCTTATTAACAAATAAAAATGGAAAATGGTCCTTGAATGTTGTCAAGTCTAATAATTGAAAATTAATGCAGATTCAGCACTAGACTCCTTTCTTTGGTATAACTATTAGTCAACTTATCCATTCATTATACGTAATAGAATACATGAATCCAACTAAGGACTGGCAAGTAGACTCTATGTCCAGCCATACAGATCACTAAGCATTCACATGTAATTCAATTGAATTCCATGGACTTATAACCTTCTAACTACATTGGATACTAAGAAGTGAAACTAACTGTTGCAATCATTATCTTCCCAATTACACTTGTGAAATGCAAAGGTATGGTTAAGTGCAACTGAGGCATATGATTTTAATCATTTTTTATATTTTTATGGTCTACATTGCCTAAAAATAAAGAATGGTGAATAAAGTAATTTAATCTTACTAGCTAACATTTAATTAGTCCTAACATAAGCATCTATTTACACTTGCCATACACATCCTAAACACATTTAATGCTATTGGGTTACTAAACGTTAAGTGTTATTGGGATTACCAAGCACCAAGTGTATGCTTGATGTGGTCATACTTATGTGCTTAATTTATTACTATTTAATCCAACTTAATTTAGCTTAATTTATTACTTAATTAATTATTTAATTACTTAAATCATTATAGAAAATTGCATAAAATACTAAATGTATAAAGAAAATAATTCATATATATCAAAGTGCTACAAGGTTTATTAGAAAGCTCATCTTTATTACCACACAAACTGCTGTGCTAAAGTACAATAGTGCTCAAATAAAGATCTATACACTCTTTGAATCCTACTAGAGGTAGTTAAAAAAATATTCTAACTTTTGAATGATAAAATTACAAGAGCTTCACTACAACTATGAGACTTCTTCCTATAAATGCGGCTAGTGAGTGCATATTTATAGGCGAAAATAGATACTATGTCAATGGAGCCATGTCAATGCATCAAATCCCACATCAACACAACCACGTCGATGGGGTCTTATTAATGGGGCCTTATTGATAGGGTCACATCAATGAAGCCTCATTGACAGGGTTATTTCAATGAAGCCTTGTCAATGCAAGTCATCATACTCCCACGACTAAATGAAAACTCATCCTCAAGTGAACAACAAAAGGAGGAACAAGCTTCTTACAAAATTTGGGAAGGAATGGGATTATTAACTAAGTACTAACACATACAAACACAACACACACACATGAACAAACACTAAGTTCCCAAGTGTACAAAATTACAATCATTATAAAATTTTGGCATCAGGACAACAAGATTGAACACTAGAATAAAATTAACAAACATAACTCCTCTGATGACATGAAGATGATGAAGAAGCTCAAATGGTTCTAGGTGGTGGAGGTTCCTAAGGCTTGAAAGAACCTTCTCCTACTTCAAGTGCATGTGTTGGTTGAGGTAGTTGTGGTTGACCCATGACAACTGCAACTTTTGGTGGAAGATAGAAGGCATTCGACAATGCCTTCATCTTCTCCTCCTTACCCTAAGATCATGCATTGTCCACATGGCATCATCAATGTGGGCTAACATGGGAACATCCCAAGGACAAGGTATTACCAAGAACAGCTCCTTAGTGTTGATAAACTAGGTAACAAAAATTTTGTGTTCAACATCAAATGCCTTGAGAGAATTCTGCAACTCCTAGTAGTCATTCATTCCTTTGGCTAGGTTCTTAGTAGTTGATCTCTAATTAATTAATCATTCCCTAAGAACCTCAAGTTCAATGTTAGTGATCTCAAGCTTATACTTGGTCTCCTTATGAGTTTTCAACTCTACCTCGTATAACAAGTACAAGCTAGCCACTAGCTTCTTCAATTCTAACTATAATCATCTGATAGTCATCATTACCAGGTTTGCATAATGAAGATTGGAAAGCTCCATATACTCCATCATCTTCTCAATCTATAGCTCCTTCATGTAGATTTCTACTCTATTGTAGTTATTAAGCCCATCAAAGATAGGCTACCAAACATCACCTCCTTTCTTAAGTAGTTGAAGGGCTTCATTAACTTTCACCTTCACCATTTGAATGTGTTTTTCAATGGTTTCTTTCTATAAACTAACTTGATCTCTATAGTTATTTTTGACTCTTTCAAATTTGAAAGCCTCATTTCTCTAGGCAAATATCTCTATCATAGATTTTTTGTGAAGAGCTCAAACTTCCCATGAAGATATTTCTATTTTCAACTGCCAATCTCCTCAGTTCACTATGTACTTTGGCTAACTTCTCTTACTATTAATGGATGAAATCTACCATCTACTACTTTTGTGCATCAACATTTTACATGCAATGATTCTCTATAGTTAGAATCATATTCTCCTTGCGAATCTGGTGCAAGGCCTTTTTGATATTATGCATTGTGGAATTGGCCAAGAATTGATCAAAGATTACCATCTCCTTGGTATTCTCAATATTTTTAAGCTTCTCTTGAAGATGTTTGAAAGTTTCATCATGTATCAATGTAAGGTTGAGAAATGCATGATTAGTAAGATGGGCTCTTAATTCAGTAACCTCTACAACCAAGCATTGGTTTTGTACTTGGGTTGTTTTGAGTTTCCCCTTTAATATAATGCACTTATCATTTGCTTTTAGTAGCTTCAATTGGATTGCAGTGATTGTATCAAGAAAATCAAAGATATCCAAAATTAGTTGCCTAGTTCCTATGAGTTGGTCTAGCAACTTCTCATGCTAGACTACACTCAATTTTTCGCTAACTATTCCTATGGATGCCTACACATATATGAGTGCCAAAATGTCATACAGACATCACAACTGCATTCAATTCTTTTGCAATTCTATCAACAAATACCTTTGCTATTGTCTCTTGTCCATGATGCCACATCACCAAGACAATTGTTCACTTACCCTCCTCTAGATACACCAAAAATGTAGTAAAATTCCTAAAGATTTCTAGGAATTACTATTTTTGCAAGAGAGATATTGTTACCTCTCAGGCATCAAGACTTGATCTCATGGGAAATTTTGCTTTTCTGGCTAAGAAAATTGGCCCAGCTCCCTCCATCTAACTAATAGTTCAAGATACTTCATTAAGGTGACTCATCACTAGGTAATACATAGATGGGTAATACATTTATGGTTTGTATCTCTTGCTCTTACAAGAGCTACTCACGAATCTCATCCATGCACTCAAGGGCAATGTAGGCCTCTGGCATTATTTCATGAATGGGTGGTGGAGGTGGTGGTTGCTGCTCCTCTTCCTTGATCATGGCAAGGGTTTTATCCTTCATCATTTCTACCTAGGAGGTAACAAGAGCATGTCTGATCATGCCATTAGTGTAGTGAACTATCCCTACCCTTTTGCATAGTTTTCAAATGAGACATGGAAAGGGAAAGGTCTTCTTTCCATGTTCATTTTCCTCAAATCACTTTTCTATCTATAGATAGATCAGTTGTGGAAGGTTCACATGGAATTTTTTGCTTAAAGCAACACATACATAGGTGGAGAAATTAGTCACCTTGTTGGATCTTACTATCAGATTGAGATGGTAGGCTACTATCTTTCAACATACATGCTCCATCAGCATGAGTATATCAAACTCCTTGCAATACACTCCATAACATCATTGGGTCCACTCCTTTGCCTCCAGGTTTTCTTGTATGGAGATCTCTACCAAATTTGTTTCAATATTAGGCAACCCAATGGCTTGCATAATGGCCTCCATTGAGTAGGACATCTAAATGTCCTTAATCTTCATAGTGGCTACCACCCACCTATCGTTCTAGAAGAGATATGTCTATCACATGTACCATTCCCCATTGGAAGTGATGATTAGCCACATGGGAGAGTTCTACAACTACGTCTTGAATTAAGTTGAATCATGCTCTAAGAATGGTCCAAAGTTTAATTCTTGGAGAACTAAACATTGGATGTCATGAGGCTTGATCTAATCAAGATAGGCTTGCGTTAATGTGACTTCAAGTCTTAGCACTGGTCTTAGTGCCTCATTTCAATGGGATTGTTTAGTTATAATTGCTTCTTTAGGAATTTTTCAAATAGATTCCACTTTAGGCTCCTCCCAAAGAGGTCTTGTGTCATGAGTTTCTACTACCTATTCTTGGGCTTATTCTTGCTGATCTCTTCCAGCTTTAAGTCATTTCTCCCTTGGTTAGGATGATCCTCCTTTTTGCAAGTGTTTCAATCTAGGTGTCATCTATACTCACAATATGACCAAGCATTAGTACTTAATGTATAACTTTAAAACATTTGGAATACCTTATCTCTTGGGGTACTTACACTTAGCTAAGTTATAATCATGGCTAGTTTGATTATTTTATTATTATCTAATTAAATAGTTTACCAGATTGTGTTGCAAGGGTTTAACTCTCACTACTTAGTATTTTAATATTATTGATTAGTTAAGCCCATGGGAAAGTTAGAAAATTTTCAAAAATTTTGGTCATTAAAAACCTAAGGTTTGTGGCCTCCACGACATAGGGTGTACCTTTGGAAGCTATAAGACTAAAGAATGGAGTGAATTGAACAAACATTTTGAAAGTTACAAGCTCTAAAAGGTTTTGAGCTCCAAAAAATTGCAAAAACTCTCCTTATCCTTGAAGAAAATGGCAAAAAAAAATACCTAAGTGATGGGCACTATATATAGAATTCTTCCCATGCATTGACTAGGCCTCATTGATGGAGCCTAATTGACGTGGTCAGCTACATCAACTAGGCCTCATCAACATGGCTATTGATCACAATTGACCAAGTTAAAATTCAAAAAATACAAATATTTTTTGAGCAAAATTGGAGGCAAATGGAAGCCCAAGAAGCCAAGAACATAATAATAAGTATGAAGAGGGCTTGATATATCATAAAAGATGAAAATTAATTGGAGAAATGCCTTAAGGAGCACACAGTTGGATGTAACTAATGGAGAATGCAAAAGATTTGATTACCAAAATTCCTAAGGATAAAGGACTTAACTAACCCAACCAAGAGACATGCAAGTGGGTCCTCCCCATAGCATGCTCATGTTCTTTTTGTCCTTGCATAACCTGAACTAAGGAGTCTATGGTCCCCATAATTAATTAATGGTTACAAAAATTTAAGGACCAAATCCCAAAGAATCCATCTTAGAATTTTAACACATCAAACTAAGACATTAAGAAAAACATGAAAACTAGCAGTGAGGTGAGTTATGAAAAGCATTGATGGATGAGAGAGAAAACGAAACAGAATTCCTAATCATGGTCACATGAAGTCCCTTGTGGATTTGATGGTTAAATGACTTGATGAAGTTCATCCTTAGTCCAGATCAAAACCAACCACCTTCAATGACTTTGCATCACTACTCTAAGACCAAACCACCTCCCTCAAAATACAAGAATGCACCCACAGATCAAACACTATTCCTTATTAAAGAAAAAAAGAGAAGCAAGTAGTGAGAAAGGGCCTTAGTTAGATGGAACCTTTAAGCATTAGTAACATGTCTTTTTAGTTCCATAACGAGTGCTTGTAGCTCGTTATTTTGTCTAAGGGGTGTGTTTTGAATTTCCATCATGTTTTTTTTGAATTTTTTATTTTTATAGATTTTCTTGGATGGGAACCACATCATGGAAAGACTTATTTAAATTCTTGTTATTGGTCAACACAGAATGATAAGAAATCTATGAAAACACATATACCCGAGTGAGTAGAAAGGCACAAAGAGTATTGAATCCCCTTGAAGTTACACCCTGTTCAAACCTTTGAATCTTTCACAAGTTTGGAAACTACCAAGGTCACAAGTTCATTAAAGTTTCATTAATCAAAAGGGACCTCATATTTTAAAAACAAGAAAAATTATAGAGTTTGTGAATGGGTGCATGACGTGGACTCACTACTTGTTCCATGAAAAGGAAACTTTGTCGTAGTCATTAGTCATCAAAATTCAAAAATAGAAACTAGACATTAGTAATCAAAAATATTAGGTACAAATCACAATTGGAAAACAATTATAGCATCACTGTGTCCTATTGGAACAAAGCAATTTTATTAGAAAACAAGGAAAATTCACACCAAAATAAAGGAAAATATAAAAAATTTGTAAAATATTCAAGAAAAATAAAACATACTAATGATGTTGTAAAACAAAAATTTGGAAAAATAACAAAGTATAAAACAAAAAGGTATAAAAACAAAGAAAGTGTAAAAAAAAAAGTAGAAGAATTGAAGAGCCATTCTAATGACTAGCACATATGACAATGTCCCCCATGACTGAGTTGGAAGGAGGAGCTTTAAAATATTAAGTGAGGTTATCCATTCAAGGAGCCATTGGTTTCAGTAGCTTGCTTAGAATCATCGAAAGGTTTTAATTATTTCATGTTAATTAGATGTTTCTTGTTTGGGCTCTTAGGTTTGTAGATCCCTAGAAGAAAGGTTTCATAAATGATGTACGGCCTTTCCTACAATGTTTGAAACTTAGCTCATTGAGGTACATGTGTGGGGTTCCAATAGAGAATCTTGTCTCTAGGTTAAAATTTTACCTTCCATATTCTAAGGTCATGACATTTTTTATTGAATACCTTATGCAATTTATTCAAGGACAAGGCTTCTAATTGATTTTCATCTAGCTTGTTGAGATTGATCAATCTCTCTTTCTATGCTAGACTAAGGTCAAGATCTAGATCATAGGTAGTTGAAAGTTTACATAGCTTGAAGTGAATTTGAAAAGTTGGTAGTTTTTCATATACCAGCTGATGAATCACATTTTGCACATGATCCAATATTGGGTACCTAATATCAAATACTTGATATCGGAGCCTTAACGTTGGGTATCCGATGTTGGAGCTAGGATGTGATGTTGGATATCCAATATCATGGGATATACATCAGCCTATAAATATATCAATTGGGCTCACGAATTGGATATAGTTTTTCAATCAAAGTAGTGAATCTCTTGTAGCTTGTTTTCTCTAAAGTTAGAATATTTTCTGACTGTTCATAGCAAGAGTCTAAGTTTGTACAGATCTTTGTTCAAACACTGATGTACTTGAGTGCAGTAGTGTGATGGGAATAAAAATGAATTATTTTGACAATCCTTGTAGCACTAAGAATAGATTAATGTTTTCTTTAATGCACTTTACTTTCATGTACTTTAATGCTTTTGAATTAAGCAATTAATTTCCAGTTATTAATGAACACAAGCATGACCACTTCAAGCATACATATAATGCTTGGTAACCCAACAACACTTCATGTTTGCTAGCCTAGCAATGCTATATGTGTTTAGAAAAGTGGGATGGGTACTTGTGTTAGGCTAGCTAGGCAATAAATGAATTAGATCTTTAATTACTTTACCTTTCATTCTTGTTGTAGAAAATTAAACTTATAAAACATAAAATGAGAAAAATCATGTACCTCAATTACACTTAAACCATACCCTTGAGCTTCACAAGTGTAGTTGGGAAGACAAAAAACATTCTTAACACCCATTTCACTTCCTAGAGGAACTAGAGCATTGGAGAACTATAGGTCCATATAATTCAACTTGATTACACATAAACACCTTAGTGATTCATATGGTTGAATGTATGGATACCTCGTCACTCATCATTAGCATCATTGTCAAGGACCTTTGGATTTAGTGGAAATCATTCAAAATTGTTGGAATGAACCTTAGAGACATATCATATTTTAAAATTACAACAAAATTTAAAAGCACACTATGTTTTTATCATCTAATTAAAAATTTCTTTTTCTCACATGAGTGCTTCTCTGCCCAAGTTTGATGTAGCTCATTAGCTAGTGCCTCAACAATACCAACTGGTATATGATCATCATAATGAGTATGTACCAAATTTCACCTTCATCTTACATCAAGATGAGTAGTTGCAGTGGAATGACATGGAGGGAAACATTGTGTTGTCACCCAATTGATTTGTTCTTACAATGCTCCACCAAATGCTTATACAATGGGGTCTCTAGGAACATCATGCTGAGTATATTATGCAAGACACTGATGTATATTATCATCCCACTGGGATCGACAATTAGAACAACATTATGAATTTGTAAAGGAAAAGGGGATTAATGATTCTCCATTCCTGCTATACCAAAAATATGGTGGGGAACCCTTCTCTAGATATTTTTCATTTAGTAAAGTTCTTCTCTTTGACTTCAGTGAAGGAGGTCAAAACTAGAACTTGTAGTCCACAATTCACAATCTTGGTTCTGGTAAGAATGGATCTAATGACAAAGAAGGATCCAAAGAGTCAAGTTAAGGTAGAGATATGGACAAGAAACAAGATCATGATCGTGGTTACGATTTCCAAAGAGGTGGTAGTAGGCATTGTGGTGGTGCTAGTCCTTCTTTCTCTTCACCTTCCTCATTATCTTCTTCTTCTTTTGGCTCTAATTACAACCATAGGAGGTGAAACTATGATGGAGGTTGTCAAAATGATTGATAGGACTAAGATGATCAAAAGGATCGTTGGGAAAGGCAAGATCAAGGATGTAGACATTTAAAAGAGGCACATCACCATGAATAAAGGGGTAGTAGAGGGCATCATAGGCACCATGATCATGGCCTTGATGAGCCTTTTCTTACTACCCATAGTATGCTCAATATTGTAGAGGTAGTACAAATTCCAACAAAGCATGTGAAGGATAGTTAGATTAAAATGCTAGACATGAACAATATTCCTCGGTTCGAATGGGGATATAACTTTGATCTGTAGAATCATCTTCAAGCTTTTCAAGATGCATGTGCCTTATAGAACATAGAGAATGAGTGGAAAAAACTTAAGTTGTTCCCAAGGACACTGATCAAAGAAGCAAAGAACTTGTATCAATCCTTAGGGCCAAAATCTATCAGACGATGGAGTACCATGCTTGAATTGTTTAATGATAAATATCAAACATACTCTAGAGTGTCCAACTTGAGAAGGAAAATCCAAAAGATGGAAGCAAGGAACACACAAATCCTTGGATGTCACCACTGGCCGATACTACTCCTTAATGAAAAAATGTCCTAGCCATGGCTATTCTCAACTAGATCAACTTTGCCACATTATAGATAGGCTTCCATCAGAAATGAGGAGAACCCTTGGTGTTTATGCCCAAGGGTGACTATCAAAATTAAGTACCCATTGGATACATAGACTAATCAAGTAGGTAGCTAAAGAAGAGGGTGAATTAAGAAAGGAGAAAGTCAAAAGAATATACTCACAATCCTTCCATTCACAAGAGGGAGGTTTGATTCTTTGATAGTGAGGAAGAATCCACATCTAATGAATTAGTGAATAGGAAAACCTTTTCACTCTAAAAATTTCAATCCAAAATTACAACCGAGGTTGATTAGTTATGAGACCCCATGGATAGTAGATTTCAAGCTATCCTAAAACTTACTAAAGAGTCTAAAAAACAAGGTAGTGATCATGAGTGTAGGAGACACAAGAAAGTTGAACATGCTTATCACAAAGGTAAGGGCAAGATTGCTGTGATAGAAGAGCTTGCAAAAACTGAATCAAATGATGATGGTGGATGTGATGTTTGTTAATATAAACATCCTAAGGGATGTTATCCCATTATGTCACATTTATAGGAGTTTGGGGTGTATTCTGCATCCATGACTAACATAAAGGTAAACATCCAAAAGATTACCTTATCCTCAAAGTAATTTCTTGTAGTTCTACCAATAATAGCAATATTATCCAAGTGGAGTTCCACTGGAACCATATGAGTAGTATCAGTAGTGGAAAAAATCACAATTATGGGCATTGGCACCACTAAGGTAGCAATATCCTAATCGACAGCCTAATCCATATGGCTACCATGTTCAACAACCCTTGTCTCCATGTGACTCCTCCAGTCATGTTTCTACTTTCCAATTTCACTACCACCCTTCTGATTATTATCAAACTCATTCTCCATATGAAAGAAGGGATGCCACCTCATACCCTTATCTTCCTATCCCTACACATCTTCCTCCTCCACCCACATAGCTACCACCTACTTCACCTATGCAAGGTGAATTACCAACTCAACCACAATAATGCAACACTACTAGGGCTATTAATCTAAATCAGATCATCAACTAAGTGGGTCAAATACTTGATAATAAAAAGATCTTTCTTTTGACTTTGTAGTCCACCTAAGCCCTCAAATACACCCACGATTGACAACCTTGATCCTTCATCTTCCTTTGTATCAAATACCATCAAGTTTCCTTCAAATCAAAATCAGCCTAGGATCCATACTGTGATGCTTACTCACACTATATCTGATTGGATCCATGCTAGAAACCTTCTGACGAAATTAGCCAATTCTATAAGTCCTTTGACTTATTTGCAAATTGTTAGAAATGAATCATGCAAGGCTCTTCTCAATTCAAGTTCTAGTGTCAATTTAATTTCTCATGAGATGTACACTACATGGAACCTACCCCCTCTCAAAAAGAGAAATATAAGATTAGAATTGGTGGACTAGTCCATCACTATTCCATTAGGACTAGTAGAAGACATTGTGACCACTATATGTGGGTGGTCTTATCCTGCTAATCTCCTAGTGATCAAAGTGGAGAACTGCAAAGGGGATTTCCCAATCATCATGGAAAGGTCATGATTGAGCATTGTTGATGTAAGAATGGACATTAGAGATCNTCATGATTGAGCATTGTTGATGTAAGAATGGACATTAGAGATCTTTCCTTGGAAATATCCAAAGAAGAATTAAGTTCCATGCATCGCATATAATAATATAGGGTGCAATTGTGTGAAGAAACTCTAGGCCATAAAGTAAGCATCTATCTCTGCATGTAAGCAATGTGCACAAAGAGTAGAAATTCAAAGGTGTCTATATGCAACAACCATAAAATAGGAGGGTACCCAGTGGCTAACTACTAATTTTGAAAGTAGCACACTTTGCATAGAACCAACTGAGAGCCTAACATGCACATATGTCGTAGGCATAGATAAACTAGAGTAAGCTCATCACTAACTCTCTGATAATATAAATGATGATACTCACTAGGGAGAGTTGGAAGTTCCTAAAAATTTTAACCAAGATCCCCTTAAACTAAAAATGTTATTGGTCAAAATGAAACATGTGTTTTTAAAAAATGGGAAGTTAGTCATAATGAATGCAAATCTTGCTCCATAATAGAAAATGATTTTGTTGAATGTAGTTGAAAAATTACCAGTAGCTTTTGCTTGGTTATATCTTGAACTCACAAGGATTGATCCTATGAGATGCTAGCATCACATCTACACTGATCTAGCCATAAAGCCCAAAAGACAACCACAAAGGTGATTGAACCCCAAACTAAAGTAAATCATCAAGGAGGAAATCAAACAACTCCTCATGGTGGGGTTCATTTATCCCATTGTCAATTGTGAGTGGGTTAGTCCACTTGTGATTGTGCCAAAGAAAGGAGGCAAGTGGGGGTCTACATCAATTTTTAGTTGCTGAATATGGAAATATTAAAGGATCATTTTTCATTGCCATTTGTTGATCAGGTGCTAGACACAATATCTAGGCATTGCTACTATAGTTTTCTAAATGGTTATAGTGGCTATAAACAAATTTAAATTACACCAAAGGACCTGGCAAAGACAATATTCCTAGGTCCTTGCAGAACTTTTGCATATTGTAAGATGCCATTTGGTCTATGCAATGTTCCTACTACATTCCAACACCTAGTTCTGAGCATTTTTCAACAACATATCGAAAGTGGTATGGAAGTCTTCATGGATGAATTTTTTGCTTATGGAGCTAAATTTGAACAAGCCTTGGACAACCTTGAGCAAGTGTTAAAATGATGTGTTGAAACCAACTTGTGGCTCAATTTGCAAAAAGTGTTAGTTAATGGTCTAGGAGGGCATTGTATTGGAGCATAGAATATCAAAAGTAGAAATTAAGGTAGACCTTAAGAAAATAAGGAATAGCCTACCAACCAAAAATTATCAAAGATGTTCGATCATTCCTTGGACATACTAGCTACTACCAATGATTCATAGAGAATTTTTCTAAGGTCACAAGTCTATTGGTAAAGTTGACAAAGAAAGATGCTTCATTCTTCTAGACCACAGAATGTGAAAAATCATTCCAACAACTGAAAGAAAAACTTGTAGAAACTCCAATCCTATAAGCACTTGACTAGTCTAGACTATTTCATGTTATGATAGCTGCATCAAATTATGCCTTGGAAGCCATGCTTATGCAGATGGATGAAAAGAGATGTCCATACTACATCCATTACTCTAGTTGAAGCATTATGGGTGCACAACTAAACTACACCATCACTAAAAAAGAATTGATGCTAGTGGTGTTTTCTCTAGAGAAGTTCAAGCATTGTGTGCTTGGATACAAGATGTTTGTGCATACAGACCATAGTGCCATTCGCTTCTTGATGAATAAGTCAACGGTGAGCTCCCGTGTCATATGATGGTTGATGATCTTGTAGGAATTAAATCTTACAATGATAGATCAAAAGGGAAGTAAGAATGTCATCACTAATCACTTGTCTCAATTAATATGGAATCACAAAGGGGAAGAAAACCCACTATCTGATATGTTTCCTAATGAACTCCTATTTGCTAGGTCTATAATTAAATAATTTCCTAATGAGCCTAAATGGTATGATGACATTCTCACCTATCTTCTCACCCAAGAGATGTCACAAGGGTTGGATCATTAGAATAAATAGCAGTTTCTTCAATAGGTAAAACACTTCATGAAGAGCAATGGACAACTCTACAAGGTGTTCGCCAATGGCCTAGTTCATTGGTGTGTCCCTAATGTTGATCAACTGCATGCTCTCCAATATACTCATAAGGTTCCTTGTGGAGGACACTATGCTAGGAGATGCATGGCCATTGAAATCTAAAAAATAGGGTACTATTGGCCAATAATCTTTAGGGATGCTTATCATTATGTCCACTCTTGTGAATGATGCCAACGGGATGGGGGAATGATTGCTTGAATGAAGGAACCTCAGTAATAAATTCAACCACTAGAGTCCTTCAACATCTGGGGCATTAATTTCATAGATCCCATTATGTCCATGTCAAATGGAAAGGAATACATCATAGTTGGTGTTGACTATTGTATGAAATGGATAGAAGTAGTAGCCATCATCGATTGTACATCTTCTATTGCTACTTGGTTTGTACAACAAAATGTTGTAAACAGGTTTGTTGTGCCACATGCATTAATTTCTGATAATGGAACTCACTTTATAGACACTACTTTTTAGAAGCTCATGAATGCTTGGGGGTTGAACATAAACTCACAACACCCTACCACCCCCAAGCCAATGGTCAAGCTAAAGTTACCAATAGGGAAATCACAAGGACTATTAGAAAATATAGAAAAGACTAGAATACAAAACTCAATGATGTCCTTTGGACATATTTCTCAACATGGAAACTTCCTATAGGATATTCTCCCTATGAGCTTCTATATAGAAAATTACCAACACTTCCTATTCAATTCAAGCTTCATATACTTTCAACAGCCTGTGACCTCAACCTTGACTTGAGTCTAGCACAAAAAGAAAGAATAATTAATCTCAACTTTCTAGATGAAAATCAATTAGTGGTCCTATCATCTAACAATTTGCACAAGGCCTACAACAAAAAGTGTCATGACCTTGAAATTAGAAAAGCTAGATTTCAACTAGCAGATAACGTTCTCTACTGGAACCCACACATGTACCTCAATGAACTAAGTACTAAATGTTGTGGGAAGGACCTTACATTATTTAAAAAACTTTTCCTTCTAGGGCCATGATGATCTACAAACTTGAGAGTCCAAATAAGAAACAACTGGTCAACATCCAACAAATCAAACCTTTTCATGAGTATAAGCCAGTAAATACAACAAATGTCTTATCAGATGAACAACCACACTCCATATTTTATATCTCCTCCTTTAAACTTAGTCATGGGGGAGATGGCCATTAATGCTAACCATATAAGTAGCTTCTTAGTTTTTCAAATTTTTGTTTTACACATTTTTTGTTTTACATGTTCTTTATTTTACATCTTCTTGTTTTCATGTTATTAATATTTTCTAATTTTTGTCTTATACCATTTTTAGTACATTTTCTATTTCTTGAAAATTTTACACTTTCTTTTATATTTTCTTTTATTTTATTTTGGGGTGATTTTCTAACTTTTTATTAATAAGTGCTAGCTACAGTGGTAATGCATTGATTGATGGTGGTGTGTACTATTTTGTTATTTGATTGTTGGTGTCTAGTTTATGGCTCTAAATTTTGTTATAGATGATTAGGGCATGGTTTATTTTTCATGCAACAAGCAGTGAGTCCACAGTATCCACCCATCCACAAACTCTATGATTTTCCTTATTCTAGAACCTTGCAATCCCTTTTTCATTAACAAAACTTTAACAAATTTGTGACTTTGGTAGTTTCTGGAATTGGAAAGGATTCAAAGGTTTGAATAGGATGTGACTTTAAGGGGATTTGCTATTCTTTGTGCCTTTCTATTTGCCTAGGTGCATGTGTGTTTTCATGGATTTCTTACCATTCCATGTTGACCAATAAAATGAAGTTGAATAAGTCTTTGCATGGTGTGGTTCTCATAAAAAAAACAATGGAAATTAAAAGCACACCTCTTAGACAAAATAAATGGGCTACAAGCATTAGTTATGGGACAAGAAAGACATGTTATCCATGCCTAAAGGTCCCCTCTAACTAAGGCCCTTCCTCACTTCCTACTCCTTTTTTCTTATTTGATAAGGAACAATGGTTATTTTGTGGAAGCACTCTTGTGCCTCAGGGGAATGGACTAGCCTTAGAATGGCGATGCAAAGTCACTAAACAAGGTTGGTTTTGGTCTAGACTAAGGATGGATCCTATCAAGTTAGTTAACCATAAATTCCACAAGGGACTTCATGTGACCTTAAGCAAGAACTCCATTCCACTCTCTCTCATCCATCTATGCCTTCCATGTTTCATCTCACTACCAATATCATGTTCTTGTCCAATGTCCTAGTTTGATGTGTCAGAATTCTTATTAGTTTCTTCTAGGTTTTTGTAGTTAATCTTTCATAACCATTAATCATCCACAAAGCCCATGGACTCTTTGGTTTGAAGTTATGCAAGGGTATAAAATGCTTGTGCCTGCTTTGGGGAGGACCCACTTGCATATCTTTTAGTTGGATCAATTAAGTTCTTTACCCTTAAACACTCTTACAATAAAATTATTTTTTGTTTACCCCATCAATGAAATCCCATTGTGTGCATCTTCAAAACATTTTTTAGTGAACTTTCCTTTTTATTTTTGTGAGTTCTTACATCCTCTTCAAATATTTTCTTGTGTTGAATTCTTTCAAATTTAATGGACCACTTATTTTAACCTATTTGTCAAGCTTCCTACTAACACTCCTAAAGGAATCAATCTACCATAATCACAACCTAGCCAAGTGTAACCACTAACAAGACAAGGCATTTAACAGCAATGTGTTACACATTACATACTAATTCACAATTTTGTTACAATTGCAGTGGGAAGCATGGACTAGAAGAAGGACTATCTTCACCAAGGATGATGCAGCAATACCAAACGATGTGGATCATTCATGATTGTTGGATCTTCTCTCTCACTCTTTAGCTACCAAGAGGCATTGGATGTTAGTTTTATCTAGTGTGTTCACTTCTCTTATCATGAACATCCAATTTTGTAAAGATTGTAACTCCATACACTTGGGCACTCAAAGTCTATTTGTTTCATCTGAGTCAATTTGTAAGTCAATTAATAATCCCATACCTTCCTAATATTTTGTAAGGAACTTGTTTCTCCTCTTTTTCATTCAAGGACAAGTTTTCATTTAGTCATGGGCATATGACAAATCACATTTTACACATTGGATACCTGATATCGGAGCCTTGAAATCAAGTATCTAATGTCAGAGCCAAGATGCGATATCAGATATTCGATATCATGAGATATATGTTGGCCTATAAATATAGTGCTTGGGCTCATGATTTGGATATAGTTTTTCATAGTTTTTTAATTAGAGTAGTGAAGCTCTTGTAGTTTCTTTTCTCCAAAGTTAAAATATTTTTCTAAGTGCCTACAACAAGAGTTTAAGTGTGTATGGATCTTTGTTCAAACACTGATGTACCTAAGCACAAGAGTATGATGGGAATAAAAACAAACTCTTTTGACAATCATTACAACATTGAGAATAGATTAATGTTTCCTTTAATGTAGTTTACTTTCATGTGTTTTACTTTAATGCATTTGAATTAAGCAATTAATTTCTAGTTGTTAATGAACACAAGCACAACCACTTTGAGCATACATATAGTGCTTGGTAACTTAGAAATGCTTAACTTTTGGTAGCCCAGCAACGCTATATGTGTTCAAGATGTGTCCAAGAAAGTGGGACAGATACTTGTGTTAGGCTAGCTAGGTAGTAAATGAATTAGATCTTTAATTACTTTACCTTTCAATCTTGTTGTAGGTGATTAAACTTATAAAATATAAAATAAGAAAAATCATGTACCTCAATTACACTCAAACCATACCCTTTAGCTTCACAAGTTTAGTTGGGAACACAACAAACGTTCTTAGCACCCATTTCACCTCCTAGAAGAACTAATGCACTAGAGAACTATAGGTCCACAAAATTTGACTAGATCACACATAAACACCTTAGTGATTCATATGGTTGGGCATAGGGGTACCTTGCCACTCATCACCAACTCATAGGAAGAGTAGCCTATAGAGAGTTTCCCTGTGAAGTAGTAGGCCCAAAGTGCATCGTTCAGTTTTGTGCTCTAATCTCTCCTATATTTGCTAATTGTTCAAGTTAAAATCTTAGTAATCTCCATATTGATAACCTCTGCTTAACTATTGTATGAGCTTGAAAAAATTAGCAACCTATAAAATGAGTACCATTGTTAGAAATTAATGCATGTTGCACTCCAAACCTATTTACAAAATTCTATTCTACAAAGTATGCAATAGTGGAAGATGTATAGTTACTGATGGATGCTACTTCTACCCACTTGGTACAATAGTTAATAGTGACTATTATGTATGCCTTTACATTTGACATGGGCATGATGGAACCCATAAAGTCTATGCCTCAAATGTTGAAGGATTCTAATGGTTGGATCCATTCAAGCAATCATCCCACCATCTCGTTGATAGAATTTATAAGAGTAGATGAATTGGTGGCCATCCATGAAGATTGTTGTCCAGTAATACCCTACCATCAAGATCTTAATGGTTGTGCATCTCCCTAAATAGTGGCCTCCACAAGGACCCTCATGAGTGTCTTAAAGAACACATAATTGAGAAACATTAGGAACAAACCAATGAACTAGGCCATTGGCACACACCTTGCTAAGATGACCATTAATCTCCATGAAGCGTTTGGCCTAATGAAGAAATTGTTGTTTCTTCCAAAATTCCGCAACTTGTGGCATCTCTTGAGTAAGAAAATAAGTGAGGATGTCCTTGTACCATTTTGGTCTAGCGAGCACTTAATCATATTGCATCTGCAAAGACGATTTTATCAAGAAATTGATTAGAAAGAAGAATTTTCTCCTCTTTGTTGTCCCATTGTAACTAAGAAAAGTGGTTAGCAACCACATTCTTGGTGGCCTTTCAATCTACCATCGTAAGATCAAACTCCTGTAAGCTCACTAGTCACCATATGACATGAGGGCTCATTGTCAGCTTGTTCATGAGGAAGCAAATGGCACTATGGTCTATGTGCACAAACATCTTGTACCCAAGCACATAGTGCCTAAATTTCTCCAAGGCATACACCATCACCATAAGTTCTTTTTCTATTATGGTGTAGTTGAGTTGTGCACCACAATGCTTCAGCTTATGTAATGGATGTAGTAAGGACATTTTTGATCATCCAACTATATAAGCACAGCTTCCAAGGCACAGTTTGATGCATTTTTCATGATGTAAAATGGTCTAGACCAGTTTGGTGCTCGTAGAATTAGAGTTTGTACAAGCTTCTCCTTAAGTTGCTGGAATGCCTTTTCACATTTCTTGGTCCATATAAATGAAGCATCTTTCTTTGTAAGCTCAACCAATGGTTTAGCAACCTTAGAGAAATTCTCTATGAATCATCGATTGTAGCCAGTGTGTCCAAAGAATGACCAAACATCTTTAATAGTTTTTGGTTGGCAAGCTATTCCCTAGATGACCCTAATCTTTTTAGAGTCCACCTCAATCCCTACTTTAGAAATTCTATGCATAGGCAAAATTCCCTCTTGGATCATCAAACAGCTTTTTTGCTAATTGAAATAAAGATTAATCTCCATGAACCTTTTAAGAACTTTCTCAAGGTGATTAATGGCTTGCTCAAATGTAGCAACATAGGTGGAGAAGTCATCCATGAAGACTTCCACCCTACTACCAATCTACTACTAAAAAATGCTCAAGACTAAGTATTGAAAAGTTGTAGGGGCATTACACAAACCAAAGGGAATCTTACAATATGCAAAAGTTTCTCATGGACTTATGAATGTTGTTTTAGCCTAATCCTCAAGCACAATCTAAATTTGGTTATAGGCATTATAACCATCTAGAAAGTTATAATAGCAATGCCCAAAAATAGTGCCTAACACTTGGTCCACAAATAGCAATGGGAAATGATCTTTGAACATCATCATGTTCAATATCTTGAAATCAATACATACCCACCACTTGCCATATTTCCTTGGCACAATTACAAGTGGGCTAACACACTTGCTATCTACAATTTGATAGATGAATCCCACCTTGAGGAGTTGTTCAATTTCTTCTTTGATGATCTACTTAAATTTGGGACTACCACTATGGCTATCCTTTGGCTTCATGGCTAGATTGGTATAGATGCAATGCTGGCATATTTGAGGATCAATCCCTATGAGTTTAGGATATTACCAAGAAAAGGTTGTTGTCCATTTGTTGACCACCTTCAATAGAATTTTGTTCTACTCAGGACCAAGGTTGACATTGATTATTAGTAGCTTGCTATTTTTTAGAAATGCATATTCCATGCCTGTAGGTAGAGTTTTCAACTTTAATAGTTCTTGTTTAAAATTTTCAAGGATTTCCAACTCTTTCCAATTGGTATCATTAGGTTAATCGTTGGAGATTTGGCAATGAAATTGCTCTAGTTCATCCATGTCTTTAACATAGGCACAAGTAAGGCTCTTAATAGGTTCCATTCAAAGTGTGCTACTTTCAGAATCAGCTATCATCCACCAAGTGCCCTTCTATTTTGTGGCTACTACATACAAGCACTTTTGAATTTCAAATTCATCTACATACTATTTGCATGCTTTGGTTGATGTACTTTTGATATATCAAAGTTTTTACACATAATTGCACCTAGTATCATTGTACATGATGCATGGAACTCTCTTCTTCTCAATCTTTTTTAATGTATTTTTCTTGAAAATCTCTAGGGAATGATCTCTAATGTCCATTCATGCATCAATAGTGCTCAACCAAGCCCTTACCATAATGATTGGAAAGTCCCATTTGCAATTGTCAACCTTGATCACCAAGAAATCAGTAGGGTACAACCACCCATAGATAGTGATCACAATGCCCTCCACTAATCTCAAGGGAATAATTATGGACTAATCTACCAATTGTAAATGGATGTTGCTCTTCTTAAGAGGAGGTAGGTTCTAGGCATGGTACATTTTATGGAAAATCAAGTTGACACTAAAACCTAAATCAAGAAGAGCCTTGCATGACTCATTTCTAGTAATCTACAAGTAGATGAGAGGACTACTAGGATCAGGCCTTTTCCTAGGAAGGTTTTTAGCCTTCATCCAATCATATATAGCATAGGTTAACATGACTGTGTAGATCTTGGAAGGTGTTTGGTTTGAAGGGCTCTCAAAAGGAATGGATGTAGAGGATGAAGAAGACATAGGGCAACCAACCACATGAGTCAGTGAAGGCTTTGTAGGGCTATTGGTTTAGAAGAATGGTCTTTTATGGGGTTTAGTTTCCAAACCACTTGGTAGATGAACTGATTGTTAGTTAACAACCCTAGTAACGTTACGTTGTTGCAACTGTGTGGGAATTTTTCCCTACATGAATGGAGTCGGCAATAATTGGGTTGAAGGTGGAGGGATATGTTTTGAAGAATGAGAAGGGTGAAAATGATATCGGGATTTTCCTCTAGGAGATGGAGAATGAGTTTTGTAGTACTCCAATGGGTAGTAGTGATGGTAGAAGGAAGCGTGACTGTAAGAGTCACATAGATACATGGGTTGCTAAACATAGTACCCATATGGATTAGGTTATCTATAAGGGTACTACTACCTTGGTGGTGGCATCCCCCATGACTATGGGTGCTACCACTAGTGGTATTGCTCATATAGTTGCGGTGGAGCTCCATTTGGATAATAAGATTATTATTGCTGGTGGAACTACCTTGGGTTACCTTGAGGATAAGGTAATCTTCTGGCTGCTTTCCTTCATGCTAGTCTAGGATTTAAAGCATACACCCCAGATTCCTATAAGTGTAACACAATAGGATAACATCCCTTGGGATGTTCATATTGGCAAACATCACATCCACCATCATCATCTTATTCTAACTCCACAACCTCTTCTACTACAATAGCTTTACCCTTACCCCTTTGGTAGGAATGTTTAGCTTTCTTTTTTCTCTAACGATCATGATCACTACCTTGCTCTTTGGATTCTTCTCCAATTTTCAAAGTAGTTTGAAATGTTTCATCCAAAGATTCCCACATTTTTTCAACCTTAGCCAAAATATCACATATATATTTTTGAATTAGTAAGGTTTTTCATTGCACCACTACATCAAGTGATGTCTCTTCCTCATTGTCATAGAATTGAACCTCCCTTTTTTTGATGGAAGGATCCTAGTTATACTCTTTAGCACTTTTCCATTTTCTCAACTCACCTTCTTCTTTTACAACCTACTCAATCAATCTTTGAATTGGATGGGATCTTAGTTCTAATAGTCTCCCTTAGGCATAGACCTTAAGAGTTATCCTCATTTTTGATCAAAGCCCATGTATGCTATGGTGAAGCTACTCTTGCTAAGAACAACCATGGCAAGGACATCTATGTAAAAGGGAATAATACCTACCCATGACTATGTCCAATGGTTCATGTATTCCTTGTTGCTAGCCTTGGATTTACTTTTTCAAATAGGACACTTGAGAGTATATCTAATATTTATCATTGAATAGCTCAAGCATCATACTCCACCTGTGAATTAATTCTGACTCCAAGGAGTAGTACCAAATTTTTGCTTCTTTTATGAGTGTCCTAGGAAATAGCTTGATTGTCTACTAGTTACTATTGATATTCTATAAGGCATAGGCATCATTAAAGGCTTGGAGATGAGTCTATGGATTTGAGTTATATTCCCTCTCAATAATATTGGCATATTGTTCATACCCAACCTCTTGATTCTGCTATCTTTCACATGTCTAGTTGGAATTTTGACTATCTCTATGATGTTTAGTATACTTCAAGCTGTCAACAAAGGCTCATCATTACCATGCTTTTGATGATGCCTATGATGTCCTCTACTACCCCTTCGTTCATGGTAAGTTCTATGATCATTGTCCTGCCATTCACCTTCATCACAGTTTTGTTAGCTACAATTTTAATTAGATTTAGAGGAAGAATCAGAAAATGTAAATGAAGATAATGAAGAGAAAAGAGGAATACCACAACCATTGTATCTTCCACCTCCTCTATATTGGTCACAACCATGTTCATCAATTTTATCATCTTCATGATGCTTGCCTGAGCCCCTACCTTGCCTTCCACTTTTGCCCAAACTAGGATTGTTGATAGTGGACTATAAGTATAGGTTCAAGCATCATTTACCAGAGTCAAGGGGTGGAGAATCTTCATGTTGAGAATCCCCAAAGGGAGGATCCTCCTTGTCATTTTAGTTCAGCAGGAATAAGGGGTTAGTGAACCATTTCCCCTTCATAGCTTCATGGCACTTCTCCTAGTGTCGATCTCTTTTGCATTATGTTTTTGTGGAATGATTGTCTTGATAATCATGGTCCTGCACAACGTATTCATCATGGAGATCCTGGATGTCCAGCCTCTTAAGAGTTTAAAACATCATCCTAGGAACAGATAGGTTGGGAGGCAACATAACATTTCCCTCCATATCTCTCCACTGTAGTTATTCATCCTGATGCAAGATAAAGATGAAATCATGTACAAACTCATCTAGATGAATGTATACCAATTTGAATTCTTGGGGAACTAGTAGTTTTGATTCATCATGCCTGTGAGAAGAAGACATTTTGGATTAAAAGAAAATTTAGTGTTCATTAATTATAATTATAATTTTATTTTCTGAATAATTATGGCTTTAGGGTTCATTCCAATGATCTTAAATAATATTCACTAAGTCCTAGATAGCACACATATCAAACTATAAGTCGCTGGCAATGGTGCTAATGATGAGTGACAAGTAGACTCTATGCCCAACCATATGAATCACTAAGCATTCATGCATGATCTAGTCAAATTCCATGGACTTATAGCCTTCTAAGTACACTAGTCTCTAGGAAGTGAAACTAACCATTGTAATTGTTGTCTTTCCAATTACACTTGTGAAATGCAAAGGTATTGTTAAGTGCAACCAAGGCATATGATTTTTTATCATTTTTTATGTGTTATGTTCTAAGTCACCTAAGAAGAAATAATGATGATTAAAGTAATTTAATTGCTAATTTAATCTAACTAGCTAACATTTAACTAATCCTAACATAAGCATCTGTTCCCACTTGTCATACACATCTTGAACACATTTAACACTACTAGGTTACCAAATGTTAAGCATTACTGGGATTACCAAGCACCAAACGTATGCTCAAAGTGGTCATACTTATGTGCTTAATTTATCACTATTTAATCTAGCTTAATTTATCTTAATTGATTACTTAATTAATTATTTAATTACTTAAAGCATTACAGGAAATTGCATAAAATACTAAAAGCATAAAGGATATAATTCATCTATTTCAAAGTGCTATAAGGTTTATCAAAAATCTCATCTTTATTGCCACACACACTTCTATGCTTAGGTACAACAGTACTCGAATAAAGATCCATACACTCTTTGATTCCTACTGTAGGCACTTACAAAAATGTTCTAACTTTCAAATGATAAAACTATAAGAGCTTCGCTACAACTATGAGACTTCTTCTTGTAGATGTAGCTAGTGAGTGCATATTTATAGGTGAGAATAGACACTGTGTTGATGGGTCCACGTTAATGCATCAAATCCCACATCAACGCAGCCTCATCAACGGGGTCATGTCATTGAGGCCTTGTCGATGCAACTCATCACCAACTGATATGATTTTTAAAATTTTTTTCTTAACTACATACTTTAGCTTTATTTTTAGCCTATGATATGGTTGACACTTAGGATTCACTATGGGATCATTATACATGTGATATTAGCATATGCACAGATCAATTATTTTAAACTGATCATAGGACCATGCAAATAATATAGACCATCTATTTTCTACTTCTAAAAGCTTACTATTCTATTCATTTCTTAGCTATGAATTAATTATTATTAGTTTATCATTTTAAAAAAACATATTCTAATGATTATTGTAATATATTATCATTATTGGTTTAGGTATAGGTTCATATGAAATTTCTAGCTTGTCCAAGTAAGTGTCTTCTTCTTATAATACATGTGCTACCTAAGAGAGTTTCTACTTCATTTCCTTCATCTATTTTAGCTTCTTAACATATAAGCTAGTCAGTTCTTCTATTGGTTCCATGCACATCATAGAATTACAACTTTCATATGCCACTAGTCAATTGTTGCCTTCTTAATTTATGATTGATGCATAAAGGCACCATTGAACAATTTTTTCTTTGCAAGATTTGCATGTTGTGATAGTTTTTTTATTTCTATTTAAATTATCTACATGCAATGGTACCTTGTATCACTTTACACAATGCATAGAACTCTCTTCTTCTTAATTTTCTCATGCTCATTCTTCTTAGAAATCTCCAAAGGATAGGTCTCTAATCCTTAGTTTGGTGTCAATAGTTCTTAACCAAACTCTTCCTATGATAATAGAAAATTTCTTCTTACAGTTGTCCATATGAATCTTAAGGAAATTGACATGATATGACCACCCATTGATGGTCATCATGATATCCTCCATCAATCCCAAGAATACAATGATGGATTGGTCCAAAAGCCCTAATTTTATCTCTCATGTTATAGATGTTGAACATTTCTTAAGAGATCAAACTCATCCTAAAACTTAAGTCCAATAGAGCCTTGCATGGAGCATTCCCTAACATCTATAAAAAGGAACTTTCATGATTGGTTCTCTTCTTAGGAAGATTTCCTATCTTTATCTAATTAATTATAGCATGGATTAACATGAAAATTTGAACATTATAACTTTAGTTTAAAGGTAATTGTTATGATATATGAAAGATGTATGTTGTGGATTAATAACCACAAATGCTTAGGTAGGTTTAGGTTGATTAAAAACTCTTTAAAATGGATGCTTCTAGGGCTTATGCTTAAAATTTCTTGAGCCATCATTCACCTACATTTTTACAACTTTCATAGCATCCCTTTATTGTGGTTGTGAATGGATTTCACCTTGCATATAAGGAGTAGATAATGAAGGATAAGGAGTATGTGGTTAAGAATGCTCATAAGAGTAAGGAGTATATGAAAACTATTTGGTTCATAGAGTGGTAGGTCTTTGGAATTCTAAAGGATAGTAGTGTTAATCATGATCATGAGTGACAATACCACTTCGAGGCATAGACTACTAAACATAATAGCTATAATGATTTGGTTTCCTATAAGGATGTTATTGCCTAGGTAATGAACTCCCTTACAACTATAGCTTTTTCCACTGCTATTAGTAGTACTCTTCAAGTTAGAGTAAAACCCCATTAAGATAATATTGATGTTGATGATAGGGTTTCTAATAGTTTCCTTGAGGATAAGACAAGCTCTTAGGAATTTTGCTTTTAACAAATTTCAATTTTAAGCATAAGTCCCAAACACTTGAAGATGTGGCATCACTAGGTAAGAATCCATATGATGTTCATATTGGCATACATAATAATCATCATCATTGAAATCTATCTCTACAACCTTCTCAACTACAACTACTTTTCATTCTTCTTGATAATAACCCATTTCCCTATCTTTTTCCATTCTTTTCTCCTTGTCTTTAACTCTATCCCACTCTACTTTTTTGTCCATAATCTTTAATGTTGATTGAAACTTTCCATCAATAGAGTTCCATATTTTGTCAACCTTGGCTAGGATCAACAAGGTTTTCTACTAGCCCATCTCTTCTAATATTACCTTATCTTTTGGTTCCCTAAGATAAGCCTTCTTTTTGTAAAGAGACGAATCCTTATTGTATTCCTTAGCACTCTCTTACTTTTTAAAGTTTTTCTTCCTTGGCTACTTAATCAAAAAGTCTTTGAATTTGATGGATTAACATCTTTGAAATTCTTTCCTAGGCATATAACTCAAGGATGTCTCTAGTTTTATTACTAATCCCATCTATGATGTGCTATAAGTGTTTCCTTCAAGAGAGGCTATGGCTTGGGCATTTATTTAATAGAGAATAGTATCTACCCAAGGTTGCATTAATGGATTCATGGTTATATTATCTCCATCTTTGAATATGTTTCCTCAAGTTAGGTACTCTAGAGTATGTTTTGTACTTTTCATTAAATAGCTCTAATATTGTACTTCATTGTTTGATAGATTCTAGTTCCAAAGACCAATAGTAACTTTTAGCTTTCTCGATAAGTATCCTTGGGGATAGCTTTAGCTTTTTCAGTTCATTTTCTATGTTCTATAAGGCAAAACCAATGTTAAATGCTTACACATGATGTTGTGTATTAACATTGTATCCTTCTTTGAACTCAAGGATGTTATTCATGTTCAACCATTTGATTTAGTTATCCCACTAATGCCTTGTGGATATATACATTGCCTTCTTGATGTTGATCATGCTTTAGGTAGCAAGCAGGGACTCATTGTAATTATCTTTTTCACCAATGTCCCTTTCATGACCATGTTTCCTTTGATGTTTCCTTTTATGCTTTCATTCATTTTTATGTTCAATATCTTTATCCCATCCATCATTTCTAGCTTCATCTCTACAATGATCCATTCTATCATCTTCACGTGTTCTTCTACCATTGTCCCTTTTTTCTTGACCAAGTTCATACTAATTAGAGCTTGATGATGAGGATGATAAAGATGATGGATAACTAGGAGATACATGTTGGAATTCCCTCCTTCCATAACACGTACATTCATCCCTTGGTAGCTTGCTACAAGATCTAGGCCTCAAAGTCTTTCTAGTATTCAGTCTAGCTCTTTCCCTTGGTTGTTACTGAAGACTAAGCATAGCCATGAATTTTTCATATCATCTATAGTGAATGGAAGAGGATTTTGACAACTAGATTTACTAGAATAATAATTTGTCCTTTTTAGATAGTGATGTTAATGAAATAGTGGCATTTTTCCTTTGATGGCTACATGGTATGCCTGCATGAAACAATCTTTCAATAGTTGGAGTTTAGTGAGCTAAGAATTTGATCATGGGTCATTTTCCTCTTAATTGTACGCATATGACCCACAATGTATATAATTAAGTACAACTGAAACATATAATTTTGATGTTTTTTGGACCAAAATTGAAATAATATAAAGATATTTAAATTATTTCTAAATTAAGATAATGCAAAAATTAATGGCTAAACTATCCTATGCAACACTTATCCCTTCTTGGTTTGCTTTACTTATCTTGGACTCACATAATCACCATTGGGTTACCAAGTGATGAGAGCGATTACTCTAATAATTAGAGTGGTTATTATTAGGGCGGTTACTCTAATTATTAGAGTGGTTACTCTAATTATTAGAGCATTTACTCTAATTATTAAAGTGGTTATTATTAGAGCAGTTACTCTAATTATTAGAATGGTTATTATTAGAGTGGTAGTTTCTCTAAAATTAGAGGGGTAGCTTCTCCAAAATTAGAGTGGCAGTTTTTGTAATTATTAGAGTAGTTTCTCCCAAGCCTATAAATACAGTGCCTAGGTGCACAATAGGTAATTTAGAAGAAGAATTCAGAAGAGGAAGCTTTTTAGAAGTCAAGTAGCAAAACTCTAGCCAAGTGCCCGTAGTAGGAGGTTTAAGTGTGGATGGATCTCTATTCAAGCATTGTGTACTTGAGCACACCTTGTGTACAGCAATAAAGACAAGCTCTTGGATTCATCCTTGCAGCACTTGAGATTTGTTTTCTTACTCATTTCCTTTATTTTATTTTCTTCTGCATTTATTTTATTTTATTATTTTATTTTATTTTATGCACTTTACATTTCTGTTATTAGCACACACAGTACAATCACTTCAAGCATGCATGTAACACTTGGTAACCCAGTAATGATTAGTGTTTGGTAATCGCAGTAGTGTTGCGCTGGTTCAAGATGTGTACGACAAGTGAGAACGGATATTGGTGTTAGGATTAGTTTAAATCTTAGTTAATCAGTAGTTAAGTTAAATTAGTCACTTAGCTATCTCTCTCACTCCTCCCTTATTAGCAGCAGGACATAAAAACATAAAAGCTATAAAAATCATGTGCCTCAAACTTACTTAACCATACAATCGTGACATACAAGTAAGTTTGGGAAGACAATGATCAACCAACCCGTCACTGTTCCACAAAGGCACATAGGCACTTAGTCCTTGGAATTTTACCGGATCTTGTATTCGTATGGTTGAGCATAGGGGTACCTCATCACTCATCACCAAGTAAATACTTCTAGGTGAACCAAGTGAGAGCACTATTAGGATTACTAGATGATATATGTTATGCTCAAAACTAATCATACTTATTCTACCATAACTATTGTATGTGTAATCATAAATTAATGATTAAAAGTGTTAGAAAATAAGCATTAGACTAAGTTTCATTTAAAATAAATTGCAAATGTAAATTATATAATATGTCAAAGTATTTTAATCAAATGGAATAATCTTGATCTTTATTGCTAGTCATGCAATGTGTCTAGGTATAAAGCACTTAATTAAAGACTTCATTCAATTATTTTATGCTATGTTGTTGGTACTTCTTGACAAATTCATATTTCTACAAAATAAAACTAAGCTATTAACCGAATGGTGCTATAAATATGTCTAGTGTACATATTTATACAAGTTTTTATTGCCTCTATGTTAATATTGATGCATCAACATAATGGACCCTATGTTGACACGAATGCATCAATATAGACAAATAAAGATTGTTCATCAAAATTAACTTGGTTTTCCACATCTCCATATTACTTTTTTCTATCCTCAACATTAATATCTTTTTTCGAAGCATCTTTTTTTCTTAAGCAAAAAAGAATAAACATTAAAAAAATACCCATCATAATGAATAATTTTACAAGAATTTGAAGTATATTATTTTGGTTGAGAGGCCAATTACTAACCCCATCCAAAAGATTCCTCCTTGGCCATAGTGAAATAATTTTATCATCATAACAATAACATGAGATCTCTTGGTTATGGTTTTTTCTCTCAACTAAATAGTTAAGAAGGAGCTTTATGGCCAAGAGGCCAACAACAAGGACCTTTTTATAGTAAATAAATAATCATCATAACACTGGGTTAAGATATGAACCTTTTTACATTGAGAGGCCAACTACATCATTACATAGACTTTGCCCCTAGAAATAAATAATTTTTGTCTTAAAGTTAGGTAAAGAGATGAACTTTTTCATGAGAATTATCATTGAATAATATACATTAGTTTTGATTATTATTTTTAATGTAAAAAATAATTCTAAGTGAATCAATTTTTGATTTTATTAATTTGAAAAATATAAAAAATTCTCTCAGAGAAGCTAAGTAATATATATATATATCATAAATATATAGCTAAAGTAGTATATAATTAGGTGAATATGAGTTTTTTCACTTTCTTTCAATACCAACGTTCTTTTTTCTTGTTAAAATATTGATTTAAATGGAGAAATTTCTATTACAATAAAATGATGTAGAAATAGATTCCATATGTTTAATGGAACCAAAATGATTAACAATTTGTTATTTTATCTCTCTAAAAAATCATTGAAAGATTCAAAAAAGCTTGACAAAATATGGAAATTTAGAATATTCTTCAATATCTAGGGCATGATGGACCATTAAGGAATTACCTATATTAAGTAAAAGAATTGAGAATAATACCTCATATAAATGACTTAAATGTTATATTATTGCATCACATCATTTAATTGCAAAGTTATACTTTGATTACAAGTAACTCAATATTTAAAAGAAGACATATCAAAATGTTTAAGCAATAACCAATGATTCATATACATCATCAAGAAAAACAAAATGAGACATCTTATTTGTATCAATATTATTAGAAAAAGGTAACACAATTTTCTACTCTTAGCTTGTAAATATATATTCTATGAAGCAACAAAAGTTTTTGTTCTGATAGAAAAAGTAGAAATTTCAACATTGGTATAATAAAAAAAAAAAGGAAAGATCTTCACCCAAAGCCACAATGCTTATTTCCCCATAGGGAATGATAATTCTCATGAAATCACATCTGATAGAACCTTAGCATGAAACATCCAAGAGAGTTGAGTTAAATAATACATTGATAATCAAAATATAATTATATATCAAACATAACTCAAAGTGTAATCTATTATAGATAAATCAATCAAATTAGTAGTTGAGCTATGCTCTCATTCACTAAACTAAAGAATATTGACACTTAAAATATTATTAGTAATGGATGCTTTAATGATTCTTCATTTTCCTTTTTCTAGTGTTTCTTTCTTATTATAAAAATGTTTTAAAAGGGATTAGATTGGGAGACAACACCAACAAAGATAATTTTACATCATTAGAATCATGCATCCTTATGGCATGTTAGATAAAATGTGTTTTCTTTGTCAAATTGCAATAAAGCATGGTATTGCAAAGGAAGATAAATGTACTTACAAGTTAACATGTCATTATTAAGATAATAAGATCTCATTATCTCGGATCTCCTAATCTTTCTATGAATGTATATATCATAATCTTTCTAAAAATATAAATATGCATGGTAAGGTTTGTAAAAATATACAATTATCTCAATTTGTAAAAATATAAATATGCATGGTAAGGTCTGAAAAGGTTATTCTAATTTTTAGAATTCAAATAAATCAAATATAAACGCAAAGACCAATAAACGCCTTCAACCATAGAAACCCCAAAATATTAGTGAAGAAAAAATGTATCTAAAAGATTAAAGCAATTTTAACATCATTATTCACACAGCTTCACAAAAGGCAAATCGTGAAATGCAATGGATGTTCTGATTTCTCTTCAAATAATCTAGTAAATACATAGGGGAAAATTAATAAAGAAATAAATATGTGATCCCTCAAGAAATTTTGGAGTGTTATTTGACACATTGAAAATGGTAAGAAATATCAATACATTCCTTAGTTTCTTTCCATTGTAGCAGCATAGAAGAAACAAAGTACGAGCAGAATCATTATATCATCATTGCTGATATCGACTTATAGTGCATAGTTATAATTGGTCATGGATGCACAGATTAAAGTCAAAGGTAATATCCTTTAAAATGTTAAAGAAGTTCAGAATAGATCCAAAACATAATTCAAAAGATCAATCAGAAACTTGATCAAAATTCAAAAACAGAGAATTCAGTATGGGGCTTCGTACTTATTAGAGCTGGGGCTTCATATTGAATGGATTGCGATTGATCCGCTGTTGCTCATGTTGTTTACACTGATTGATTTGCTGCATCTCAAACTGATTAAACTGGTGCCCTTGATGGTAATTGACGTTCTGCTGCTGGCCATAAGGAATATAGTATATTATACCATTGGAACTTGCAATCATAGATCTTTCTGTAACTGCCAAAGGAATGAGTCCAATTAGCTGCCGCCAAATATTATTGTGGTATGGTATCAGTTCTGCTGTCTGCATTGCACCAGTGTTATACTGAAACATCCCTGGAGGCATATTTAGTTCTTGGGGAGCAACATGGTAGTTCTGATAATTGTGCATGTTGGAAATTAGATGAACAGCATCAGTGTTTAGTTGATTCTGAACCTCTGTATTGTTAAGTCTTGCTTCATTGTTATTACAGTCGGTTGTTAAAATTCCAGCCTGTGGAGTTTGTTCTCCTGCTTCTGCTGCAACTATGACATTATTTTCCATCTCATTTTCATTAGCATCCTGCTGCTCCTCTATAATAATTGGGCGGCCATTGCTTCTTTGGATAGGCAGCTGCCTATTCTCCATAATGGCTTGCACATTGTAATTATCCAGAGGAAAATTTGTGATGGCATTGTTGCCTCTGAATTTAATGGCTGCTATATCATATGCCTCTGCAGCCTCTTTCTGAGTGTCTACGCGACAAGAATTGTCACATCAACGTTTATATTTTATAATACATATATGGGAAATGAATTTTTTTTTATCAACGTTAAAAATTTCAGTAATAAAATGTACATACAAAATGTTCCAAGGTACAAATCCTTGTTTCCTGCTATTCTCCCTATCCTGGCTTGCCATTTTCCATTTTGGTGATGTCTGCATGAGTGGTAAGTTGGAAACCGAATTTGAAATGAAAGTTATGAACTGTAAAAATGATATAACACAAAAAAAAAAAAAACAAAGGAGCAATGGCCACCTTGTTACCCCGCGGTAATTGGATTGTCCTCTAGCAAAGCCATTGCTCCTTCTACAAATAGAATCCAATCCAGAAACATTCAATGTGATTGCTGATTGAATTAAGAAAAGCACAAAGCTAAAAGAACGATTAAATATATGGCATACCGCCTCAGATGTGCTACACATGTGGATTTGTCCATCTTATCCATTATTTTCAGCTCTTCCTTGTAATCATTTTTCTGATATATTGAAAAATAAAACGATAACCATCAAAACCTAATCAAAAAATATCAAAATCCCTATCTAAGCTGAAACAAAATATGGCCAGTGAACATGCATATACATCGAAATTCGTTGTTGCATTGTTGCCCCAGTATTTGAGAGCTGCGAGATCGTAAGCTCTAGCAGCTTTTTCTTCAGTATCATATCCTCCTACAAAATTTTAAGGTTTACAAATTTTACTCACTCTCTTATCAAGGAACGTAACACAAGCGAAACACAGATAAGGTGAACTTATGCTTACCAAGATAAACTGTTGAAGTGAAAAATCCAACCCCATTCAAGCAATGCCCATAAAAATTAGGACTCAGCTCCAGGAAAAGTATAGTACTGGAATAGTTTTGGAAATGACAAACAGTAAAGAAACATAAAAATAAAAGTACTCGTTTGAGTCTACCTTGTATGCCATTCCTTTTGCTTCCTTGCCTTCTTACAGAATTGTCCCAAAGATGTGCCTCATAGCGCTTTGTCCATCGATGCCTGACAAATGACAAGATAATATGCAAAAATAATTCAGACTTTTGGTGAAGCCTTTTTAACGTAATACCAAGAAATACTAACTGATAGTTACAGAATGAATTATATTATTATGGCTTTACCTTGTAACCCCCCGGAATCTAAAACTGTGACTTTGCTTTTGATCGATAATTGTTTGTTCGTTCGTAGAAACTTCTGGCTCTCTAATTCCAGTCAGCTCAAGTGTTTTTTCATTATCCCAACCTTCACCTTCACCTATTATACCAGTGATCGCTAGGCTTTTTTCTTTATCTGTATTTTCTGGTTCAACTGTCGTTAGAGATTTCTTTAACAGAAAAAACCTGGAAACTATTCTGTAGCATAACATTCCCCAAAATCAGAATATCTAAATGATTGAAAGCTTTGACTTTTTGAGCAAGCATACAAAAAAAAAAAGATACTACATTTTGAAAAGCCATTAAAATGTCGGATAATTTTGCAGGTTGAAGCTTCAATGAATCGAAAGAATGTCGGGCGAGTGGGTCCGGTCGACACTGACGGTCGGAATCCGGTAGACACTGACAGTCAAGAAAAACGGCTTTAAAAATAAAGAAATCGGAACAGAATCATTAAGATGCGGTCACTGATCGTTTAACTGGCGATTGATATCTGTTTCTTAAAAGTAGTAAAAAGTCCGGAATAGGACAAAAAGTTGGCTCGAACATAAAAAAGAAACCAAACACCAACAAAAAACCAATTTTCCTTACCGTACTTCATCTGGGCCTCCTCAACATGTTGCTGTTGCTGCTGCTTCTCCTGTTGTTCTTTTGAATGTCCGCTGAGATTAACATCTGCGGAACAATGGTCACATGCAATTTATACCGATAATGATTTAGCAGGCGATTCATCCCCAGTTATGAAAAATCCATAAGTACGGTAAAAATAAAAGACCGGATGCGCAGGAAAAAAAAAAGGCTTACCGGAACTTAACAGAAGAAAAACCAAAGAAAGATAAATGGAAGAGCAGCAGAAATCCAATTTTCTATCTATGCCTTACCGTGCTTGATATGGACCTCCTGTGCATGTTGTTGTTGCTGCTGCTGCTCCTTCTCCTGTTCTGGTTTTGAATGTCCGCTGAGGATAACATCTGGGAAGAAAAACGTAACATGCATTTTAAGCTGATACAGGAGAGTTCATACAAGCTTAACAGACAAAACCCATGAAATCATCCAAAAATCTGTAACATAATATTAGCTATTTCCCCAATCCAGAAAATTTCAATGATCAAGAGTTTTGACATTTTGAAAACCACACGTAAGGGGACGAGCAGAAAAACTTGACTTAAGAACGGAAAAGCAACAGAAATCCAATTTTCTAATGCATTCTTACCCTGGTTGATCTGGACCTCTTGTCCATCATGTTGTTGCTGCTTCTCTTCCTGTTTTGAATCTTCGCTCAGGAGAACATCTGCGAACGAAAAGGTAACATGCCATTTAACAATTTAACCCAACTGAAATACGAAAACAAAATTAGCATAAACTCAATTTTCTCTCTTCCTTACCAGGCTTCTTCTGGACCTCTTGCGGATCCGCGGATTGTTGTTGCTGGTACTGCTGAAGCTGTGTATGCATATCACTCAGATATCTTACAACAGATCGAGGGCGCCGCGGAATCGAATTGGGTAACAATGAAAAAGAAGGACGATGCTTCCTCACATGTTTAACAGCAGACCGAGGACGCCGAGGAATGGCAATTGAAAAACATGAAAGAGGAGGATGAGGAGGATGCTCATACACATATTTTACAGGAGTCCGACGATGCCGAGGAATGCGAGCAGAAAACCATGAAAGAGGATGCTGGGGAGCCTCAGATCTGAGCTTCACCTTCACATTCACATTCACGTTGTGCTTCATGATGATAATGGAGCACTGCTGCTGCTGCACAGAATGAGAGATCACAATGAACTGTACTTTCTGCTTAACAAATGATAAGCGAGCAAGGCCAGTATATATATATATATATATATATATATATGACATGCAAATCCAACAAGGACCGTCTGCATTTTCTTCATGATGTGATAATTGCGGTGCACCCCAGAGATTTTGTGTTTTTGCTGACATGTTGGGTTTTGGGTGTGTTTACTAAGTCTCAGGATTTTTTAGAGGTTTCTTTTGCCCCACTAAAGCTTTATATGATTACATCTTTTATGGTGGGTGCGTTTTGGGTTCAAGCTAGGTGTTACAATTTCTAAACGATTACATTAAAAAATAAAAAAAGAATATGACATTACCATTACATCATTGAATAAGATAAGAATGAATTCACTATGCCATTGATTTTGGAAGAAATTTATTTTTTTGGTATCTCTGCTAAAATTGTGCTAAATTAATGCACGTCTTTTATCTATACAAGTGCATGAGTCTCACTGCACTCTCCATACGAATAATTAATTATCAAGAATCAAACTTCCAAGCACAAGTCAACTAAAATCTTTTTAGAGGGAAGAGATGGTTCATTTATATTAGACGGATAAACCTTAGACATTAAGAATAACATTATATCAAAGGAGTCATAGAAAAAATAGATGTTGGAATGATAGTAAAGTTGCTAAAGATAAGACCCTAATATGAGAAATTTAAAGGACATCATAGCTATATGCTTATAAAGGTCTAGAAACTCCTAGTTAAGACATCAAATTATTTACTTTCTTGGAATGCTCAAAAGTAATTGAAAGGTTACTTATAGACTAATCTTCATTAATCACTATGAATATGAGATATAAAAGAAATTTCACTCAACAAAGTATCATAAAAGCAAGCATGTAATTTCTCTACACCTAGAAAATTTCATTCTTTGCTTCATCACTTCTACATTCACACTCTTAGCAATATTTGAAATACTCCTTGGTATAATATGATGTCTCATTATGCATATATGTATGGATATGATTAGAGGTATGGGACCAATTAGCTAGCATGTGTTGTTATGAGCTTTATGATGATTTATGATGACTTTATATTTATAAATTTTGATGTCTCATTTATGATGATGAGTTTATATTTATAAATTTTGATGTCTCATTTATGATGTATATGACATGATTAGAGACACTAATTCTATAGAATGTATTAGATAGGTCTTATAACTAGCAAAGATGGAGAATTGAGGATAAGAGTAGTAGTTTAGTGTGTGTTTTGCTATATGTATAGTGTATGGTGTTATGCATTCAAGTTATGTGAATATGCATGGTGATGTTTGGTCTTACATTTGGCATGTGGATATAATGTTTTTGTGATGAGCTTATTATTAGTTTGATTATTTTTGGATTTAAATTTCTCAGGTGTTAGGTATTGGTAGTGGAATTCTTACACATTTGTTAGGATAGAGATGAGAGGAAGAACCTTAGAAAAATATTTGTGAAGTAAAATATTGTATTTTATAGACATAAGCATAATTCCTTTTTCTTCCTCCTATTCACATCGAGTTCTCTAGCCATTTTCTTCTAAAGGACTTTCATTGCCATTATTGCTTTTTCTTGTAGAATTTGAGCTTGTGGGTTCATTTGGAAGCTAGACTTAAGCTTGTTGATGTTCTTGGTACTTTGGTTTGAGAGGTATTTAGATCAAGATGGAGTCTTGTCAATGTTTCAAGCTTTTTAGGATCATTTTGAGCTTTTCTAAACTTAGAATTTGATTGGTAGTTTTCCTTTATACATTTTACTAATTTTCTATCTTGGATTCAATGTTTATGCTTATATACACGGGCATGTGGGATAGTTAGTGAATTCAAATGTTTTGGTATACTAATTTGATTTGATATGCCATGGTCATGTTATTATGTTATATTTCTATGGAGATTTGTATTCATGATATTTCATATATATGTGTTGATGATGCTTGGAGTATGATTTAGAGCCTATTAGAGACTAAAGGGATTGATTACAATACTCCAAGGCATTGTTAGATTGAGTGTGCATGGTTTCAAGAGTTGGTTGAATTTTTTCAAGAAACTCATATTTGAATTTCATCAAAAATGTGAAGCTTCAACAACATCATGGTTAGGTTGCATATAGGATTTTTGATGAGTGCATGTAGTTAAGCCCTCATAATAAGTTGTGAAAAAAGGTTGTAGTAGGGCACAAATCACAATGCATGTGTGATGGAATCTTGGTCATTGTATGAGATTTTCTATTTCTATTTTTTTGCATTAGGTTGAGCAGTGACTAGCTTATGACTAATTCATGGTGAAGGTCATATCTCGACTATGAGTTGTAGGTAGGTTATAGCCTAAAGAAAAGGATAACCATGAGCCACAATCAAGTTACAAAAGCTAACAAAATGGTTATAGAGACTATTGATGACATGAAATGATTGCTTGCCCTATTGTATAAGTTCTTGAGTTGGTTGTTGGGATGTGTTTATGAGTCCAGGTGTTGGTGACTATGCTTGCATTATTTTGTTCTAGGAATGTGACACATACAACATAGAACCCTTATCACCAATAATATGCATGTTATTATGGAATGTCTTGTGATGTGTGTGCTCTATGAGATCATGTAGCATAGGTTACTTAAGACCTTCAAACTAAGTTATGATGTGCATGTGCTTTACAAGGTCATGCAGCATGGGTTTCTTGTGACTATTACTCCATATTATATGTTGTTTTGGAATTTTTGTATGATTGTTTTACATGTAACATGAATTGACTATGCTAGTTGATGAGGCTTAAGTGAGCCTAGTATATTATACATTTATCTTATACCATATGTAATACTAGTTACTTATGGTCAATCAATAAATGGAGCTATCATTAAGTATGTGGATTAATTGATGATGATGCATCTAGAGATAGTATTATATTGATCCCTATTGTGATGCATTAGCAAGGCTCCTGTATCAAGTCTCACCCTAGGATTAGGAGAGCATTGATGTACTTGCCCATATAGTTGGTCTATAACTTAGCTATGATTGTTCCTATGATCAATCTTTTAGAAGGTTAATGATTATGAGTCACTAGTAGACATGCGCTATCACTAGTTAGATCTAATAAAAGACTTATAAAAGACTTCATGCATTTGATATATAAGTACTCCTAACCACTAATAGACATATTACAATAAGTGTAGATATGCTAGCAAACACATGGATTTATTGATGCATAGTATTCCATGTATAATTATCCTCATGATGATGGGTGTGTTAGTGGTTATTTTCATTTATGACTTTTTGATGACATAGAGGAGTAAAATCTAAGGCTCAGTAGTGGATAAGATCTTGGATGTAGGTTATGCATGAATTTTCTTGGGCACAAGCTATCATATGGATTTGACATTAATATGTTGGTGCATTCACTACAAATTATGTTGAGTCTATGATTACAATGTGGGATACAAGTTGGTCCTTATGATATGGGAGGTACTAGTTACCATGTGATTATTCTATAGTTGGTGTTTATTTGATGATGCACCATTTGTAAGAATGCAATGCTTGATGCATACTGATGATTGAATTTTGATGTAGGATTGCTCTCTTTTTCCACTTCTCTCCTCTGTTATAGCTATTTTTAGCCATCCTACAAGAAAACCACAAAGGCTTCCTAGTCAATTTATATTAACTATATTTTATATAGGTGATAAAGTAGGAGATGCCAAAGAGGATCAAGGTTGATGAAGTGGTTGGAGCTTGAATCCCTATGTATATATATGTATATTTATATACATTTTAGCTTATGAGATAAAATTATTTATTTACGGTTTTGGTATGGATAGCAATTGACCTAGGATAGATGTTATGCCTCACTAAAGTTATATATATATGATACTGAGAATGCAGATAGCATGTTACATTGATTAAGCTATGTTTTAAACTATATGTATGTGATTCTTTTAAAAATGTTTATGATATGAAAATATAGTTTTGTTTTGTGGATTAGTAGAAAAATTATATAATTTTATTTAATAGAGAAATTTCTTCATTAAGTTTATATTGATCAAAATTCTTATATGATTTGATTTAATGCTTTCTCTCCAATTTATATATGGTTTTAGGTAGAGCATTAGCCTAGTGTAGAAACATTAGGAAAGGTATTACATTGCCGTATCAAAGCATGTTTACTCTATTTATATTTTATGCTTGCAATACTTACCTATTGTGATTTTAGACAACAAAAATTATAGATGGTTGTGATTCTAATGTTGGTAGAGCATGAGGTCCTAATGGCTTAAGGATATCTAAGCCTCTTATATAGGTAGAGTTGCCTCCACAAATAGTTGGCATTTGGCGTAAAGAAAATTAGGCTAATGTGGCATAACAGTTGTTACAATTTCTATACTAGATGTAGTTGGTGGCACCTCCACTCTAGTTATCAGGAAGGTGGAAAGTAGCAGTGATAGTAGTGTGGATAAAACTAGGTAGCCTAATAGTAGGAATTTGATAGAGTAGTTCTATAAGTTAGGACCTTTAACAATTTTTTTTTTGCACCAAGGATTCTATTGTGCTGATTAAGTAACCTAAGAAGCTAAGTGTTGGCAATCGTTTAGGACCACCAACATTTCCTTTGATCTTGTGATTGGAATCATGGGAAATGAAGGTTTTCCTTCAAACTTGAGTTTAGGTGTTTACTAGTCTCTACAAATACCAAGGTATAGATACCTCCAAATAAAATTAGTGGTAATAGAATGAACTAAGTGTAAATGTGTGTTTGCTATTATGATTATTGAAATGGTTGGGTTTGTGAATTAACTGTAACAAGCTATTATAACAGAAATTCAGCTAACTTTGTTGAATATTGTGTGTTATTAAACACTACTATTTTTTCAAGTCACTTAGTCTATATAGTCCCTATAGAATGTTTCTTGAAACAAATAAAATTTCACCAGAATGCTTAAGCACAATTCTACAGAAATCTACTCCTAGGTTTCCCTAGAGAGAAAAGTTTGCAAGAAAAATAGAAATAGAGTGAGATTCAACAGATTTTAAAAGAAAAGAAGAGAGAAGGAAAATTTGTGTGAAATCTCAAACATTTAAGTTAGATAAAGTGAACATGAGTAAACACTTTGAAATAAAGCTATTCCAATTCAATCTAAAGTATTACAAATTGTCCAAACCCTTTGAACTCAACAAGAAATTTCATAAAAGACACTCTTATTAAACTACAAAAATGCTATGTAAAAGAGAAAATACAAGCTATTATATGACTAGTTGATAGTTGTCAAGAATTGCAATAATAGAGCTATTTGAGAAGGTATAACAATTTCAAGATTGAACATGACAAAAAAAAAACCTTTATAAATGAAGCTATTTCAAGTCAACTCAAAATATTAAATATTTTCTAGATCCTCTAGACTCAATCAAGCAATTTCATAAAGACATTACTATTAAATTCCTCAAGATGCTTTTCAAAGGAATATATAAGCTTTTACATGTCTAACTAATAGAAGTCTAGAATTGTGAAAAAATAGAGCTATAAGAGCAATCAAAAAATCCCAAAATTAAATGCCAATCATAGTTCTATCTAAACTATTAGCTAAAAAACTAAGACAAAATGAGAAAAAAAGATTCATAGGATTTGAACATAGTAGCTAAATTGATGATGCAATTAGCAAGTTATTCTTATAAGTAACTTCCATATATTTTTTTCAAGTTCTTTCCCCCTTTCATTCTACCTTTGAAGCTCTTTTTATAGTGGCTTCTTGGTACCTACAATATCATGGGAAATTAAATTTAGTTACAACTACCATAGAAATTAAATACTATAGTTGTCTAAGTGTCTTGCTTGGTAGTTACAACATCATGGAAAATTAAAAATAGTTACAACCATTACAAGAACTTAGTTACAACTACCATAGAAATTAAATTTTATAGTTCCCAAGTGTCTTGTTCATATAGGACATTGGATAATTGTCCTACAAATCCTCCACATTTTGAGCTCCTTCAATGATAACCACACTCTCTTAAGAGAGCATGGTTCACTGAATTTAGTTTTAAAGCTATTTAATTTCTTACTGCTAAGTAACTTCTTGTAATAGCACATTTTTTAATGATCCAATTCAATGCACTGAGCCCCATGTGCTCTTTAATGAGGCTAGAATGTGGCCTCATGAATGAAGTCTACATGCTAATGTGGTAGGTTGTTGATGTGATGGTGATGATGTGCTACTATGCTGAATGGTAGAGCTAGTTCATGAAGCTAAATTTTATCTTTACAAAATGGCTATACATGCTAACATGGCACAACACTAACATCATGATGATGTCATTGACATTATCGTGGCATATGTGAATGTGTCAAACCTTACATGGTAGAGCTAGTTCGTAGACGAGAAATTTCACCCTTCAAACTAGCTTGGAAAGCTAACGTGGTAGGAAGCTAAAGTGGCAAAGTCATCATGGCACTAATGACATGGTAGAGTAACCTTGTAGGGCTGAATTTCTTTTTCACAACCTAGTTTAACGAGCTAACATGGCACGAAATTCATGATGATGTAGCATATGTTGATTTGATAGAATGGATTCATTGAGCTAGTAATCATCCTTATGAGCCACCTCTAGAAGCTAACATGGTAGCTTGTTGACATCACGATGACATGACAAAAGCTAACATGGCAATGCTGATATGGTACACAAACTTGGTCTCATGCTGATGTGGCATATGCTGACATCATGCTAACATTTGTAGAAGATGATGTGGCAAATGAAGTGGAAAACTCATCTAGATATATAAAAAAGCTCAATCTAGATGCTAACATGGTAGCTTGCCACATGGTAGAATGGGTCTATAGTAGCGAAAATCATTCTTATATGAATAGGCTCAATAGTGTGCTAATATGAAGAGAAGATGACATGAAAAGATAATATGTGGCAAGGCTTATGTGGCGTTGAAAGATCAAGATGATCTTTTAAGCACCTAAATGGATGAATCTCATCTAGATGAGACTATGTGAAAGCCCAAAAGCTCATTATCAAACCAATCCCGCAAAGCTTATGAGATGTTTTGGCTCCTTATTACATGCAATATTGCAACTTAGAATTTTCATCATTTATCTAAATTTTCCATACCAAAGCTTGTGAGGCCAACGTATTTGTGTTATGCTATTCTTCAAGCCATTGTGGTTATAACACTCCTAATAAGTTGGATACATTGATAATGGCTTATGGAGCTCCTTTACTTTCTTTTTTAGAGCTTAAATATCATTGCGAAGTCNCCTTTACTTTCTTTTTTAGAGCTTAAATATCATTGCGAAGTCTTTTATACCTTCATAATCCCAAATCCGTATTGTAAGGAACTAATGGTGGGACCAAAAGTGAAATAAAATACAACTAATGAGAGTATTAGGTTTAAAGTTGAGTTTAATAAAACTTGTTTCTCACAAGGTTTTCCATAGCTAAAACAATTTCTACTTCCAGTAGCCTTATAATAGCTCATCTCATTCTTTTTGCAATTTTAGAACTTTAATTAAATAATAGATTATGTGCTAAAGCCCAAAAGGAATTGGAACTAAAGCTTTTAATTTAAAGTATTAAGCTAAGCTTGTTCATTCAACTAGATTTTATAATACACAAAAACTATTATTCTAAAGATCTTTTCAAGCTTATTCCATAGGCATCTGGAAATGCTTGAAGGAACATAAACCATTGTTCAAGCTTTAACACCTCCACAACTCTTTAGCTTAGGAACCCTCTCTTCTTTTAGCATGGAATCTCCATTCAGTCTTAAGCTCTTCATTCATTTCAATAATAATTTACTTCTGGTGCTACAATCTTATAAAGGCTACTCCATGAAATGGCTAGAAATGTACCAACACTAAGGAAGGCATTTGATTTGATGGAATGTACTTCAACTAAACATAATAAATTGATAATGTATCAAATGATGGGCACTAAATGACATTGGTGGAAGACTAAGAAGTGGACAAAGAATTAGATAGATCAAGAGATGGAGTTAATTGATTTCTTGGTAGTCTTTTAGACTAGATATGTAATCAACCAGTATGCTCAAGCCAAGGAGGATGATTTATTTTAATTTTTCCAAGAAACTAGTTTTAAGTAATAATATGGATGGAATGTTTACTCCATGACTTAGTCATTTCTATTTTCATGTACTCTTATTTCATGACTTTAGTTTTATGTTTCTCATGTTGTAACATGATTAGGCCTATTTTTGTAAAAGTTTCCATAAATCAAAAATTTGGATATGATGCATAAATATGTTAAAATATTCTTTTATCATATAAATAGGGGTTTCCCCTTATACCTTATAGAGAGACAAATTCAATTTTCACTTATATTATTCATTTATCATTGTTCAAGGTTTTAAAGATAAGAATCATAAGGAATTTCATATTTCTCTTAGTTTCTCTCTCAATTCTCTTACAATTCTTCATATTTATTACAAGATCTCTCTCAAGTTCACAATTACAATCTCTAATTTTACATCACATCATACATTCATACATGTTTCACTCTGATTAACATAAAATATCTTCATTTCTATAGTGCTTTGATAAGTTTCTTTATAAAAGTTAATTAGATTCATACATTTACTTTAGATTCAAGCCTTTGATTGTAAGTTTTAGATCTATAATGCATTTCAATTTTCAAAGATACATTTTTACATCTTTACTTAATCTTAAGTTGATTTGCATCACGTTTATTAAATTTACATAGTGTCTCCATCCATTTTATAAAATTATCATTAAATATTATATTTGCATATCATTTGCAATTAGATCCATCTAAGTTTGAAGAAAAATGATAATGAATTGAAGAAGATTAACCATTTCAAAAAATTAATTTTTGTCAATCAATCTACATCAAATTTAGTAATTTCTAGGGATATCATATAAGAGATATAGATTCTAATCACTCAACACAATAACTAGTGATAAGGAAGAATACAACATTATTTCCCATTACTTTAGCAATAGTGCACAACCTATTCAAATTAAATTATAACAACAAGGATATTTATTTCTATTAATTCCTATGATCGTATGTAATTTGATGACTTTACTCCTAAGTCTAATGACTTTTAATAGTGTTTCAGTGATTACAAACAATTGAATATACAAGGATTTCATTGATTCCAATGATCTCTAGTAATCTTGTCAAGTTTTAAGAAGAAAAAAAGCTTTCATGTATACTCCAAAATTGTTACCATAGTGCTTAGAATCCTAACCTCAGAAAAATGATGTAAAAAGATCATAAATACACTTGTGTATCCTCTAAGTCTTTCAAGGCTTTAAATTTCATCTCAAATCTTTATGATTGACATCAACTCTCATTAAAATTATCATCTTTCATGCTCATACCATATTATTCTAGGAATTCTTACTCAATTTTACATCTTTTGTTATAAAATCCTCATTTAATCCTTAAATCTTACCTGATCCAAGCCTCTTAAGTTATAATTATCTCAAAATCAAGTCAAAATTAGAAAACATATTACAAAATGTATAATTATCTTTAATAGAAGCCAAGGCTTCACATATTGAAGAAAGATAATGAAGAATCTCCAAATCAATGACTACTAGAATATTGTAGAATAAGGATATCAAGAATTTCCAAATCAAGATATCATAAAGAGAGAGAAAAGAAAAAAGCTTCAAGAAGATACAAGAAAAGATACAATGGAAAAGATGATAATTTGTACTTTAGTTTTTTATTTTACTAGCTCAAAAATCATTGCTAAGACAAATGTTAAGAAGATTTGATATCTTCTACAACAAGAAGCATTTAACATAAATATTTGAATCAAACAATCAAGTTATAGACAATAGTTTGAAGATTTGTCTCTACATAGATGTGAGACTATTAAAAAGTTCTTTGTTAGAATGTATGAAAGTATAAAGAATTTACATGATTATGGATGTAATTATAGGGAAAGATAAAAATTAGATAAGTTAATTCAGATTTTATATAATAATGGAATATTAAAACATGCCATGATGAATATTTTTCAACATAAATATTTATAGTATGTTACTATTAATGAACTTTGTATATCAAGCTAGGACATTAGAAGACCTCAAGAAACATGATAATCAAAGGCAAAATGATCAATAATATTTGTCAAGAAACACAAAAGGTAAAGAAAAATTTTGAAAAAGAAGAGATAATCAGTTTAACTTTAAAGATGAAAGGAATCAAGATTCAAGTTAAAATCAAAATTTAAAATCAAAAAATTCAAGAGAAAGACAATTTTAGAGGAGAAAGAGAAAAGGAAGGAAGATTCAATTCAAGTCCAAGAAACCAACATGAAGCATCATCATCAAATGTTCCATGGCATAAATATTATAACAAGAAAGAACATTATGAAGACACGTGTTAGTAGAAGAAATGATTTTCTTTCTACATTTCAAATCAAATGAAAATAACTCTTAACCTCAAAATAATCATCAAGAATCTCAAGATAAATCCAAAGGAAGATATTCAAATTTAAAATTTGCTACCAATCAAACGGTAATTGTTCTAGCTTCATCATAACCTACTTTGATCATCATATTCCTAAGGTGTAACATTACATGGCCAAGTCATAATGGATGTAAACATCATAACCTAATTTTTAGGGGTTATGATGATTTATATAAGTTGTAGCATAGAAGGTTGTAATAGAAAGACATGTAAATGATACTTTAAATCACATAAAATAAACATTAAAAGTGATGTGGATATTATGACCTAAGACATAAGAGCTTATAGAATGCAAACACAATGATTTTGGCTTAAAACATAGAGAGATAAGGATTACAATAAAACTTAAGAACTTGAACATGAAACAAACCTAACTAAAAATCAAGATGCTTGTTTGTGATGTTGAGCTAAGACAAAAATTTTAAGTGATCAACAACTATTATGGCTTGGTTAAAAGAGAGAGAACAAATAATGTATGTCTACTCCCCACCACCTAGATAATCATGTTAGTTTTGATATTTCTTGTGCATTGTGCTAACATATTTTGTAGATGCATGAAAGTGTGAAAATATTAACATTTGAATAGAACTAGAATAGAGAAGGAGAGGTTAGTGGATTTCTAGAAAATCCTAAAATAAAAATATTTCTTTATTTAGTTACAAGGAAGAAGACACCTACATTTAGGCACTATCCCAAATGAAGAGAAGAGTATTAGTGGTACATTGCTCCTAGTCATTGTTCCAAAAGTTCAAGAGGTAAAAGTTGTACGTTGTCATCCTAATGTTGAATATAAGAAGCTATAAATGAGTCTTGCAAGTATGGTAGTGGTTGTGGTTGATTTATTGGATGTACACATTGGTAAGTATTCATGCTAATCTAACAATTGATACATGTTAAAATTGAGAGAAAGTGCTAACCTTCAATGTTGATTGTTCTAGGTTAGGATGGTAGTAGATGCACACTTATTAATGATTGATGTTAATGTTTTTAATGTTTGCTAGATGATTATTGTTGGGTGATACTAACCTATTGGATGTAGAAGGATAATCCATGTGCTTAGATTTGAGGTTCATGAATCCAATAGGTAGTATTTATGATTTCTTTCCCTACTTAATCATGGTGATTAACTTTTCCTTCTATTTTTCAGTGTAGCCAAAGTTACTAAAGCTAATAATGATTTTTAGCCTAAAACTTATAATAATTTCCTTTTTTAGATTTTTCAAATTTCAATTAAACTTTATGTATTATTTTGTACATGTCTGTACTTTAGTTCTAGTTTGTAATATTTGTGCCCTTTGGTTCATACCATGAGATTATTGTACCAGCCTTGCTTTTGTGTAGGTTTTGATTATTTGCTTTATCATGTTTATTTACTATTTAAAGTTAGACTAGTGATAATATGTTTGGAATGTTGTTTCTTAAATATGTAAACTCACTATTGTTTCATGAGTTAACATTGCTCATTTATGATGGTAAAAAAAACCCATGCAATCTTTTTGGTATTCTTAGTATACTGTGCTATTAAATATCTATTTCTAGATACCATATTTTTTCATGGACATTAAGACTAAATATACTAAAACTATTCATACATAAATACTAATAGTGGAAAGAACAAGTTTGTATTAAGGAGTTATTGCTATTGTTTATTCATAGATTTATTCTATCAAAATTTGTTAAACAAGAGATTTTCTCACATTATCGTTATTAGATTTTTATTTCCTTATGCCATTGTTTAATTTTCTACTATTTATTTTCTAGAATTAAGTTTTGTATTACATTTATCTTTACATAATACCCACCTTGCCTAGGTTTAAATAAGGGGTTGTTACATAGGTTCATACATAAATACTAATAGTGGAAAGAATAGGTTTGTATCAAGGAGATATTACTATTTTTTATTAATAGATTTATTTTATCAAAATTTGTTGACCAAGAGATTTTCTCACATTATCATTATTAGATTTTTATTCCCTTAGGCCATTGTTTAATTTTTAGCTAGTTATTTTCTAGAATTAAGTTTTGTATGATATTTATCTTTACGTAATACCCACCTTACTTAGGTTTAAGGGTGTGTTAAATAGGATCACTATATAAGTACTAACTTTAAAATAAAAATAGAAAATTTAGAAAGAGAAAAATTATATGTTTAAGATTCTTTACACCAAAGAAATTTCTAAAATCTCATAGGAACCTTTGTTTATATAATTCCTCTTATTAATCCTAGCTAAGTTTTTATATCTTATAACCATATTATATCTTTGCTCCCTATTACCATTTTAAATGTTCCTTCATAACTTTCTTGCAAACATCATCCATTCAAGGCTTCTAAAACTCATGCTTTAGGTCCCTAGTAATATATGTACATGCCTACAATAGTACTTGGACCACAGCATTATTGATGGGACATGATATCTCATGGGCAGCGATATCGCATCTTCCCCTGCGATATCGCATACACGATATCGTGGTGCGTCGTCATATCTATAAATAAGAGGTGGCTCTCCCTTGTTTCCTTATCCTAGGCTAGACAGTAGTGAAACTTTGGCAGATTGATCACTCTAGAGATAGAATATTTTCCATGTGCCCGCAGTAGGAGTCCCAAAGTGAACAGATCTTTATTCAAGCAGACATTGTACCTAAACACAATTTTGTGTACGACAATAAAGACGAGTTTCGTGGATAAACCTTGCAGTGCATGGAATAGGCTAATTAGGACTTTTATTTATTGTTATTTATTATTTGTTATTTACATGCTTTATTAATTATTAAATCTTTCTCAACCCTTCTCTCCTAGTTAAGTGCCTCAGTATGACCACTTCGCGCACGTGCGTTATGCTTGGTGATCCTAGCAACGATTAGCGTTTGGTAGCCAAGGTTACATTGGTTTAGGGTGTGTACGGTAAGTGGGAACGGATGCTAACGCTAGGTTAATTTAGACTTAGTTCATTAGTTAGATTTAGTAATTAGTCTCTCTACCCTTCACCTTGTTAGCATAGAAGACAAAAACATAAAAAGATATAAAAATCATATACCTTAGACTTACTTAACCATACACCATGACAACTACAAGTAAGTCTAGGAAGACAATGAATGATTAACCCTAAGTGTTCCATGGCGCGTGTAGGTACTTAGTCTATGGAGTTCAACCAGATCGCACGTGCTACGCTCGTATTCGTATGGTTGAGTGTAGGGGTACCTTGCCACTCATCAATGGCGCCGTTGCTGAGGACTAAGTGTTTGTGCCCTAAGTAGAACATAGGATATCACTTACATCATTGGGAGCCTAAACGAACCTTCAGGTTAATTAAAAGAAAAATTTTATAACAGTTAATTAGCACACCAATAACAATGTCTTCTTCTAACAAGAGCAATTCACCGCCTAGTGATAATACACAAAACAATCGGCAATCAAAAACACATAACCGAAATCCGTGAGTTCCTCAACAATACTGGATAGTCTATACTCATCCTGATGAGTATATTCTAGACTTTACCTTTATCGTCCATCAATATGAATAGCTGCGATGGAGAGATTTGCAAGGTAACATCGTGTTACCATCAGATTGATCAGTCCCGAACATGCTCCTCCATGCTTTGGCACAGATAGGCATGATAGAATTATATGCTGAATACATTGCGGAGGACTTTGAGATGAGGGATTATCATCCCACAGAAGCACAATGTATGAGGGACCCACGGTAGGAGAGCCAACATACACTGATGAAGGGAAAAGAAGTCCCGCACATCCGTAGTGAAATAGGAGATGATGAACCCATTATAACAGGTTCTCTATCAAATGATGTTTCCCCTCCTAACAATGGTGAGGAGGTGGGGTATTAGAACCTATGCTCAACGATACATAACACTGGTTTTGATCCACATGAATGCCAACTGTTCACAGAGGGAACAACAACTCATAATAAGGACAGGCACTTAGATCATCATCATGATTGGGGCCATAGTAGCCGAAGAGAAGGTAGGAAGCATCATCATGGCAATGGTTCTCCATATTATTCTCCTTCATCCCATTACTCACCCTCTCCTTCCACATCTGGGTGCAGCCATCATGAGCATAATGGTGAGGATCGAGGTAGGCAAAACGAGAGACCTCGACGGGAAAGCCAAGAGAGAGGACAAGGGCATGAACAAAGGGAAAGTAGGGAACAACAAAGACATCACAGGTGTCATGAAAGAGATGATCATGATGAGCCCCTACTTGCAACCCAAAGTATGCTCGACATAACGGAGGTAGTAGGAATTCCAACAAGGCATCAAAGAGATAGTCGGATCAAGCGTTTAGACATGAACAACATCCCACGCTTTGAAGGGGGATGCAACTCAGATCCACAACATCATTTACAGGAATTCCATGATGCCTACGCCTTACAAAACATAGAAAACGAGTGGAAAAAACTTAATTTGTTTCCCAAGACACTCATCAAGGAAGCAGAGAGTTGGTACCAGTCCTTAGAGCTAGAAACCATCAAGAGGTGGAGTACAATGTTAGAACTCTTCAACGATAAATATCAAATGTACTCTAGAGTGTCTAATTTATGTAAGAAGATCCAAGGATGGAACCGAGGTAACCATGAACCCTTGGATGCTGCCATGGGCCGCTACTATGCATTGTTACATCATTGCCCGGGCCATGGATATGCTCAATAGGACCAACTTTGCCACATGGTAGATGGGCTCAGACATGAGACTAGGAGAACCCTTGGGACTTATGCCCAAGGGAGACTATCAGAACTTAGAGCCCATGAAGTTCATTGCTTGTTGGAGCAAGTAGCAAAAGAAGAAGGTGAGCTACGAAAAAGGGAAAGTACAGAAGAATACAACTGCAATCCCTCCCTTTGAAAGAAGGGAGTAAGATTTTTTGATGAGGAGGATGAATCACCACTCGAAGAGTTGGTGAACAGAAAAACCTTACCAATTCAAAAGCTAACAATAGAAGTATCGACTAAGGTAAATCAACTATGGGATTCCTTAGACTCTAGACTTGAAACAGTCTTGAAAATAGTAGAAGAGTCTAAGGTGGAACAAAGTAGTGACAAAGGTAAGACAAAGCAGAGAAATTCAGGCCCTACACATAACAAGGGTAAGGGGAAAATTACTATCTCCGATGAGGTTGTGGATTCAAACACAAATGATGACGGTGGATGTGAGATCTACCAATATGACCATCCTAAGGGATGTTGTCCAATCATCTCATATCTACAGGAGTCTAGGGTGTATGCACTTAATCCAAGACTTAACCAACGGGAAACACCCTGAAGGTTACCTTATCCTCAAGGTAACCCAAGGTAGTTTCACCAACCATTAATGTATTATCCAAGTGGAACTCCACCACAACCCATCGAACAACATCAGCAGTGGCAATACCCACAGTCATGGGGGATGCCGCCGCCGACGCAACAGTACACTTACCAGTAGCCCAATCCATATGGTTACTATGTGCAGCAACCAATTTCTCCAAGTGACTCTATGGGTCACATAACTCCCCAACATCACTACCAAGTTTGGGAGTACTTTAGGAGGACTCCTTCTCCTTCAGGAGACATTCCACATTCATCCCATCCTCCAACTCCATCTGCACCTCTTCCACCTATAGTTCCCATACAACCTACTCCAACAATGAAAGGGGAACTTCCTACTCAACCGCAACAATGTAACACTACAAGAACTGTAAACATTCAACTCGCTACTAGTTTTGACAACTGTAAAAAGAGAAGATCCTTCTTCAGAACCAAAAGCCCAGTCAAGCTCTCACAACAAGCGGTTGAGTCTAGGTACACTCCTCCACCATCTAAAAATTTGAAGCACCCTTCAGTCCAACAACAGAGCTATACACATACGGTTATATTAATACATACCGTAACCAACTGGATCAAGGTAGGCCACCTTCCCAAGAAACTCTATTTACAAATCGCTGGGAATGAACCACATAAGGCTCTTCTTGACTCAGGTTCTAGAGTCAATTTAATATCATGAAAAATGTATCAAGCCTAGAACCTGTCCCAACTTAAGAAGAGTAATATCCAACTTGAGTTGGCTGACCAGTCCATCATCATTCCCTTGGGATTGGTGGAGGACATCATTACCACTGTGTGTGGATGGTCATACCCAGCTGACTTCCTAGTGATAGAAGTCAACAATGACAATGGGGGCTTCCCAATCATAATGGAAAGGCCATGGTAAGTACAGTAGATGCATACCTAGGGATCCGTAATCTTTCCTTGCAGATATCTAAGGTAAAGATTTATGGAAAGATCGAGAAGAAGAAAGTTCCATGCATCACATATAGTGACTCGAAGGGTGATGACATGGAAGAATGTTTAGCATCTCTTCCATGTAATTGGTGTGCCCAAGAAACACAAATCCAAAGGTGCCTATATGTAGCAAACCACACTAGTAGTAGACACCCTGTGGTTGACAACTACTAAAAAGAGCAACCCAATATGCATGGAATGAACTGAGGGTACAACTCATGTTAACAACGAAAGCATAGACATGTTGGAATATGAGCATTGCCAACTTCCACCCCTTAGTTTGAAAACATCAGTGGAGAGAAGTTGGGCACTTTTACAAAATTCAAATAGACATTCATTATTTCAGATCTCTCCCTTACAATTCAATCATGGGGGAGATGTCCACCTATGCTAATCATTGGAAGCCCTCAGTTCTTTTACATTTTTTGTTTTACACATTTTTGTTTAACACATTTTTGTCTAACACATTTTTGTTTTACATGTTTTTTTACACGTTTTTTTTTTACACATTTTTTTTACATGTTTTTGTTTTACACGTTTTTTTTACATGTTTTTTTTTACACATTTTTGTCTTACACGTTTGTTTTTACAAGTTTTTGTTTTACAGTTTTTGTTTTACAAGTTTTTGTTTTAAAAATTTCTTTAACTTTTCTTGTTTTTGTTTTACAACATCGTTATACTTTTCCATTTTTTGTGTGTATTTGTGTGTGTGTTATCCATCCTGTAAATTTGTTACCCAATAAGTGTTCTTCATGATGATATGAACTTTTTTTCATTGATTGCTAATGTTTGGTTTTTACCTTTAAGTTAGGATGTTGATACTAAGGTATGTTCTTTTGATATGGCAAGCAATGAGTCCACTTCATCCATTCATCCACAAAAGTCTATGGTCTCTCTTGCCTTGGAAATGTACAGTCCCTTTCTAATAAGAACTCTAACGAATCAATGACTAGGTATTTCTCAAACTAAGGAAGGACTCAAGGTTTGAAAAGGGTGTGACTTCAAAGGAACTTGATGCTTTTGTGTTGGCCATTCTCTTGGGTGCTTGGATGTTTTCTCCTTGAGTTTTCTTACCATTCCGATGTTACCTAATTATCGAAAGCTGAGTCAATAAAAATAAGAAGTCTTTTCATGGTGTGGTTCTCATGCATAAAAATATATAAAAAAAATAGAATAAGAAAAAGTGAGAATTCAAAGCACACCTCTTAGACGAAATAATCCCTTAGGCTACAAGCACCCGTTAAGGAACCAAAAATGTTTCCTCTAACTAAGGCCCTTCTGGCTTCCCATTCTCTCCTCATTCATTTCATTGGAATGGTGGTGGCTCTTGGGGAAGGCATTCTTGTTATTCAAGAGGATGGATTGGCCAAATGCATTGATGTGAAGTCACTGGATGTGGTTGGTTTGAGGCTGGATTTGGAAGGAGATTTGCCAAGTCACATTAATCATAAAGCACACAGGGGGCTATACACCACCTTGTTCTTGGGATTTCATTCCATTCTTTTCTCTCCACCCTTCTCTTCATTGTTCACCTCATTGCTAGTTGTGTCATTAGTGTATATTTTGATAGATGCATTGTTTTCTTTTTGGTAAATTTTTACAGTTAAGACTTCAACTCTTGTTCCAACGGACATTCCTAGAGCCTACGAACTCTTTGAATGTGGGTTTGTTAGGGCATCAAGGGCATGAGCCTACTTTGGGGAGGACCCATTGACATTCCTATTTGGTGCACCAGTTAAATTCTTTCCCTTAACATTTTACAATCCATTTTATTTTATTCATTTTCATCTTAACATCCACTTTATCGAAGTTACCATTGTCTCTTTTTATCCATCCTTCTTATTCCTTTTCTTTTTTCATTCTCTTGCTACTGGAGGTTCGCGATTAGTCATGGGGGTACGGAGCCCAATTTTTTCAATTTTCTCCTAACCCCTACACCTTTAGTAGTCATCATTAATATATCCCTAGATCTGAATCAGCCATACCACAACCCAGCTAATGGATTTTTCACCGCAGCAAGGTATTAACTGCATTGAAATTCAATTACCCTTGCTAATACAAGACTATGTTGTGTGTGTAGATGGTGATCATGTAATAACGGATTGGATATAGAGGGAGCACTTGGAATGGAGCAGTACTAAAGCAGCTTTGGAAGGAATGAGATCGATGATGTGCTTATAGATGGATAAAAAAAGGCGCAATCTTGGCATTGGCAACAACAAAACTTCTTCTCTCTTCTCTCTTCTCTTTTCTCTCAGCTACCAAATGAGGCCTGATGTCAATGTAATAAGGTGGTCACTCTTGTTGTCATGAACACTAGTTTTGTTGTGTATTGTAATGATGATCCGTTCACATGTCATCTCATTAGATCCATTTGAGTCAATAATCCCATACCTTCCCGATATTATTGTAAGGAACTCAAGGATGAATTTTCATTTAGTCATGGGGGTATGATGGGACGCGATATTGCATGGGCCGTGATATCGTGTATGCGATATCATGGTCTTCATGATATTGCATCCCTCGCAATATCACATACACGATATAGCATCTTGCCCTGTGATATTTTGTACGTGATATCGTGGTGCGCCATCATATCTATAAATAAGAGGCGGCTCTCCCTTGTTTCCTCATCCTAGGCTCGACAGTAGTGAAACTCTGGCAAATTGATCACTCCGGAGATAGAATATTTTCCATGTGCCCGTAGTAGGATTCCCAAAGTGAATAGATCTTTATTCAAGCAGACATTGTACCTGAACACAAGTTTGTGTACGATAATAAAGACGAGCTTCGTGGATAAACCTTGTAGTGCATGGAATAGGCTAATTAGGACTTTTATTTATTGTTATTTATTATCTATTATTTACATGCTTTATTAGTTGTTAAATATTTCTCAACCCTTCTCTCCTAGCTAAGTGCCTCAATACGACCACTTCGAGCACGTGCTCTACGCTTAGTGATCCTAGCAACGATTAGCATTTGGTAGCCAAGGTTGCATTGGTTCAGGGTGTGTATGGTAAGTGGGAATGGATGCTGACGCTAGGTTAATTTAGACTTAGTTCATTAGTTAGAGTTAGTAATTAGTCTCTCTACCCTTCACCTTGTTATCATAGAAGACAAAAACATAAAAATATATAAAAATAATATACCTCAGACTTACTTAACCATACACCATGAAAACTACAAGTAAGTCTAGGAAGATAATGAATGATTAACCCTAAGTGTTTCATGAGGCGTGTAGGCACTTAGTCTACGGAGTTCGACCGAATCATGCATGCTACGCTCATATTCATATGGTTGAGTGTAGGGGTACCTTGCCACTCATCAATTATGATAATCTTTGTGGTTCCATTTATTATGCACAATGTCCATATATTGGTTTCTTTTTAAGGTAATAACTATTCTATGAGTGTTTTTTCTTTATTAACCTATTAGAATAGATACTAAGATGCATATCAAACTTTAAATGGTGATAATATAACTTAACCAATTCATTTACAACTTTGAAATTCTAAATATACTAAGTATTTTTTGTCGTAATAAAGAAAATTAATTCAAAAATTACCTTATATCTTGTGAAGGTAAATGATGTAGTTCATAGAAACCTATCCAAGCTATTACAAATGAGAAGATCCATTGCTTTTATCCACTTGAGAAATTCTTATCTCCTAATGAATCATTAGTTGGCTAGGATATCATTGATGCTATGTCACATTTGTTTGACAAAAAGTCAATTTTTGATCAGCTATGATACTAAAGCTCTGATATTAGAGTTGTAATATCGCATATATGGTATTGGATCACATGCTACATTATCAGATATCCAATATCACGGGATGTGTGTTGACCTATAAATATAACACTTGGGCGCATGGTTTGGGAGTCAATTAGTTAATAAAGTAGCCAAACTTTTGTAGTTTTATACCATGGTCTTAGAGAATAATCAGTGAGTGCCCACAGTGTGGATATGAGTCAATTGTATAGTGTCTTATTCAAGTGGCAATGTACCTGAACACATTCCATGAATGGCAATAAAGATTGAGATTGATTCTTATTCATTGTAGCACTTTGACTTAGATTATAGTTACTTTCCATGCATTTACTTTTCATGTACTTAGTTAATACTTATGTTTCCATGCATATTAATAAATTGAAAAAATGAGTGCAACTAGTTTTGAGCATAAACATGTATTTGTTTGGTAACCCTAATAGCATTATTGCTTGGTTTACCTAGTAGCATAGCACTTGGTAATTCCAGTAGTAGATACATGGGTTCAAGATGTGTACGGCAAGCTAGGAATGAACACTCATCATCCATAGGCTAGTCTAGACTTTACTTTCCATTGTTAATTAGCTTAATTAATTAATTTCTTTATTACCATGAGGAGTAGCATAAGGCCAAACAACATTAATTATCATATGCCTCACTTTGGACCAAACCATATGTGACAAAGCTACCACTAGACCAAGTGGGAAGATAGTGAACTATAATCAAGACATAACAATCTAGATGCACAACTAATCCCATCCATGGAATTCAACCAGATCATGCATGAATTTTTGTGATTCATATGGTTGGACATAGGGGTATTTTGTCACTCATCGTTGGCACCATTGCTAGGAATGGTGCTAGTTATCTAGATTTTTTATATTATACATGATCACTCTAAAGGTATTAATGATCTATCTTTTAGAAAATATTAATATTTTAAGTCACACATGTTATCAGGTAAAATCATGTCTTCTTCACATAGGACTATGATTGCATCACATGATGAAAGCACTCATAGGAGAAATGATAGGATCTATACTAAATAAAATTGGCATGAACAACCTCAAGCAGGGATTTCCTATGTCCATTTAGATCCTTACTACACTCATAGACTATGTTCAACTGGTGCAAAAAATCCTAGAGGAGATGGAGCAAGTCCTACATCAAGGAGGGCCTCAAGCCTAGGACCTCCTCTAAACCTAAACAAGATAAATCAAGGGACCATGGGGAGAACTATAGGAGCCGTGAAGATTCTCCCAGATCCTCATCTTCAGCTTCCTCTTCAACGTCTAGTGCTAATAAAGATGAACATAGGTATAAAGATAGAGCTCCACTATGGGATCAAGATAAAGATAGAAATCAAACCCAAGGGTAAAATCAAAGACATCAAAATGAGCATAGACAAAATCATCACAATTAGATGAATAGAAATATAGATTATCATCATGATGTGTCTAGTACAAATGAACCCTTGTTGGCTACTAAGGGCCTAATACATATTAGGAAAGTAGTTCAAATACCCCAAAGGCATCAAAGGGACAACCACATCAAATGGCTTGACATGAACAACATTCCTAAATTTAGGGGAGCCTATAATTTTGATCCACAACATCACTTACAAGCCTTCCATGATGCCTATGCCTTAAAAAATATCAAAAATAAGTGGCAAAAGCTTAAGCTCTTTCCTAGGACACTAATAGACAAAGCTAAAAGTTGGTATAGATCATTGGAACCAAGCTCCATCCACCAGTGGTCCACAATGTTGGAGCTTTTTAACAAAAAATACCAAACCTATGTGAGAGTGTCCAACCTAAGAAAATAAAGCCAAGGGTGGAACAAAGAAAATCATGAACCCTTGGATGTGGCCTTGAATAGATACTATTCACTACTACATAGATGTCTTCACCATGATTTGTCTCAAAAAAAGAAACTTTTTCGCATCATGGATGGGCTTTGTAATGAAATGGGGGAGACCCTTGGGATTTATGATGAAGGTCAGTTATATGAACTGAAAGTCCATTAGATAAAAAAGGCTAATTGAGTGGGTGGCAAAAGAAGAAGGAGAGATATATAAACAAGAGAATGTAGAGGAAAATAATTGGGACCCAACTCTTCAAAAGAAAAGGGTTTATATCTATGATGAGGAAAACGAGGCAACTCTCAATGAGGTGACTTCACAACAAACCTTGCTAATACAAAAGTCTATTGATGAGCTTGAAGCAAAGTTGGATAAGATATCAAAATGGATAAATGAGAAAGTTACAACTTGCATAGAAATCATAGAGGATAGAGTAATGCAAAACAAATCAAGTGACCACAACAAAAGGAGGAAAAGGAACCAAGAGATAGGTAAGAACACTGATAAGCAAAATGGGAAAATGGCTGAAGAAGAAGAGGCTACAGACTTAACCTCTAAAGAAGATGATGGATGTAACATCTACATATATGACCATCTAAAGGGCTATTGCCTAGTCATGTTACATCTACATGAGTATTGGACTTTTGCATTGAATCCCAAGTTCATACAAAAGCAAATGCCTAGAAAATTACCTTACTCACAAAATAATTATAGACAATCCTACAACAAATCATACTATCCTAGGGGACTTCTTATTAGCCTCAAAAATACTATCAACCATAGTGGAAAAACCCATAGTCATGGGGGACGCCATCATCAAATTAGCACTACCCTTACTGTCAGCTGAACCCATACAGATGTTATGTTCAACAACCTGTTTCCCCCACTAGTTCTACTTCCTCTATCTCAAAACTAGTACCACTCTCCCAAATATCATCATCTAGAAACATCTTCCATGAGATCACCAACTCACATGTCTCATTCTTCATCATATCCTCAATATTCTCATACTTTTCTCCACCATATTTCACCACTAGCAACACAAGAAAGTTCAACATCACAACATCAATGAAAGAATGCCACTTGGGATGTGAACATACACAGAAATGATAATGCCAGTAGATCTCCACCACAATCTCAAAAAGACCCCTTCTTTAGGATAGTTCCCATGCATAAGCACATCACTTGTGGACCTACTAACTCATCAAAACTAGCACAAGGACAATTTGATGCAATAGCCTCCTCATCAGAATGATGTCTCCTAATCATACAAAAAGCCAACAACCATTACCACTCCAACACAAGACATAAACGATGAACTTATCATTATGGAGAGACAAGAAAATCCATGCATCACTAATAGTAAAATATGCAATTGTGGACTGGAAATTCAAAATATTAACACAACCCACAACAAAGCTAAGGAACAAGTGTGTGAGCAAAAACCCATCTACATAGTAGCCACTAAACCAAAAGATACCTAGTGGCTTGAAAATGAGAATATAAAATTGTTTCAAAGATGCATGGATGAAATTGATCTACTTATTAGTTCTAGACTTAAGAAAATGGACCAAATAGAGAACTTAGATACATATATCTTACACTCTGATTATCCACTGGAAAAGGATATTAAACATAGAGACCTAGGAATTAAAATAGAAAATCAAGAAGAAGAAGCAAACACATATGGACCCCCCCAAAATGGAAATACCTTCAAGTCTAGATGAAGATATGTATCCAAATGATCCAAATGAAACTATCACCAATGTTAGATGTGCTACCACATAATTAATTAAATTAGTAATGATGATAGATGGGAAACTAGTGATGTATAACCAGTGGATTGTGTAGTCCATCTCCTGAATGTGTGATCATAAGATTAGTCGTGGGGGAGATGCTCCATCCTAGTTCAAGAACTAATAAATATTTTTCACCTTTTTATGTTTTATAATTTTTTATCATTTTCCTATTTCTTCCAAAATTTTCTTATTCTTGATATGTTTTCCATTTCTTAATATTTTTCTTTTCTTTATATTTTTCTCATTTCTTGAGTCATTCTCTTTATATTTTATGAATGTATTTTATGTTTTTGTTAATAATATTGCCAAGTCATGATGTAGAAGCCAACGCTATGTGTTGGGTTTTTGTGCTATGCTATCAAGATGATTGAGTAAGTGACCACCTCATGAATCCCTCCAGTTCTCTAAATAAAAGGTCTTTATCATGGAAATAATTTGGTTCTTCTTTATGAAACTAAAATTCATCTATGATCATTGCACTTTGAAGAAAGAAGGAATGACCAAGTGGGAATGGTAAAGGATGTGACCTCAAGGGGACTTGTTGGGTTCTCTTCTTGACTTCCTTCATGTGGTTTATGACTCCTCTTTGAACGTATCATCTCTCCTCTATTGACCAATAGAAAGGAATCTCTGTCTTTACAAGGTATGATTCCCATTTCAAAAAAAAAAATGTTAAATTCAATAATGGGAATTCAAATCACATCCTTTAGATACAATAATAGGCTACAAGCACTAGTTATGGGGTTGGAAAGACATGTTACTCATGCCTGAAGGTACCCCTCTAACTAAGGCCCTTCCTTCCTTCTTCTATTTTCTTCTTTTTCTTGGAGTGATGATTGTTCTTTGAGGTGGTTGTGGACTTACGGTGGTTGGCAGAAAGGAACACATCAATGCAAGGTCACTGTTCATGGTATGGACTTAGTCTGAACTTGGAAAGATAGGTATGTTGATCATTTTAATCACATTTTTCACAAGAGCCTATTGTGGACATGGTCAAGTACCTTACATCTTGATCTTTAAAATCCCTTCTCATCCCATTATTCACCTCACTACTGCATGTGATTATGACCCTTTTGGTTTTTTGTAGTATAGTGGAACATCCTAGCCATGATAGTTGTGTGTTATTTGGAATAAAGGCATGGTCTACATTTAACTTCTCGAGTGCTGATAGACATCTATAGAAGTGGTTATGCAAGGGCATTATGGTAAGAGCCTACTTTGAGAAGGACCCACTTACATAACTTTTGTTGATCATGGCTTTGAACTAACCTTCACATCTTCTAGAACATCAATGATGGTTTCTCTAAATTTATGCATGATTTTGAGACTACTTCTCATCCGTTTCATTAAATTTTCCTACTTTTATATTTTCATATCCATTAATATTTCTTGGCCATCTTCTAAATTAGACCTTTGGTTTCAATTGTTTGAAAACTTATGTGCTTCCAAAGTTCTACTTATTAATCATGGGGGCTAGGGACGTCTGCTTTAAAATTTTTCTAACATCTTATTTTCAAACATCATGGTAACTTATAGTAATTGATCAAAATAATGTGAACAACTTGATGATTTTAGTTACCTCATAGCCTTGGGCATAGTATGCTATAATCGCCTTGTGCTTAAACAAAAACTAAGGGATCTAAAAAGGGTTAATTATTAAGGAAAATTTACCAAAACTAATGTTGATCCTTTGGTGACTACAAGTGATGCTAAAATAAACACCTAAGGAAGAAGGTATTTTGCTAGGCATGAAAACAAAGCCAAGAGGGAGACAACAAAGGATATGCCCATGGACAGATTATTGCACATATAAGATAGCAAATTAAACTTCGCATGTTTACTAGATCCATGGGACGATGAGAAGAAATCTCAGTCCACCCTTCAAGAATGTTCTGCATAACCAAAGAAGCATCGACATAACAATCAAGGTTAAAAGTTTGCCATCACTAGCATCAACAAGAAGAATCATCTTCAGTGGATTCTTAAAGACCTCTACAAATTTTGTAATATTTATTGTCTATTTAGTCTTTTTGTCACTCTTTCATTTTGTATGCATTTACTTGAATAAAATTTTGTAAAGAAAGCTCAATCCTATCCTATTAACTTGAGGACAAGTTCTTATTCAGTCATGGGGGTATGATGAATCATCAGTTGGCTGGGATATCGTTGATGCTATGTCACATTTATGATATCGTTGATGTTATATCATATTTGTTTGACAACAAGTCAATTTTTGGTTAGCTATGATATCGGAGCTTTAATATCTTAGCTTTGATATCACATATCTGATACTAGATCACATGCTACATTATTAGATATCTGATATCGGGGGATGTGTGCTAGCCTATACATATAACACTTAGATTCATAGTTCAGGAGTCAATTAGTCAATAGAGTAGCTGAACTCTTGTAATTTTATTTCGTAGTCTTAGAGAACAAGTAGTGAGTGCCCATAGTATGGATTTGAGTCAGTTGTAGGACATCTTATTCAAGTGGCAATGTACTTGGACACATTCCACGAATGGCAATAAAGGTCAAGATTTATTCTTATTCATTTTAGCACTTTGACTTAGATTAGATTTATTTTCCATGCCATTTACCTTCATGTACTTAGTTAATATTTATGTTTTCATGCATATTAATGAATTGGTGAAATGAGCACAACCAGTTTCAAGCATAAACACATATTCGCTTGGTAACCCCAGCAACATTATTACTTAGTTCACCTAGTAGCATAGTGCTTGGTAATCCCAGTAGTGGATACATGGGTTCAACATGTGTATGGAAAGCTAGGAATAGACACTCATCACTTGTAGGCTAGTTTAGACTTTACTTTCCATTGTTAATTAGCTTAATTAGTTGATTTCTTTATTGCCATTAGGAGCAGCAAAAGGCCGAACAACATCAATTATCATATGCCTCACTTTGAACTAAACCATATGTGACAAAGCTACCACTAGTCCAAGTGGGAAGACAATGAACCGTAATCAAGACATAATGATCTAGATGCACAACTAGTCCCATCCACAGAATTCAATGAGATCATGTGTGAACACTTGTCATTCGTATGGTTGGGCGTAGGGGTACCTCACTGCTCATCATCTCCATTTGTTCATAGTGTTGTTTGCAAATATTCTATTTTAGGTATTAGTAGTATTAGCATTCATACCACCATTTTCATATTATTATGAAATAATTTTCATTTGCTATAAACCAACTCTAGTGTTAAATATGAAAATTATGGTTTGGAAGAAATATCTACTATATTTGCTTCTAATTATTAGAAAAAGGATACATAATAGCTTTTCTAGAGGCAAAATGACATAGGGCAAGGTAAGAAAAACTGCATATATAGTGCATTTCAACTAGATAAATTGTCTATTAACATTAATTTTTAATCTTTCATACTATTTTACATAATGTTGAACTAAATAAACAATGCTTACTTAAGGCATACCTCTCTTATTTGTTTTTTGATATTCAAAAAGGTGCTTACTAAAAGCTAGAATGAACAAATTTTCAAAACCTTAGTCTTTCCAAATTTCTACTAAGCACCAAAAATATCAAAATGATCAAAGGAAAAAATGCTATCTAAGAAGACAAGTTTGGTTGTAATTCCACCATCAATGTTTATGAAATTTTAACATGGTTTTTTAAATACTACTTTAATCTTTTATAGCAAAAATTTACTTTCTTAAACTACTTTTTTAACTTTTTGTCATTCCTCTCCCTTTTTTTGAAATCCCTTGCAAGAAAAGACCTCTTTGTAAATCTAAATCTTCTAACTTTTAAGATTGCTATGGTTTACCAAAGAGAGACTCAAATCATAGCAAGCATGGATTTGAAATTCAAAGCTTTGATATTGCATAATCTTTCATATTATAAGCTTATTTAATTTTTTGATCCACTCACATTTTTTATAAATGCTTTATTTACCCAGTGATTTTATATTGACTAAGTTTAGTTTAGTTAGAGGTGGTGATTTGTGATTAACTTTGTATTCATTTAGAAAATGAAGCTTTCAAAACTCTTTAATGTAAATGAGAGAAAACAAAGAACGTACTTATCACTTCCCTGCTACAAAAACCTATACGAGTTCAATTAGTGCCACTGGTCCAGCATAGGCAGTACCTACGCTCATTGTATCTTTGCTGAATGAAAGGAAAAAGATGATTACCTCAAGTACACACACCAATATATTAATCTGAAAACCATAAATCGTAAATATATTACATTTTAACATGTAAAATTTCATTAGGCTCCCTAAGAAGTTGAAATAGTCCTGATTTCGCTTTTCTTCGTTGCAACAAGCAATCAGTCTCTTAAAACTGAGAGGGTAGAGAATTGCACCAAACTTAAAAAAAAACAAAAAGATAATATTTAATAAAATGCGATTAAGAAAAAGTATCTTCATGTTCATTCTCATGGGTTTATCTCTTGACGTAAAACCTCCACCAGAAACTTAAAAATGGCTTTGCTGAAAGTGGCTTTAAAAAAGAAAGAAAGAAAACCAAACAAACAAACTCGAAAATGCAGCTGAGGCCAGAAAGAAAGCTGAATATGGTCACCCAAGACGATGGATTCCTGTAATTGTCACTCCTGAGTACTGCTCATAAAAGGAATCCTCGGGGAATGCTTTACTAGGATCGTTGACTGCACCGGGCACTTTAGATCTAGGATAATGTCCACAAACAGATTCTGGAGTAATTTCTTTTAGGTTTAAATAATCAGCTTCTCCAATGTTGACTTCAGGAAAATGGCCATAGTAAGGCATCATCAGCATTTGCCCATTGTTACTCAACCTGCACGTGGATGATGTTGCTGGTTGTGCAGATATCTGCATGTGTGCCGGAAATGGAGGAGGAAGCGTTGCTGCTGCTGCTGCTGTCGCTGTTGCCTGCTGAGCATAATGTGAGTGGTAAACCGGCATATTATTATTATTATTTCTTGATGGACCTGCTACATAATTGAATCTGGATTTGCTGCTGTTGGGAATTTGTTGCAGATACAGATCGGAGGAAAGGTGATGAGCTTGATGATCCATATTCACATTCACATTCACATTCACACTCGTGCAATCAACTGCCGTTTCAGGAGCAGTAGGAGTAGCAGTAGCAGTAGGCATGCACAGAATCTGCGGCTGATTTTGAGTGAATTTGGTACGCTTTTCCGATGGAATTGGCAGGGTTTCGCTCCTCCAAATTGCAGACACGTCGTAGTTGCTAATGTCAAAGTTGGTGACAGCAGTGCGACCCCGGTATCTTAGGGCTGCCACATCATACGCCTCTGCAGCTTGTTCCTCAGTATCTACGCAAAGCAACAAATTCACATGCAACGTGAAATGACAAAACATTGGAAACCAGTCAAGACCAACCACGTTGAAATGTTCATACCATTACCGACATTTAGAAGGAAAAAAAAAACACAAAAATATGGACACATTCATCACTCACCAAATGTTCCCAGATAAAGTTCCTTGTTGCCATCAACTCTACCAATTCTAGCTTGCCATTTCCAATCACGATGCCTGTCACACAACCTTTGATAGTAGGTCAACAGGACTGAAAGAGATCATTAAATGTAAAACAAGCAAAGCAATGTGACGTCCAACCATAGACTGTTGAGCGAGTTTGTCAGTTTCTGTCAGTCATTACCCAGTTATGTTGTTGCATTAGTTGTGGCAGAAAAAAATATGTATATATAAAACATTGCATAGCAACCACTAGATGTATACATAAACGTGAAAAAACCTTGCTGCAAAAGTCTGCCGTTACTGTTAAAATGTACTGGAAATATATATCAGAGAAAGTGTAAACATGAAAGCATATTCTTACCTTGTGACACCCCTGAATCTGGATCTCCCTCTGGAGAATCCTTTGCTTTGTCTGAAATGGATCAATGCTGTGGTTGTTAATCTTGGTAAAATGATTTAGGGAAAAGAAGGAAAGAAAATTCAGCATGCTAATTGCATGATTACCTCCTCAGAAAAGCTATATATGATGTTCTATCCTTGCCTCCCATTTCACCCAACTCTCCCTCGTATTCCTCAATCTTACATGTTAGGAAAGGCATGACATCAGAATTATCTAATATCCAGAATTTTTTTTGAAAAAAAGAAGAATCCAAGAAATGCAAGGAATCAAAAAAGAGATAATCTACCGGAAAATTCAGCTTAGCTGAGCTTCCCCAGTATTTGAGTGCGGCTAGATCATAAGCTCGAGCTGCCTCCTCAGCTGTGTCGTATCCTCCTGAAGAAACATTATTCTGATTAGAAAGTGGAACACACCAAACTATTTGTTAAAAATATTAAATAAAATAAAACTCAGCACTTACCAAGGTACACTGCAGAGGCATGCAAAGGTGCAGCAAAAAAAACAGTTCCCAATTGAAGAAAGTCAGCGGAAGGAAAAGAGCAAAAAATGAAGGGATACATGTTCAAAGATGAATTTTAAGATAAATTAGACAACTGAAAACTAAACACATAATTATTTTGCTACAATGTTACAAGTGAAAAAGCAAACCCTGTCTGCCTCTCTTTCTGGTAAGATCATGGCTTGCAACATAGTCCCCATCCCACAGATGCCCCTCGTACCGGCCAGTCCAGCGATGCCTGCTGGAAACCATGCTTTGCTAGATCATTAGATTTACCATTAATTCATTAACCATTAACAATATAATCCGGAAATACAATGACATTCACGGTACAACAAAACTGGTCAAACATTCCACTGAAAATAGTTTACACAACAAGAGAACAAGAAAAAAGATAAAAAAAACATAAGGAATTCCATGGATTTAAAATGGACTAGGTGATTCAAAGATTAAAGTTTAAACACATTAGATTGGAATAAACGCTCTCAAAGACTGATTGGAGCGACGATGAAAGAAATTTTAACGATAGTACCGGCTCACGCCACGATATTTGCCAGAGCAAAGACGTCTCCTTTCACATGCTTCCACACTTTCACCGACAACTTGAGAGGATTCGCCATTTGTCTGTATCTCTGGAACACCCAACTTCTCAACTTCAGATGTCAACACATTAACAGCAGCAGCAGCAATGGCATTCTTAATACTGTTAACAACATCGTTGCTGGATGTTGCTGCTTTTTCTACTGTTTCCTCACTTAGCTCACACGCGTAGTGCTGGCCATTATTATTATTATTACTGCTTAAGGCACTTGCTGCTTTCTGCGAAGACTCCACACAGGCATCCGCATGTCCTGTACCAATTATTCACAACAAAAATTTCAGAATGTATCTTAAAAGTTAAAGCTGATATCACTAATATACCCATTGCAAGATCCAAAGCGCAATGCAGATCTTCTCTAAAACTATCAAGACAATTGTTACCTTTGGTGGGTACGAACAGATGTGTATTGGATTTATCAAAGAAGATGTATCAGTTCAGTTTACCTGGATTATTCTTCTGGGTAGATGGAAATGATGCTGTAGTCTGCTCGGACAGACAAGGGTTTTCTTGCTCATAAAACTGGGCCACAGCAGCCTCCAACTCGGAGTGCATGCAACTCATCTTGCAACACATCAAGCAAACACAGTGATCTTCGAAAAGGATAAATAAGCTGAGATGAGATCAGAAATAGATCGGAGATGCCTCAGGCTTTATAGTGGAATTGAGAGACGCGGACCCCATCAACACAGGTAGGCATAACTGAATGAACATGATCAGTCAAACTATATCATATTTGATAACAACTCTGCATATGCTTCAAATTCATGTTCCACGTTGCATGTTACACTGATTCATTGATTGACGGTGTAAAACAAATTGGTTCTTGCGCTAGTTTGATTGGTTGCAGTACTTCTTCTAGGGTTGCTGTGCCTGCCAGTAGCAGCATTTTTCCGAGGTAAGAAAATTGCATCATCATATTTGAATTTGGCCTCCCTGCCAACTCATTCTGCTACGTCGATTTCCGAAGTTCCATTACATGTTATTATACGAACTTTTTGCGAGTGTTTTCTGGCATGCTATAGCACGCAGTGTGCGGTCTGTGTGCACCATATTTATGAATTTTGTCAGAATCCGTATTTATTTGCCTTCAGAAACATACTCTTCCCAGCTTGAATTACGTCGAGACTTGTTGCCTGAAGTTGCATGATACAGGGATATATTTTCCAGCCACGCATCAACGCAGTGACTATAAATTTATGTCGTTTACGAGGTGGCATTTTAAAAATGTCTAACGATACTTTTTCATGGTTCAAGACGAGAAGTGATTTGATCATATGTTTTGAAAATTATAAATACAAAGTATTGTAGGCATGTTTTTTTAATGCTTTCCATAATTTTAGAGTTATATGCCTTGTACAATATGCAATTTGATGTACGCTTATCTAAGCAATTTTTTGGGTGTATATATATATACTCCAAGACATGTTCTCAAACCCAATATTCCATTGGAAATTACGTCTTTGCGTACAATACACATACTTCTCAATTTACTAAATTTATCCTAATAACATTCATTCCTTACCTTTATAAGAGGGATGAATTAATGATAACTTTCTATTGCTAGCTATCTACTTGATGCCACAATCTATAGTTGGTTCCTCATTATCATCCTAGCCTTATCCCAACTACATGAATTCTTTTTTGCCATAATATTTACTCCTATCAAGAGCCAAATAGGCATTAACGCCTAAATTTTAGATGTCTTAGATGTCTTTTTTAATGCTTACAAACCATGTATGTTTAGAACATCTGAGTTAAGCTACCTTTAGAATTTTCTTGTTGCTAGAAACTACAAGTGTTGATGTGGTACTTGAGCTAAGGCATGCTAGTGGGTTTCAAGACCTACCTAGAAGCAACTCCCCTCTACTTTTCTTTGGACCATGTTATTTTGTTTAATTGGTAATTTTTATTTCTCTTAAAGGACCTATGTTTAGGGGCTATGGGTTGTAGGGTTATGGATGGGTTGTGAGGGTATTGTTAGATCCCAAAAATAACGTTTATAATAAGTAAAAGAGATTCAATGTATATTACAAGCTTCACAGTAGAACACACCAAAAAATAGTATGGAAAGGAAACACTTTTTATAGCTTTTAAATTAATATTTTGAAAAATCAAGCAAGCAAAATTAATTATTAGTAGAGAGAATGATTCTAGCCCTAATAATATTTGCATCACTTTCAACATTTTTTCTTGAATTTAAAATGGTAAATGGATTTGAGATACCAATAGACATTTATTGTAAAATACTAACATTTGGAAGAATATGAGAAAATGATGACATATATTTTTCATTATCATTATTTCATTATTTAATATTAACATTACATCAAGAATATGTATTATTGATTATATCCTCATTATCAACATTAGTTTTAATATTTGAGTTAATATTTTTCTGGTTAGATTAAGGTAAATTTCCCTTATGAGATATTTATTTTAACTAATCAATACTTTGTATAGCACAAGTAAAAACATCATAGAATCATTTATCTTCCTTAGTTTCTTTATTGATATTTTATTATTCTTATCATTAATATTAACTTGAATTTTCATATGTTCAACTTCATATAGTTTTTTCTATCCTCAATTTGAACACATTTTTTCCTCAGCATCTTTTTTCTTGAGTAGGAAAGAACAAGCAATAAAACAAATGTCCTTCATGATGAAAAAAATTACAAGTTGTCCCACCTTCTTGTAGTACCAATTCCTTTTTATTATTAAGAAAATTCATTTCAATAAAAAAAAGTGTACAAGTATGAAATGGTGTGATAATATTATTCATATGATTAATGGGACTGAGAAGACCAATAATTTTTTATTAGATTTTCCAATGCTAATAGTATATTTCAGCACTTGAAAAAATATGGATCTCTAAAATATTTTTCAAATTTGACATTAAAACCTAAAGTCTACTGACAAATAATTTGCATGCTCGTGTAGAAATGATATTATATCTAGGACTCAATGGAGCAAGATCACTCTATTCGTTTTAAACCCTTCAATCCCACTAAATCCAAATATTATGAAAGATAATACAATATTCTAAAAAACAAGAAAAACTAGCTATCTTCAATTAATGTTAAGAAAATTACAAATCAATGGTTCCACAACCCACAAACATCCCAAATCACTCACACACTCAATAACATTACAAAGCATGAGATTCTACAATCACACAATGATTGTCCTCAATGCAAGGCACAACCAAATGTGATCTCTGCTACAAACACGGGATTGAGATCCAAACACACAACATGCATAAGAGATATAAAGGCCAAACACACACAATTGGCCCTAGAGTTGTATACATACTCATGCAATTTTACACATGTGCTTTCATGCCACTCTCCATCATTGTTTCAAAACATGAAACAAAAATAATATTTATTCCAATCAAATATAAAAATCCTAGGAAACCTTTCCCATGCTCAATTTGAAGATTCCCAATTGTTTCCATCCTTTTCTTATCTTTCCTAGTTGTTTCCAAACTTGGAACTACCAATTCAAAAATTTCCCTAGCCATATGAGATGTCTCTAGTCTTGGAAAGACATATTATGCAAACTCCATCATTTAGGAGAAACATCTCTAGAATTTGGGAGATGTCTCTAGTGCATGTGAGATGTCTTCTCCTGGGTAGGCATCTTACCATAAACATCTCTAGTGTTAGAGAGACATCTCACTAGAGATGTCTCTAGTCTAGAAGAGACATTTTTGCAATAACACAAATATCTCCACCACTTGCCAAGCATCTCTTGTCAAAGCCCAACATTTAGCCAAGATGTCTCTTAGACCTCCAAGATGTCTTCCTAGTGTCCAAAACCTACAAAAATCACATGTAGAAATAAAAAAATGGACTGTAAGAGGTATCACTACATCAACTCTTTCACCCTTTTAAAAGTAAACTTATGTGAATAATGAAATAGGGGTAGAAGTGATCCCCCACTTAACAAGTTTGGTATCATGAATCCATGCAACATTATTAGTGGATTGATTTTCCTAATAGATCAAGTACTCATGATTCTTTACTCTATGAGTATGAGAAGCTTCTCTTCTCTTAAGTATGATTTTCTTCCTCTCCATTGAAGGCTTGGACTTGTTAATAGCCCTCTTCAACTCATCAATGATACCCTATGATGAGTGGCTAGGTACCCCTACACTCAACCATACGAATACAAGTGTGCATGCACGATTTGGTTAAACTCCGCAGACGGACTAGTTGTGGTATCCAAATAGTTACACATTGATCATAGTTCAATGTCTTCCCACCTAGACTAGTATTTGCTTTTTCATGTATGGTTTAGTCGAGAGTGAGGTGAATGATGGGATCATAAACTAATGCTACTGCTAGAGATGATGGGGAACAATCTTAATTAAGCTAATGGACAATGGAAAATGAAATCTATGCTAGCCCTAAGTGCGATGAGCATCCATCTTTAATCATTTGTATGCATCTTGGACCTCATGTACTACTTTTGGGATTACCAAGCACACATTACTTGAGCACTCCTAGATACGCTATTGGGTTACCAAGTAGTTACACTTAAATGTTCGTGATCAAGTTGTACTCATTCCATGTTAATCAACAAGAAGTGTAAATGATGATAAAGGAAATATGAACTAAAAAGAAAATTTTAAATAATTAACAATTAAAGTAATTAAAATCTAAGTGATGGGATGTGATATCGCATCCCCTGCAATATTGCGTACACGATATCGCAGCCTGCCGCCAAATCTATAAATAAGAGGCAGCTCTCCCTTGTTTCTCATTCTAGGCCTAGACCGTAGCAAAAATCTGGCAATTTTATCTCTCTAGAGATAGAATAATTTTCATGTGCCCGCAGTAGGAGTTCCAAAGTGAACGGATCTTTATTCAAGCAAATATTGTACTTGAACACAAGTTTGTGTACGGAAATAAAGACGAACTTCTTGGATAAACCTTGCAGTGCATGGACTAAGCTAGATAGGACTTTACTTATTGTTATTTATTGTTAATGTTTAAATGCTTTATTAGTTTAGTTAAATATGTCTCAACCCTTCTCCCATAGTTAAGTGCATTCAGTACGACCACTTTGAGCACGTGCGTTATGCTTGGTGATCCCAGTAATGAATAGCGTTTGGTAACCAAGGTTGCATTGGTTCAGGGTGTGAACGGTAAGTGGGAACGGATGCTGATGCTAGGTTAATTAAGGCTTAGTTATTTAGTTAAAGTTAGTTAATTAGTCTCTTCACCCTTCACCTCGTCAGTAGAGGAGATAAAACAGAAAAGACATAAAAATCACATACCTAAGACTTACTTAACCATACAACCGTGACAAATACAAGTAAGTCTGGGAAGACAATGAACGATTAACCTTAAGTGTTCCATAAGGTGTGTAGGCACTTAGTCTACGGAGTTCGACTGAATCGCATGTGTAACGCTCGTATTCGTATGGTTGAGTGTAGGGGTACCTCACCACTCATCATTGGCATCGTTGCCAGGGACTAAGTGTTTGTGCACTAAGTAGAACATAGGAGATCACTCACATCATTGGGAGCTTAAATGAATCCTTAGGGTTAATTAAACGAAAAATTATATAACGGTTAATCAGCACACCGAATAAGAAACAATTTCTTCTTCTTCTAACAAAAGCACTTCACCGCCTAGGGATTACACAAGAAACAGTGGGTAGTCTAAAACACATAACCAAAATCCGCCAGTTCCTCAATAGTATTGGGTGGTATATACTCATCCTGATGAGAATATATCCAATTTTACCTTTATCCTCCATCAGGATGAACAATTATGTTGGAGAGATTTGCAAGGTAACATAGTGTTACGTCTAGATCGTGCAGTCCCTGACATGCTCCTTCGTGCTCTTGCATTGATAGGCATGACACAGCTATATGCTAAATACATTGTAGAAGATTATGAAATAAGCGATTACCATCCCACAGCAACGCAACGTCTAAGGGACTCGCAGCAGGAGAGCCACGATACATTGTTGAAGGGCAAAGGTGTCCCACACGTCCTAAGCGAGATTGGAGATGATGAACTAGTTATAACAGGTTCTCCATCAAATGATGTTCCCCCTCATAACAATAGTGAGGAGGTGGGGTACTAGAACCTACGCTCCACGATACACAACCTTGGTTCTGATCCCTGTGAACGCCAATTGTTCACTAAGGGAATGAAAACACATGACAAGGACAGGCATACAGATCGTCATCACGATTAGGGCCATTGTAGCAACCGAAAGCGTTAGCGACTAGGAAAAAAATGCCGAGGGGCCATCGGCCACTGGTAGTCTTGACCCCATTTCCACGGGAGGGCCATGCTAGATGGAACGGAAACGAGGCACCTTGAATGGTCTGGTCGATCAGACAGGGACTTAGTCAATGTCTATATAACCTTTTGCAACATGTTATTTGAAGATGAAACTGATAGTGTGAAATAATGCTTGAATGTAAAAGAAGTGGAAAACAGTGTAAAATGCAACAATAAGCAGGAGACAAAGTAAAATGTAGTTAGAAAAATGTACCGCTTCGGAGCTACAACTTTGCTATGTCAAGATGGATACAATTGGTTGCATAGCGCTGGGAAGTGCAGAGATCCCGAGAGTAACCAAGACGTGTAGAGCGAGACGGTTGTGTGCTTGAATGTGGACTCAAGCATTAACAATGTGAAGTGCTACCAAGATGGTAGGCAAGAGAAGAATAGAATGCCTATTGAGAATGCTAACTGTTTACAATGTCAAAAAAGAAAGCTTACAATGCTTGAGATCACAATGCCAAATTTTTCTTGTCAGCCAACTAGACTATTAATTGACTAGATTGCCGAAGAAAATAGACTGGGGATTGAAAAGCCTTGAAAGATGGGGATGCCAAAAGTGCCAAGAGTCTAGAGAGACAGTGTGCCCAAGAGCATCAAAAAAATCATAGAGGAAGAGTTTAAGAGTCACTCATTGGGGTATTTATAGGACCAAGAGCATGCGAAAGATGTGGTTTGGATGCCAGGTGCCTTGGGCCTATGCTGACCTGTCCATGCTGCACGTGCTTGCATGACCGTTGGGAGAGCTTGCCACACCATAACTACAAACCTACCATGTCGTAATTACGCTGTCAGAGCAGCGGTGCAATTAGGTGAGGTGCATTAATGTGGTGTAACTACTCACCATGTCTTGCCATGCTTTGTAGCGTAGCATGTTTGGCGTGGTGTGGCATGTTGTCATGTTGCTACGCAGCGTAGCGTAGCATAACCATCAGTTTGAAGCAAAAAATCTACATTGTGTCCTACTGCATGTGTTGAAAACCTTCACAATGTTGTGACTACTGGTCACAGATTTGCTACACTATGTAGCGTATCATAGTGTAGTAGCTTTCCTTAGTCACAAAAATGTTGCCAATCTGCAAAATTTGCCTTTTTGCACTGCAAAACTTGTGAACTTGTTGATCCCGCACTTTGAGATGCCTTCTGCCAACTTCCACAAAAATGCTACGCCTCGCTGCACCTTGTAGCTTAGCGTAGCGTAGTAGAAAACATGACTTGATTTTGCCAAGTTTATTGCTTTTTGACAAAAGGAGACATTGCCGAAGGACTTGAAGTCGGGCGAGGGGGTTGATCGTCCAACTTTTGCTATGCTGTGCTACGCTACATAGCACACCATAGTGTAGCACTGTGCTTCTGTGAATGTCTTCTGGAGTTCACTATGTTACATGATGTAGCGTAGCGTAGCAAGACTCCTTGGCTTAGAAAACTTGCTGAAGCGGATAGTCTGAAAATTAGAGCATCCATCTCCTGAATAACTACCATAACGCTGCGCGAATTACAAAAACCCAATGAAGCAAGGATATCCTTTGAGACGGATGCAGGCCCTTCTCAGGTTAGTTTCTTTCTACTACGTTAATGCTTATGCTCTATTATAGTTTGTGTTTGTTACCCTAGCTAACTGCTTCATCCCTACAACGTAGGCTCCAGATGAGGGCATAGGGCCCGTGGAGGGAGGAATGAAGAATTGGCAGAGGACAACGTAGGAAAAGGCGATGCACAAGGAAATGATACAGAAACGAAAGGCAAAGATGATGTGAATAGAGACAACCCATGATAGCATGGGATTTTTTTTTGGAATTTTGAATTTTTGAATTTTTGGAACAAATTTTGCAAACATTGTTTAACAGAAAACAGTTTTGAATAAAGAAATGAGGATTTTATAAAATAGAAATTAATTTTTTGCTAACTTCTACATTGCATACATGCTGCATTTTGTATAAACTGTTCATGCTTTCATATGCTAGTTTTAGGCTGTTTCAGGCCATTGCTAGTTTTAGGCCATTTCGGGCCATAGCATAGTATAGTTTTAGGCCGTTTCAGGCCATAGCATAGCATGTCAAAGGGTGGTATGCTAACAAAGCAAAAAAGTGGTGAATGCACAAGGGATGCCAACTGGGCAGCAAGCAGTGGGGTTGCTATGCTATGCGTAGATACTTCTTGACCCACCATGGTTTGAGCAGAACGTAAGGCCAAGATGTTTTGCCAAGGCCCTTGTCCACATCATTGTCCTCCACTTGGAAGGGCAACTCAACCCATATGCTTTCATTTTGGAGACCAGCTTGCTAGGCCGATTCTCCCACTGAGAGGTTAATGCATGCATGAGCAGGCACTTCATTCTCAAAGATTACAACCTCTGAACCCTACTCCGTGTCTATGTTACTGATAGCTTGTGCTACTACTTCGTCACCATGGATTACCACCTCCCTGCCCACGTATGGTAGGTGGATTTCGTGATGTATGGGTGAGGAGATAGCCCTAAGTTGTGCTAACCATGATCTCCCCAAGATCAGGTTAAACCTAGGCATTTCCTCGACCACGATGAACATTGTGCTTATGGGGAACTGGTCCCCTGCTAGAAAGTCTATATAGACTGTGCCTTTCACTAGGACGTGTGCCCCGTTGAACGACCTTAGGCATGACGTCATTGTGGGTTTGATCTGGTCGACCAAGCCTAGCTTGTCCACAATAGGGAAGGGGATGACATTTGTGGCAGCCCCATCATCAACATGTACCCTTCGGATCCAGTGTTGGCTAACTCGAATTATGATGAAAAGGGGTGCCATGGTCACCTAACTCCTCTCAGGATCTTCCCTAACGACGTCGTCACTAAAAGTCAATTCGGATTTCTCAGGCTCTACGGGTGCAGAGGGAAGCATGACTGAGTGGATCGCTTTCTCTTCCGTTGGCATGCCTTCGTTGACTAGAATCACTGTCAACATGTGGATCAGAGCCTCGTGGTGGGGGACAGACGTCATGATCAGGTAGTATAGGCTCAGTGTAGTGTTTTTCTTTTTTAGAGCCTGGTTGACCTGAGTGAGGGCATCCAAAAGGTTTTGGCCACCCCCATTTTTGGTGCTTTCCTCTTCTTCAACTCGTCCCAGAAGATGAATTTCCTGAGGAGGTGTAACTTTGGATCTAGGTTCAGACCCTTTTTGGTAGGGTGGCATAAACTATGTGGTTATAGCGATGTTCATCTTTGGTGACGAGGGTGCAAATGCAAGGGGCAAATACGTAGGCTTGGAAATACTAGGGGCGATACTTCCTCTTAACGTCTCACCTGCGACACACACTTCTCATTTCTAAGGATGGGAAGGTTGTTCAACTGTCTTATGTGGGGTGGGGTTTGTCAAAGGAGTCGACCCCCTAATGATGAAAGGAGCTAACGGTGCTAGCAGGCAAAGCAGCACAATTTCGCTAACAGGTGGCACGGAGATGGATGCCCATGGCAGGACTCTCAAAATGAATGGTTGTTGCAAGATTTGATTAGCTGCTCGGTGCACTATGTTGAGGCACACGGACCATGAATGGCTACTGGGGTGGCCTAGGATCACTGTTAATGCTGATGGCATTGATGACGTAAGTAGCATTGTTGGCGTTGAGGGGGTCTATGTAGACATGCATAGATTGGTTTTCAGGACATACTGGGTTGCTTTCATCCAACACCAGTTTTCCCTAGTTGATCAATCTCTGGATGTCATCCTACAACTCTAGATAGTAATTTGTGTTGTGACCACACTATTGGTGATAGTCGTAAAACCTATCCATCCTGAAACCCTTAGGAACTGGGGGCTCATTGGACAGGGCCAAAGAGGGGTTCCTAAGGAGCTCGTAATAACATTGATGTCTGCTGATTAATTCTTGTGACATTCTCTTGTATTGCATGTGCCCTGCTACCAATAGCTGCTTCAGAAGCTCTAAAGGTTTGAGAGGTAGTGGGGTGTACTTTGAGTGGTCTTTATGCTCAAAGTTTAGTTTGAGTTGCGTAGATGTCTCAGGTGCAATAATTGGAGGTTGCAACATGTTGCCCTGCTTGGGCATGGGGTTAGCTGCAGGTATGGCCGGTTTCTTGTTTCTCTTGTTACCGTTGTTACTAGGTCTAGGTTGGCCTCGGTTGCCATAGCGACCACTATGGTCATTGGGGCTTTACCTTTGTCCTTCTTTGTAAAGGTATTCTTGTAAGCAATATAGGCCAGAACTTTGCTTGCCTCAGCTGTGTCTTGTATACTCTTAGTCTAAGCAAAGGCTTGACTAAGAGTGCGAGGGGTGAGGTAGTATAGTTTAAACTTGATAAAGTCATTCACTACACCTTTAAAGATGGCCAACAAGTGGGCTTCTGTGATGGGCTTGTGGATTTCATTAAGGGTCACGCTCCAACACTGAATGGACTTCTGTACTGGCTCCAGGGGCTCCTACTTCATGCCCATCAACTAATCCAGCGTGATGTCTGGCTTCAAGTTGTACTTGAGGCGCATCATGAACTGGGTCAAAAGCTCTTACAGAGTTAAAATGGACAAGCATGGCAACGCACGATACCAATCTAAGGCTCTCCTGACTAGGGACATGGAAAAAACACAAATGATCGTGTGCAGCCATTGTTCCAATAGGAGAGACTCAAACCTAAAGGTAACTAGGTGTGTGTTGGGATCCCCCTTCCCATCGTACTTCATGAAGTGGGGGAGGAACATCCCTGGGGGTAGCATCAGCGCAGGGATTGCAGGGCTGATGGGGTCATCCTGGTAAAAGTCTATGACTTGTATTGTGTCGGACCCGAAAGCCTTGAGATGTTTGATTTATATAGTGAGGGTTTGGATGAGTTGGAACACTTGATACAAACCTTGTGATGGTGTATGCAGTTGGGGAACTGCCGAGGCAGCCCCTACCCATGGAATTTCGGGGGTGGTAGTGTGACCCATCGACAAGACCATTGGGGTAGCCCCCATGAGCGATGTTGCTTACACTGTCCACCACCCGACAGGTGGTGCTGTTGGAGCAGCAACCACGATTTGAGTCACTAGATAGACTGTTTGTGTCACCAACAGAATGGACCATAGCCCCATGTTAGGTTGTACCATTTGCAAGGTTTAGTAGGTCTGAGGGCAAACATAATGAGACATCTATGAAGGTTGTGGAATATGCAGTGGGTAGAACAGATGTAAACGTAGGAACTGAAATGGAGGTTACGTATGATTGTGAAGTACGTATAGTGTGAACGTATGGTAGGGTAGCCATGATTGTTGTGTGATGCGTTGTAGGAATGGGCTATTGAAAAGTTTACGGAGGCATAGTTGTTGCAAGTGAAACAGGGGAATAAGGGCATCGATACGCCAAGGGGGTGACATGGCTACCCATTGCGCTTGTAGTTGTAGGCTGCAGGAGTGTAGGCATGACAACAAAGGCAATGGTGATAGAAAATGGGTTGACCTAGAAAGATTGGGTAGGAGGGACAGGAACGGGGTTGGTTGGACCTCCCTTGTTGGATTGGAAATCAAGTTCCTTCTGTCCATCTTGAAAAGCATCATCCTAGTTAGACATTGTGTCCTTCTACTCCCTAAGCCTAGCCAACTAGATTATTTGATCTAGAAGCCTTTGGTTTGCCTATGTCAAAGGTATGGAATTCCCATTGTAGTAAGCAAACTCTAAGCTACGTTTGCCCTTGAATTTGTGTACATCCAAAGGCAAGTTTGCCTAAACCTTTGCACAAAGGAAGTTGTAATGCTCATGTTGCTAGGCCAAGCCCTTAGGTCCTTGATTTTGGATCCTGAGGGATTGATGTGTTTCTAGCATTGGGTTCAACGGTTGTTCAAGACCAGTGGTTCCTTGAACCATGATGGGAACCTCCACGTTGAAGGTGTTGTTACTAAGCTAGACAGTTTTGTAAATGTGAAAGAACCAAAGAGATTAGAAAGCTAAATAGTTTTGCAAATGAGAAGAACAAAAAATTTGGCAAGCAATAAAAAAGAAGGCTTTATGTCTTGCAGGGCTCCCGAGGAACCGTTGAGGTGACCGATCTATGCTACACGACAAGTAAATAACCACAAAAGGGTGTCATGTTTACGCTAGTGCGCAATAGGGTACAGAATGCATGCAAGAAGTAAAAGCAAAGAAATTAGGAAAGCTAAATATTTTTGTGAATGTGAAGAGAAAAAAAGTTGGCAAGCAATAAAAAAGAAGGCTTTATGTCTTGCAGGGCTCCTGAGGAACTGTCGAGGCAACCGATCTGTACCACACGATGCATAAAAAACCACAAAAGGATATCACGTTTATGCTAGTGTGTGATAGGGTACAGAGCACATGAAAGACTACCATAAGATAGGCAAGTTAGCTGGCAAATGGAGGCTTTATGTCCTCTAGGGTTCCTGAGGAACTGTCGAGGTGACCGATCTACACTGCACAATGCGTAAACAACCACAGACGGGTGTCATGTTTACGCTAATGCGTATCAAGGTGCAGAAGGCTTACAAGACGACTGTGACATGCAGAAAAGGCACCAAAAGGCCCTCCTTCTAGTGCCACAAAAACTGTAGTGACCAAAAATGTTGGCAGCTGGAAAAAAAATGCTAAGGGGCCATCGGCCGCTGGCAGTCTTGACCTCGTTTTCGTGAGAGGGCTGTGCTGGATGGAATGGAACAAGGTGCCCTAAATGGTCTAGTCAATCAGACAGGGACTTAGTCGGTGTCTATATAACCTTTTGCAACATGTTATTTGAAGACGAAACTAATAACGCAAAATAATGCTTGAATGTAAAAGAAGCGAAAAATAGTGTAAAATGCAATAATAAGCAGGAGACAAAGTAAAATGCAATTAGAAAAACGCATCACTTTGGAGATACAACTTTGCTCTGTCAAGATGGATACAATCGATTGCATAGCATTGGGAAGTGCAGAGATCTTGAGAGTAACCAAGACATGTAGAGCGAGATAGCTATGTGCTTGAACGTGGACTCAGGCGTTAACAATGTGAAGTGCTACCAAGGTGGTAGGCAAGAGCATAATAGAATGCCTACTAAGAATGCTAACTATTTATAATGTTAAAAAAAAAAGCTTACAATGCTTGAGATCAAAATGCCAACTTTTTCTTGTCAACCAACCAAACTGTTAGCCTACCAGATTTATGAGAAAATAGACTAGGAACTGAAAAGCCTTGAAAGAGGGGAATGCCAAAAGTGCCAAGATTTTGAAGAGACAGTGTGCTCGAGAGTGCCAAAAAAATTAGAGAGGGAGAGTTTAAGCCTCGCTCATTAGGATATTTATAGGACCAAGGGCATGTGAAAGATGCAGTTTGGACACCACGTGCCTTGGACCTATGCTGACCTGTTCATGCTGCATGTGCTTGCATGACTGTTGGGCGACCTTGCCATGTCATAATTACAAACCTACCACATCGTAATTATGTTGTTAGAGCAATGGAACAATTAGGTGAGGTGCATTAATGTTTTGTAACTACTCATCACATCTTGCCATGCTTTATAGCATAGCATGTTTGGCATGGTGTGGAATCTTGTCACGTTGTGCTATGCTACGCAGCATAGCGTATCATAATTGTCAGTTTGAAGCAAAAAATCTACGTTGTGTCCCGTTGCATGTGTTGGGAACCTTCGCAGTGTTGTGACTGTTGGTTGTAGATTTGCTATGCAACGTAACATATCATAGTGTAGCAGCTATCCTTAGTCACAAAAATGTCGCCAATTTACAAACTTTGCCTTTTTGCATTGCAAAACTTACGAACTTACTGATCCCGCACTTTGAGACGCCTTCTGTCAACATTCGCAGAATTGCTATGCCTCGCTGAACATTGTAGCTTAGCATAGCATAGCAGTAAAAATGACTTGATTTTTCCAAGTTCGTCGCTTTCTGACGGAAGGAGACATTGCTGAAGGACTTGAAGTCGGGTGAGGGGGTTAATCATCCAGCTTTTGCTATGCTGTGCTACGCTGCATAGCACACCATAGCGTAGCACTATGCTTCTGCGAATGTCTTCTATAGCTTGCTATGTTACAGGGCATAGAGTAGCGTAGCAAGACTCCTTGGCTTAGAAAACTTGTTGAAGTGGATAGTCTGAAAATCAGAGCATCCATCTCCTGAATAACTACCATAACGCTGCGCGAATTACAAAAACCCAGTGAAGCAAGGATGTCTTCAAATTTTTGGGTGTTTCAACCATAGCCACAGAAGAGAAGGTAAGAAACATCATCATGGCGATGGTTCTCCTTCTTCTTCCCCTTCATTACATCATTCACCCTCTCCTTCCACATCAAGGAGTAGTCATAAAGAGCATCACGATGAGGATAAGGGTAAGCAAAATGAGAGACCTTAACAAGAGAGTCAAGAGCAAGGACAAGGGAACTCTAGAGAGTCTAGGCATGAAAGAAGGGAAATTAGGGAACCACGTAGGCATCATAGACATCATGAAGAGCCCCTACTTGCCACCTGAAGTATGCTAGATATTACGAAGGCTGTGAAGATACCAACAAGGCATCAAAAAGATAGTCAAATCAAAAGACTAGATATGAACAATATCCCACGCTTCAAAGGGGGATACAACGCTGATTTGCAAAATCATTTATAGGAATTCCATGATGCCTGCACCTTGGAAAATATTGAGAACAAGTGGCAGAAGCTAAATTTGTTTCCTAGGACACTCATAAAAGAAGCAGAGAGTTGGTACCAGTCCTTAGAATCGGAAACCATTATGATGTGGAGAACGATGTTAGAACTCTTTAATGATAAATACCAAATGTACTCCAAAGTGTTCAAATTGCGTAAGAAAATGCAAGGATGGAAGCAAGGTAATCACAAACCCTTGGATGCTACCATGGGCTGATATTATGCATTACTACATCGTTGCCCAGGCCATGGTTATGCACAACAGGATCAACTACGCCACCTTGTAGATGGGCTAAGACATGAAACTAGGAGAACCCTTGGGACATATGCCCAAGGGAGATTATCAGAACTTATATCCCATGAAATTCATCGATTTTGGAGTAAGTAGCTAAAGAAGAAGGGGAGCTACTGAAAAGAGAAAGCGTGGAAGAATATAACCATGATCCTTTCCTCCAAAAGAAGGGAGTGAGATTTTGCGATGAGGAGGATGAGTTACCACTCAAAGAGTTAGTGAATAGACAAACATTAACACTTCAAAATCTAACAATGGAAGTATCAGCTAAGGTAGAAGAAATATGGAGCTCCTTAGACAGTAAAATTAAAACTATCCTGAAAATCGTAGAGGAATCTGAGGAATGAAGTAGTGACCATGGTAAGAAAAAGCAAAGAGATTCAGGCCATGCACGTAACAAGGGTAAGGGAAAAATGACTATCACTAATGAGGTTGTGGATTTGGATATAGACAATGATGGTGGATGTGAGATCTACCAATATGACCATCCTAAGGGATGTTGCTTAATAATCTCACATCTGCAAGAGTCTAGGGTATATGCACTTAACCCAAGACTTAACAGACAGTAGGCACCCTGAAGGCTACCTTATCCCCAAGGTAACCCAAGGCAATTCCACCAACCATTAACGTACTATCCAAGTGGAACTCTGCAACAACCTATCAGGCAACACCAGCAATGGCAACACCCACAGTCATGGGGGATGCCACTGTCTAGGCAACAATACCCTTATCGGCAACCAGACCCATATGGCTACTATGTACAGCAGCCGGTTTCTCCAAGTGACTTTATGGGTCACATAACCCCACAATGGCACTACCAAGTTTAGGAGTATTTTAGGACTCCTCCTCTGGGAGACACTCCACATGCATACCATCCTCCGAATCCATCCACTACTCATCCGCCAATAGTTCCACTACCACCCGCTCCAAATATGCAAGGGGAACTCCCCACTCAATCGCAACAATGTAATGCTATGAGAGCTATAAACCTTCAACCCGCTACTAGTTCTGGCAACCATACAAAAAAAAAGACCTTTCTTCAAAACCAAAAGCCCAAATAAGCTCTCACAACCACAAGCGGTTGATTCTATGCATGCTCCTCCAACATACAAGGCTTTGGAGCTCCCTTCAAATCAATACTAGAGCTCAACGCATACGATTATGTTAACACATACCGTAACTGACTGGATCAAGGTAGGCCACCTTCCTAGGAAACTATCTGACTCTGGAAGTCCATTAATCTACCTCCAAGTCACCAGGAATGAACCACATAAGGCTCTTCTTGACTTAGGTTCTAAAGTCAACTTAATCTCATGAGAAATGTATCAAGCCTGGAACCTACCTCCACTCAAGAAGAGCAATATTCAACTAGAGCTGGCTGACCAGTCCATCACCATTCCCTTGGGATTGGTGGAGGACATCATTACCACTATGTGTGATTGGTCATACCCAGCTAATTTCCTGGTGATAGAAGTCAACAGTAACAAAGGGGACTTCCCAATTATAATGGGAAGGGCATGGCTAAGTACAATAGATGCATGCCTAGGAATCTGCGACGTTTCCTTGGAGATATCTAAGGTAAATATTTATGAAAAGATCGAGAAGAAGAAAGTTCCATGGATCACATATAGTGACTTAGAGGATGATGACATCGAGGAATGCTCAGCATTTCCTATATGCAACTGGTATGCCCTAGAAACTCTGATATAAAGATGCCTGTATGTAGCAACCACACAACAAGTGGACACCCTGTGGTTGATAGCTAATCGAAAGAGCAATTGACCAACATGCATGGAACGAACTGGGGGAACAACACATGCCCATAACGAAAGCATAGATACATTGGAATATGAGCATCACCAACTTCCATCCCTTAACCTGAAAACATCAATCGGGAGAAGTTGGATGCTTTTAAGAAATTCAAATAGGCATTCATTATTTCAGATCTCTCCCTTTCCATTCATTCATGGGGGAGATGGCCACCTATGCTAATCATTCGGGGCCCTCAGTTCTTTTTAGTTTTTTTTTACACATTTTTGTTTTACACGTTTTTGTTTTACATGTTTTTGTTTTGCATGTTTTTGTTTTGCACGTTTTTTGTTTTACACATTTTTGTTTTACAAATTTCTTTAACTTTTCTTGTTTTTGTTTTACAACATCATTATACTTTTTCATTTCTTGTGTGTGTGTGTGTTATCCATCTTATCAAGTTTGTCATTTAATAAGTGTTCTTCATGATTGTATGAATTGTTTTCCTATTGATTGCTAATGTTTGGTTTTTACCTTTAAGTCATGATGTTGATACTAAGGTTTGGTTCTTTTGATATGATAGGCAATGAGTCCACTTCATCCATTCATCCACAAGTTTCTATGGTCTCTCTCAGCTTGGAGATGTACAGTCCCTTTCTATAATAAGAACTATAACGAATCGGTGATTGGGCATTTCTAAAACTAAGGAAGGACTCAAGGATTGAAAAGGGTGTGGCTTCAAGGGAACTTGATGCATTTGTGTTGGCCATTCTCTTGGGATCTTGGATGTTTTCTTCTTGAGTTTTCTTACTGTTTTGACATTACTCAATTATCGGGAAGTTGAGCAAATAAAAATAACAAAATCTTTGCATGGTGTGGTTCTCAAGTATAAACATATAAAACAAAAAAAATGGAAGAACAAAAAAAAATAGTGAGAATTCAAAGCATACCCCTTAGACGAAATAATCATTTGGGCTACAAGCACTAGTTATGGAACTAAAATAAAAATGTTCCCTCTAACTAAGGCCCTTCTCACTTCCCATTCTCTCCTCCTTCGTTTCGTTGGAATGGTGGTGGCTCTTTAGGAAGACATTCTTGTTACTTCAAGAGGATGGGTTAGCCAAATGCATTAATGCGAAGTCACTGGATGTGGTTTTTTTGAGGCCAAACTTGGAATGGGATCTACTAAGTCACATTAACCACGAAAGACACAAGGGGTTGTACACCACCTTGTTCTTGGGATTCCATTCCATTTTCTTCTCTCCATCCTTCTCTCCATTGTTAACCTCATTTTCGATTATATCATTAGTGTATATTTTGGTTGATGCATTGTTTTCTTTTTGGTAAATTCTTGTGGTTAATACTTTAACTCTTATTCCAAATGACATTCCTAGAGCCTACAGACTCTTTGAATGTGGGTTTGTCATGGCATTAAGGGCATGAGCCTACTTTGGGGAGGACCCACTGACATTCCTATTTGATGCACCAGTTAAATTCTTTCCCTTAACATTTTTTCAATCCACTCTATTTTGTTCATTTCCATTTTGACATCCATTTCATCGACATTATAGTTGTATCTTTTTCTCCATCTTTCTTGTTCTTTATTCTTTCTCCATTCTATCACTACTGGAGGTTCACTCTTAGTCATGGGGCTCTAGACCCAAATTTTTTTGATTTTCTCCTAACCCCTACACCTTTGGTAGTCACCACTATGATATCTCCAAATTTGTATTAGCCATACCACAACTCAGCCAATGGACCTTTCACCAAAACAAGGTATAAATTGCATTATGATTCATTTACCCTTGCTAATATAATACTGTGTTGTGTGTGCAGATGGCAATCATACAACAATGGATTGGAT
>MNCI01028057.1:11382-37555 GCA_015680685.1 Gnetum montanum
TAAGAGTAATCAAAAGACACTCAAAAATCCAATGTTGTTCTACGGGGTCCCAATGGAAAGACATGCACCCATGCCTAAGGGTTGGCAGCTTCTCTGGATTTAGCATTCATCAAAAAAAAAACAAACAAAGAAAGTGCCAGAAAGCAAAAATCACTCCTCCCTTGAACAAAATGCCAAGTGATCGTACACCTTGTTGTTATGGTATCTCATAGTCACTCATCATGGGATGAAAAATTGCGGTGTCATTGATCAAAGGAATGGAATTGGTCCTGATCTTGGAATGATGGGNTTTAGAATGAGGGATATCCCCCATAACTAAATGATTGAGGATGATGAGGATTAATAAATGAAAGATGAGGATCCTTGCATGTTGGAAATATCGGGTCATACTTATCCCATTGGGGAACACACCTGAGTATAGTAAGCATAGTGGGGAAATTTATAAGATGTGGTTCCTGGGTAAAGAGTTGGCCCACTATGATACTTGAGACCGTAAGATGGTATGAAAGGATCGAGATGTTGTCCTCCATGGTTGTATTCATTAGGCCATATGGTTGTTGGAGTGTTAATTGGTGGCCCTGATGAAGTGACACAAGGCATTGGGTTTGAGGAGGAGGATGCACCATAGTGTTGGACTTGTGTTGAGTTGGAGAATGCAGTGGCCTTAGAACTATGTTATCCCTTCCTATGGTCATGTCTAAAGAAGGGATGCCTTTGATGTTGAGGAGGTCTCTCACTGTTGTTGGCAATAGTAGCATAAGTAACATTCGTGGGTTGTTGCTATGGTGCAGACACTTCAGGAATAATTGGTGGTTATGTAGAAGGAGGGAAAGGATGAGAATGTTGAAATGTAGAAGAAGTGTAAGGTACACAAGGTGGTGGTTGTGTTGAGAACATGGGCTGATAGTACTGAGGAGAATAATAATGCAGTGAGCTAGAGTATGTTGACCCAATTGGGGAAATAGGATGTTGGACTAGATAAACATTTGGATTTGGATGATACAAAGGGTGTCTCTAGTTTAGGGATGGCCTCCCCCATGACTGGGATTTTTGCTACTGTGATCGAACATAGTATCTCTGTATGAAATCTGGGTGTAACATCCTTTCCCAATGCTCATATAAATGTAACAAGATTGGGCATTGGCCCTTGGGGTGATCGTATAGGAAAATGTTGCATTCATATGTATGATTGGCAGTTGAGAGCTCTTATTTTCCTAATCCCTTCTTTTTGATTGTCTAATGATATTTTGTCCTGCTTCTCGGGTTGTCAGAACTTTATCTCCAATAATATTGATATATTCCTCACACTTTTTATGCATCCATTCCAACATCTTATTGATCTTTGCCTCAATTTCCTCTAATGATTGTTGTACAAGAAAAGATGGTTCTTCCTCCTTGAGATAGGTTGATTTCTCCTTTTTATGATTATGGACCTATGTTAAGTTGAGATTTTGGTCCCATTGATGTTTTTCAACTCTCCCATTTAGCCATTTCTTCTTCTTCTCTTGCTACCCGCTTAATAAGCTCTTGGAATTGATGGGTTCGTAGTTCGTATAGTTGACCTTGGGCATACATCCCTAGGGTCTCTCTTTTTTCATTACGAATCCCATTAATGATATGGTACATTAGCCTTTCCTCGGAGAACTCATGGCCTGGACAGTAGTTTAACAGTGCACAATATCTTTCTAAGGCCATGTCCAAGGGTTCATGTTGTGCTTGTTTCCACTCTTGGATTTGTTTCCTCAAGGCCAACACTCTTGTGTAAGTTTGATATCTTTCGTTAAAGAGTTCTAACATTGTTGGCCAACATCGTATTGAGTTTGGTTTTAATGATCTATACCATACTTTTTCTTGGCCAACAAGTGTCATAGGAAAGAGTTTTAAGTTTTTGCCAACCGTTATCAATGTTGTTCCATGCATAGACATCGTAGAAGTCTTGTAAATTTTGTTGCGGATCTAAGTCATAACCTCTTAAGAAATTGGGAAAGTTGTTTAAATAGAGCCTAGGTAGGCGGCTCTCTTTACGATGTCTATGGGAGATTCGAGCAGCCTCTTGTATTTGCATTAGGCTTATGGTGGCTAGTAGGGGTTCATTGTCATCGAGGAAGTTATGCTTTCATGCATTAGGATGATGCTACCTTCGTTTATGTTTATAAGAAACCCCCACCTCGGATTGCGTACTCCAACCTTCATTGTCATATAATTCATTGGTTCTCCAATGAATTTCTTCACTAGATGTGGCATTATTGTAGTCTTTTAGGAGAGGCATGATTGTGAAATTGTGTGTGAATTTGTATGTGACTTTTTGTAATTATTTCTTCCTAAAAGATATATCATTAATTCCTATATAGCGACCTTGTATGATATAACTAATCTAGATAACTAGCTACATCCCTAGCAACGATGCCAATGATGAGTGGCGAGGTACCCCTACACTCAACCATACGAATACAAGCACTTCATGTACAATCCGATCGAACTACGCAAACAGACTAGTTGTGGTATCTAGACAGTTACTCGTAGATCGTAGTTCACTGTCTTCCCACCTAGACTAGTATTAGCTTTGTCACGTATGGTTTAGTCTAGAGTGAGGTGTGTGATGTGTTCCTACACTAATGCTACTCCTAGGTATGATGGGAAATAATATCAACTAAGCTAGAAGAGAGGATGAGAGAGAATATAAACTAGCCTAAGTGTGATGATCATTCGTTCCTTAATCATCCATACACATCTTGGACCTTATGCATGACTACCACTGGGATTACCAAGTACATGACCTAGGTACGCTACTAGGTTACCGCTACTAGGTTACCAAGTAGTCACACTTAAATGCTCATGATTAAGTTGTACTCATCCCGCGTTACTAGGAGATAAGGGTAGAGAGATATTAACTAAGAAAGAAATAAATAACAATAACAATTAAATAATTAAGCTAAGTGGATGCTGCAATGATGAAGTAATCTTTATCTTTATTGCTGATCATGTGCATGTCCAAGTACATTACACTCGAATAAGGATGTCGTACAATTACAATCATCACACTGTGGGCATGCACTAGGAGAAAGTGTTTAGAGGAAAAACTGACAAAAAGTTCCAACCTTAATACTAAAACTAAAAAACTTCTCAAAAAAAAAACCTCCTTACCAAATCTACCTATCTCTTATTTATAGATGAGGAGATAGGCTGCGTTATCATGTACGTGATATTGTGTTTAGGCTGTGATATCACGTACGCGATATCATGGATGCGATATCATGGCCAACAATTCATGACTCATCAAACACCAAGAGACAAAATAAAGTAAAATATATAAGAAAGTGTAAAATAGTCAGGAAAATTTAAATGTACTAAGAATAGTATAAAATTAAAAAAATTTGAAAGTCAAAAATTTGTAAAATCAAAAATATGAAAAACAAAAAGGTAGAAAAATTAAGAGGTTATGGTAATGGTCAACATGGATGGCCAGCTCCCCCATGACTGAGATGGAAGGGGGAGATTTGAAAAATAGAATGTGGATGTCCATCAGGTGAGGTGGTATTTACAATGGTCAATCTTGATTTTAGGAAAGGTTTGACTTATTGGATATTGATCAATTGCTTTTTATTTGGGCTGTTAGGTTTGTAAATTATCATGGCCCCAAAGGGAAAGGTTTGATCAATTATATAAGGTTCCTTCCACAATGTTTGAAATTTTTCCTTTTGAGATACATGTGTGGGGTTCTAGTAGAGGACCTTATCTCCTAGTTGAAACCTTATTTTCCTAATTCTAAGGTTGTGGTGTTGCTTGCTGAATGCCATGTTCATCTCATTCAAAGATAGGGCCACTAAACGATTATCATCTAGCACATTTCGATTAATCAATCTCTCCTTTTGTGCTAAACTTAGGTGAAGGTTTAGGTCATAGGCCATTGAGAGTGTATGGAGCTTAGATTGAATTGGAAGTGTTGGAATTTTTCCATACACTAACTCATAGGGAGAATATCCAATAAGAAGTTTCCAAGTTGATCGATAAGCCCAAAGAGCATCATTAAGTTTTTTGCTCCAATCCTTCCTATATTGCTTGACCATTGGCTTGGGGGCAGTAAGGTGTTGTTAATTTATGTTCTACCCCTACGCATTGGATTAATTTTCTAAATGTGGCACCTATGAAATGAGTCCCATTATCAGAAATTAGTGAATGTGGCATCCCAAACTTATTTACAATATGTTGTTGCATAAATTTGGCGGTAGTGGATGATGTGCAATCTGTAACAGCTACTGCTTCTTCCCATTTTGTGCAATAGTCAACTACTACTAGAATATACGCTTTCCTGTTAGATATGGGTGTGATAGAACCCATGAAATCAATGCCCCATATGTCAAAAGATTCTAGTGGTTGAATCCACTATTAAGGACCTTCCATATGAGTGGTCATTCCCCTATCATGTTGACAACATTCACAAGACTTGACATACTGGTGGGCATCCCTAAAGATTGTGGGCCAATAGTACCCCACCATCAAGATTTTTATGGTCTGCATCTCCCTACATAGTGGCCTCCATAAGGTCCTTCATGAGCGTCTTGGAGAACACATAGTTGATCTTTGTAAGGTACACACTAACAGATTAGGCCATCAACACACACCTTGTAAAGGTGTCTATTAATTTCCATGAAGTATTTGACCCAATGAAGGAATTATTGCTTCTTCCTAAAATCCAAGTCTTGTGACATCTCTTGAGTGAGAAGATATGTGAGGATGTCATTATACCATATTGCTTTTTCTGGCATTTTTTCATTTATTACTCTAGCAAAGAGGAGTTTGTCTAGAAACTAATCAGAGAGTGGACTCTCCTCCTCTTTGTTATCCCATATTAAGTGAGAAATATGGTCAGCAACCATATCCTTGATCCGTTTTTGATCCACCATAGTAATATTGAATTCCTGTAAGATCACAAGCCACTGTATAACACGAGGGCTCATCGTGAGCTTATTCATAAGGGAACGAATTGCACTGTGATCCATATGTATAAATACTTTGTAACCTAGCATATAATGTCTAAACTTTTTTAGCCCATACACCACTATCATTAATTCTTTTTCTATAGTGGTGTAATTTAACTGTGTCCCCATAATTCTTTAACTCATGTAGTGGATATAATATGAACATTTTTTATCGTCCATCTATGTGAGCATGGAAACCAAAGAATAGTTAGATGTGTCTTTCATGATATGGAATGGTTTGGACCAATCAGGTTCTCATAGGATTGGTGTTTCTATGAGTTTTTCTTTTAATTGTTGGAATGTGTTTTCACATTTCTTGGTGCATATGAAAGGTGCATCTTTCCTTGTAAGTTCTACCAATGGTTTAGCAATGTTAGAGAAATTCTCAATAAAGCATCAGTAGTAACTAATGTGTCCAAGGAATGACCAAACATCTTTTATGGTCTCTAGTTGGTGTGTTATTCCTTGGATGACCCTTATCTTTTCTGAGTCTATCTCAATCCCTTTCTATGAAATTCGGTGCCCTAGCATAATGCCTTAGACCATGAGATGGCTCTTTTGTCAATTGAGCTATAGGTTTGTCTTAACACATCTCTTCAGTACTTGCTCAAGTCAGTCCAAGGCTTACTCAAATGTAGCTTTGTAGGTGGAGAAATCATCCATGAAAACTTTAACACCACTACTAATTTGTTGTTGAAAGATACTAAGGACCAAGTGTTGAAATGTTGCAGGGGCATTGCATAGGCCAAATGGCATCTTACAGTATGCAAAAGTTCCCTAGGGACTCGTGAATGTTGTCTTGGCTTGGTCTTCTAGCACAATTTGGATTTGGTTATAGCCACTATAATCATCCAAGAAACTATAATAACAATGCCCAGATATAGTGTCCAATACTTGATCCATGAATGACAAAGGAAAGTGATCCTTAAGTGTTGCCATATTTAACAACCTAAAGTCAATGCAAGCCTACCATTTACCATCCTTCTTTGGTACAATTATGAGTAGGTTGACCCACTTACTATCTATGATTGGATAGATAAACCCCACCTTGGGGAGTTGCTCTATCTCCTCCTTAACAATTTGCTTCAATTTGGGGTTTAGCCACCTTTGCAGCTACCTTATAGGCTTCATGGCTGGGTCAGTGTAGATGTAGTGTTAACATATCCTTGGATAGATTCTTATTAGTTTTAGATATGATCAAGTGAAGGCTATTGACCATTTATTCATGACTTTTAACAACTTTTCTTTTTGTTCAGGAGCAAGTTTGGCATTAATGATGACCGGTTTACCATTCTTTAAAAATACTTCGACATATGAGGAATTGATTTTATGGGGCCTATTACACCAATGTCCAATGGAAAAGCCTACATTGTTGTTGCGGTTGACTATTTCACAAAATGGGCAGAAGTAGCCACTATTATAGATTGTACATCATCTACCACTGCATGATTTGTTCAACAACAAATTGTTAACAAGTTTGGTGTGCCTCGTGCACTTATTTCTAATAATGGCACACATTTTACAAGTGAAAATTTTCAAAAATTGATGCGATGCTTAGGAGTTGCACACAAACTAACTAAACCATTCCACCCTCAAGGGAATGGTTAGGCTGAAGTATCCAATAGGGAGATTACAAAAATACTAATGAGAACCATTAGCAAATATAGGCAAGACTAGAGCACCAAACTGAACGATGCTCTTTGGGAATACCACTCCACATGGAAACTCCATATAGGCTACTCTCCCTATGAGTTAGTGTATGGAAAACTCCCAATGCTTCCTATTCAAGCAGAACTCCATACACTATCCACAACATGTGACCTTAACCTTAACCTCAATCTAGCATAAAAATAGTGATTAATGAACCTTAACCTACTAGATGAGAATTGATTAGTTGCCTTGTCATCTAATGTATTACACAAGGCTTTTAATAAACAATGTCATGACCTGAAAATTAGAAAAGTTGAGTACCAACCAGGAGATAAGGTTCTTTATTAGAACCCCACACACATGCCACAATGCACTAAATTTCAAATGCTGTGAGAAGGACCTTATATTATTCATGCAACTTTTCCTTTAAGAGCCATGATGATTCACAAACCTAAGAGCCAAAATAAGAAATTCTTGGTCAACATCCAACAAACCAAACCTTTCCATGAGCCTGGAACAACCAGTATCCATACTACCTCTGTTGGTGGACAATCCTACTCGCTATTTTAGATCTCCTCCCTCCAACTCAGTTGTGGGGGAGATGGCCACCAATGCTAACCAAATGCTAACCATTCTAAGACTTCAGCTCTTTTTGTATTTTTGTTTTACACATTTTTGTTTTGCACATCTTTTCAATTTATAGGAGAGGCATGGTTGTGAAATTGTGTGTGAATTTATATGTGACTTTTATAATTATTTCTTCTTCCTAAGAGATATATTGTTAAGTCCTATATAGCGACCTTTTATGATATAACTAATCTAGATAACTAGCACCATCCCTGACAACAACGCCAATGATGAGTAATGAGGTACCCCTACACTCAACCATACGAATACAAGCATTTTCACGTGCAATCTGGTCAAACTCCACAGACGAACTAGTTGTGGCAACTAGATAGTTATCCTTAGGTCACAGTTCGCTGTCTTCCCACCTAGACTAGTATTATATTTGTCACGTATGGTTTAGTCTAGAGTGAGGTGTATGATGTGGTTCCTAATCTACGCTACTCCTGAAGGCAATGGAAAGTAATATTATCTAAGCTAAGAGAGAAAGGGTAAAAGAATCTAATCTAGCCTAAGTATGATGAGCATCCATTCCTTGATTATCCATACACATCTTGGACTTCGTGCACGACTACCACTGGGATTACCAAGCGCAAATCATAGGTATGCTACTGGGTTACCAAGTAGTCACACTTAAATGCTCGTAATCAAGTCGTACTCATTCCACGTTTTAACATGAGTTTAAGGGTGAGAGAGACTAATTAGGAAAGTAGTAAATAACAATTAAATAAATAAATAAACAAAGTAAATGCTACAATGATGAAGTAATCTTGATCTTTATTGTCAGTCATGTGCATGTCCAAGTACGTCACACTAGAATAAAGGATGTCATACAATTACATTCACCACACTATGGGCAGACATTGGAAAAATAATCTATCTCTGGAGGGATCAAACTGCCAGATTTTTGCTACTATGTAACTCTAATACTGTCTGAAACAAGGGAGAATCACCTCTTATTTATAGAACTGGCGGTGGGCTACGATATCGTGTACGTGATATCGCAGGGAAAGATGCAATATCGTGTATGCGATATTGCAACCCATGCAATATCGTGGTAGATGTGATATCGCGTATGCAATATCACGACTAATGCGATATTACATCCCATCACATGTGAAGATAGTCTAATCAAATAATTAGACATGAATAAGAGATCCATAGAATCACCTTCAAGCTTTCCAAGATGCATGTGCCTTGCAGAACATAGAAAACGAGTGGTAGAAACTGAAGTTGTTCCTCAGGACACTTATCAAAGAAGTAGAAAATTGGTACCAATCTTTAGAGTCAAAATCTATCAGATGATGGAGTACCATGCTTAAGTTGTTTAATGATAAGTATCAAACATACTCTAGAGTGTCCAAATTAAGGAAGCAAATTCAAAAGTGGAAACAAGAAATGCATGAACCCTTGGATGCTGCCATTGGTCGATACTATGCCTTGATGCACAAATGTCTTGGCCATGATTATTTTCAATTGGTTCAACTTCACCACATTGTAGATGGGCTTTGTAATGAAATGAAGAAAACCCTTGGTGTCTATTCCCAAGGGTAATTACTAGAACTAACTACCCATTAGATACAAAGATTAATAGAGCAGGTAGCTAAAGAGAAGGGCAAACTAAGAAAAAGAGAAAGTATAGAAGAGTATAACTGTGATCCTTCCATTTGCAAGAGGGAGGTTTGATTTTACGATAGTGAGGATTGAAACACCACTAATTTTGGCCTAACACTTTGAAACAAGAACAACTCAAGCCCTTTCAAGCATTCGAGAGGCAAAATTTAACTAAGGCATGAAACTCAAGTCTAGGTTGCTCAAGCCAGCTTGATCACACTGTTAATCTTGCTTGCCCTCAGCATGAGCAGCTCCAATAGTTTCAAAATCAAATAAAAAGTGGTCCAAATCTGAGTGTGCAAGCCATCCTCAAGAGCTGCTGATGTCCACTCCAAGTCTCAGCATTCAGGAGTCCAAATTTTAAACCAAACTACACAAGTTTTTTTTTGCAAGTCACACTAGGCGGTCATGCTAGGCATGACCACAGCGTGACCAACTTTCAAAGCCTCAAAACAGCCTCAAAATAGCCTCAAAATGGTCTCATTTTGAAGAGACAAGTCACTCACAAGGTCCATTAATGATTTCTCCAAGTTTTAGCCTCTAGAACTTCAGATTTCAACTCCAAAAATGCTCATTTTTGCCACTGACACCTAGGTCATGCTAGCAGCATGAGTCCAGTGTGACCAACTTTCAGAAAATTTTAGAAAATTCTTAGTATCAAAAAATTTCAGAAAATTTCAAAAAATTCTCAGCATCAGAAAATTCCAAAAAATTCTCAGCGTCAGCAACTCCCAGAAAATGGCAGAAAATTCTTAGCACCAAAAAATTCCAGAAAATTCCAAAAAATTCTCAACTTCTATAAAATTCTAGAAAACTTAGGGACAAAGAAGTTTCAAGCAAGATGGGTCAAATTTTCCTTGTACATTTCATTGTAAATCTTCATTTGTGAGATAGTTAGGCCTTCATGTCTAAATTAAATGTACTTTCATGGGTTTGAATAATCCATAAATTGTAAGATGCAATGTACCTGGTCAAGAATGTAGCTTGCCAACACACATCCAACTCATGCACAACTATCTGACACAAATCCAACTCGTGCACAACTATCTAACACAAATCCAACTCGTGCACAACTATCCAACTCTCACCAACATGCATCCAACCTAAGCACAACTGCCCATTGGACACATGTCACTAGATCTGCTTTCCTCTCATCTCCCAACCGTGGATTCCATTCTTGAATTTCATGCCCGAGCTTGGCCCAACCCTATAAATACCCTATCAATTCACATAAACCAGGAGGCAAAAATTGGAGAGATTGGCAATTCTCAGAGAGGAAAGAACCTGAAATCTTTGGGTGCTCAGCACACCTAACTGTTGACATCCAAGCATTTCTCACATTCATCACATCACATCATCACATTATCACGTTACATCACCCTAGGGCTAGGCGTTCGACCTACCATCTACACACAGCTACACTTTGACTGGTGCACATCTTTTCTAAGCAATACATTATTTCTGTTTTTCCAACCAAACATTATTTTCATTTTCTATTTCATGTTCTATTTTTATGTTCTATTTACATTTTTGCTTACATTCAGTTTACGTTCAGTTTACACATTCAGTTTAGTTTACGTCTTATTTTTGCCTTACATTTACATTTATGTCTTATGGCTCATGTTTACATTTTACACGCATTTACACATTTTAAGAAATCATTTACAATAGTCCTAGCACTAGCCGTAGCTTACGTTCAGGGAAGTCCTTGGTTGATTTGCATGCAGACCATCCAAGGCACTCTACCTTTGTTTACTTTTCCAGCTTGCCCTTGGGTTAAGGCAGGGCCAACTGTGGCTGCCCGACGATCTTTCGATGTCTGTTTCCCTTCCAGATTTACATTGACGATTTAGGTTAGTACAGTTTTTGGTGCTAGGAGGGCCAACTTGCTTGTTGTTTGTTAAAACGTCCATCACGCTACTTGTCAAAACTTTTTCATCTTATCCTATGAGTCTCTTGTCCTTGTTGGTCAAGCTGAGCTTGTCCCTATTGGTCACGCTGTGGTTTGATCGGTTTGGTCACGTTGTGTTTGTGTCACACTAGTCACGATGCAACTACTTACAATCCAACCCCATTCATCCAGCCCATCCTACTCACATTCATCATGGAATCCTTCCAAATCAACCTAGTAACACTACCAATCACTGAAACTTCGAACCCTGTTACTGTTGCGGAACCCATAACTGTACCCTCAAGGCCCTACATGCTAGTTGCTTAGGATACAGGGCAAAGACCCTACCTATGCAACTCTTACACCCAAATGATACAACTTCATATGTGTCAAAATCCAAGCCAACCTACCTATTGACCATACAGAAAGGGAAGCAAAACGAGACTATGAACTTATCCACAAGGGAGGTCGTGAGTTCATCCCTTCAACATTTGACATAATCCTACTCTCTGAACACCATCATAGACTCATATCCCAACTTCTCATGGCTAGAATTCAAGCCTTATAGCTACCTTCCATAGAGCCTCAAGATGAAGAAGATGACTTTGTAGCCCAATCTGAACATGGAGAATCATACCATATCATTAGCCCCCATGCCCATACGAACCCACTATTTCAACTGTTCCTGGAAGAAACAATATTTCCACCACCAGCTTCCTTATGGGATGTAGCCATTCCCATCCCCATCTTCTCCAAGTCCAACATTCAAACTAATGAATCTACTTCGGTCATACCATTGCAAACACAATCCCAACAGACTAATGCAGGAATGACTTCTCGACCTCAAGTGATTGGAATTCCATCAGTCATACCTGCTTTCACGTCCTTCCATTATGTACCTCAAGTGCAAATCCAATAAACACCAACGATCACTTCACAGCCTGTGACTAGGCAATGGGTCCCACCAACTATTCAGCAAAACCCGTCTACTCATTATAGTGTACCACATCCCATAATCTTAGCCCCGAATGCTATCCCGCCACAACAAACAATAGTCCAACAACCTCTTTTTCCACAAATGATGCCACAATTGAGTCATTATCAATTACCATCAACCCAAACCACCAGTCTGCCTACCACCTAAGAATGGGCAGACACATAGAAAATGATGCACTCTTTGGCAGAGGAATTAAAACGCCTTAAAACTTTGAATAATGAGGAAGTCAAAGTACTAGATTTCTATCAAGATGACCTGATTGACCCCTCAATTCCACCCTTAACATTGCCAAAAGGAGTCTCGTTACCTCAATTGACCAAGTACAATGGAGAGGGAGACCCAAATGCCCACCTAGTGACATTCCAAACTGAAAGTCTTTTACTTCAGGCATGGCCCCATGTAATTCTGCATGTATTTGCTATGTCCTTAGTAGGAAGAGCCTTAGACTGGTACTAAGCCTTACCCCGTAGTTCTATATCTTCTCTGGAGAATTTTTTGCATCAATTTTTCACCCATTTCAAATACAATCTAAAACCTGAAGCCACATTCGATAGCTTGATTCAAATTAAACAAGCGCCTTTAGAGCTAGCACAGAAATTTATTCAAAGATGGAGTGCCACCCTGAATGAACTTCACAAATCTATTCCTGAAACATATCTGCTTACCATCCTTAAGGTACCACAAATGACTTCATTAAATCGAAGATTTATTATCTAAAACCCCATACTTTGAGTCAGGCATTTGTACAAATTAAAAACATAGAAGAGGCAGCACAATCAAGCAATGACCTAGCCTATGTGGCCTACAAAAACCAACATACTCGCATGAAAAACACAACCGAGGCAATAGTAGCCGCAATCACAAAAGTAACCAATTGGGGCCCAAAAGCTAAGTAACCTAAAGCCCTATCTAACAAAGCCGCCAACTTTGGTGCCAACTCACCTACATCGGTAAGGGCTACCCCAAAGCCTAACTTTCAGCACAAGGACCGCTCAAAGTATACACCACTACCGATGCAACCCTCTCAACTATTTGAGCAACTCTTGAAAGCTGGGCAAATCCAACACAAACATGTGTTGGAGATTACCCGCCAAAGACATGATAGGTACTACGAGCTACTAAGGAACCCCACCTTAGCAGTACCAAATGAGCCCCCGATCCCACAACATTTTAAATTAGACCAATATTGTCATTACCATCAAATGGCTGGTCATAGTATAAACAATTGTAATTCCTTGCAAGATGACTTGCAGGAATGATAAAACAAGGCCAACCAGTGATTGACACGGTTAGTCAATGCAACATAGACAATGCCTCCTATGTCATAAACTCAATTAGCATAGGTGGCAAGCCCAAACCTGTGCAAAAACCTTTTGTTATCCATGTACCTCCCAACAAGGCAAGGATTCCCTTAGCCTCCACAAACAAGAGGCCTCCCTTTGTTATCAAGGTGCCACCCCATGCACCCACAACACCCTTTGTGGTCAAGGCTCCACAACATTCGTCCGCTAAGATGTTAATATGGCATGACTTGTCCACTAAGACATTAAACTAGCATGACATAGCAACAAAAACTGCTAAGCAACCTTTCTTCATAAGAGTGTCACAATGAGATGGCCCCTCACCTACCCGAAGCCCAACAATGGGCAACATCTCGATCCCTCCTCCTCCAAGGGTTGACCCCACTAGCAACCCAAGTAGGCCCACCAAATGGGAATGCAAGAGGAAAAATGATCACCTCACAACTTCCATGGACAAAGCAAAGGCCACAACTAGCAAACAACAACTGAACACTGGGGCCCCTACCCCCAAGCAAACCAAGCCTAAGTCCCCCTCTTGAGAGGTCTATCTCTTAAGCTTCACAGAGGAAGTCAAAGCCAACACTACGGCTAATGATAAAGACTTCGTAGCTTCACTAACCCAGGCAAAGCAAACGCTCAAGAAAAAGAACACAAAATTTACCTTATACAACCTGGTCAAGACCTCACTTGCTCACTACCAAGCATTGGCCCAGGTCTTAGCCTCCATTCCTATTATGGAGGACATCACTGCAAATGAGGCATCCATCCGTGCAACAATTTTACCTCCCACAACATAAGAATTGGATTCAACAACCTTAGCCTTTCATGATGATGTAGTTAAAGTCAACCCCAAACGAGGGGAAGTCACTATAGCTCCACTATCCATTAGCATTCGTGTTGGGTAGTGCACCATTCGCAGAGTGCATGTTGACGATGGTGCAACAATGAACGTAGTCATGTACTCCATTATCAACAAGCTAGGCTTGGTAGATGAAATCAGGCCAACCATAACCACATGTCTAAAATCCTTCAATGGATCGCATGTTACAATCAAGGGTACAATCAACTTAGCCTTTGTAGCAAAAGAGCAATTCCCCACTAGCGCAGATTTAACTGTCATAGAGGAGATGTTAGGTTTCAACATGATTCTAGGTAGGCCTTGGCTAGCTTAACTAAGGACCATCTCCTCTCCCATCCACCAAGAAATCCACCTTCCATATAAAGGTGGTCAAGTTATCATCCATGGTGATAATGTTTCCTCTTTGACTATCCACGACATAGACATGGTGCAAGTTTTGGAAGAAGAGTTTCTTAATGGTACACCTACAAAAACCAACACAACGCTTAAGGCTAACACATCCAAATGAGTGGTTGAAGCCGACAGCCCCCCAAAGGATCCTAAACCTTGCATGCTCCCTAATCCATACCTAGTTAGAAAGCAACTACATGACCAAGACTCTCCCTTGGCTGAAAATATGCTAGATGCTTGCCTACCTTTTGCCTACCCCTCTAACATGCATTTTTTACTTTTTTTTACATTGCACTAGCCTATGAGTTTACATTTTTCCCTCTCACTTAGATCACACATTTTGCTTTATTTAGACATTCGTCAACTTAGTTTACATATTGCATTTGAAAAACATCAAACATAAAAACATTAAACTACAAAAACACATGGCCCAAAAAGACCTTAAACTAGCATACGGCCCGGAATGACCTAAAACTATCACTTTTTGCATTGCTTTTCTTTCATTCGTACATTCTAACTCTATGTATAGCAGGTGTCGCTTGATGTTGTTTTCTTCCTATTTGATTTTTGCAGGATCTCATAGGCACGTAGCATGACCATGCATGCAGCATCACACTTTACACAAGCAAGGTAAGCATCAGTCTGCTATGAATATAAACTGGCACAAAACAGTCCTAGCATCATGACTTAAAAATGATACCACATAATAGTCCTGGCATCATGAATTAAAATTGATACCATAGAGTAGTCCTGGGATCATGACTTAAAAATGATACCACAGAGTAGTCCTGGCATCATGACTTAAAATTGACATCATAGAGCAGTCCTGGTATCATGACTTAAAACTAATACTATAGAATAGTCTTGGCATCATGACTTAAAACTGATACCATAGAGCTATGTCTAGTATGAAACTAAACTGCTACATCCATCTGCCATGACATGAAACTAGCATCCAGAGTCCACTAAGACTATAAACTAGTTTTCCTCTTCACAGTCTGCTACGACTATAAACCAGCAATGCACCATCTGCTACGATGCTAAACTAGTGTCATCCAAGGGGTTATGATGTGAAACTAATCCACAATAGTCCGCTAAGACTATAAACTGGTGACATCATCAATGACCAGGAAAAACTTGAAAAGATATGTCGCTACAATTAGTTGTTCATGTTTCACAAAGACTTGCTGCACAATTTGNCGCTACAATTAGCTGTTCATGTTTCACAAAGACTTGCTGCACAATTTGTCTCATGGACCTTAATGAGGCTAATCCTATTCATGATTCTGTATACTTTGAAAATTGCACGTGGTGACTCCATCTCCTTGTTTAAAGTGTTTAGCTGACTGTTTCATTTGTGGTTTTCTTATCTTCTTGGAGTTGTGTTTGTAGGATTACACTTCTGAGGCATTCGTGCATAGATGCACTTCATCATGACAACAAGGTATCATATTTTTCTTGATGCACACAATTGGATTAATCAATCCATTCATAAGTACATTCCTGACTCCTGACACATTCCCTATTCCCCATCATGCTCCCTTATCCTATTCGATTACATCCCCCTTGATACATTCCACTCATCTCAAAACTTTTGATACACTGTTGCACACTATAACTCCCTAAGCAGTCGCAATGCAAAACACAGTACACAATGCATGACATAAAATGCAAGTGCTCAAACACGAGCATAGCACTAAAAGTAAGCTCTTTCAAAAAGACCAACAAAAATAAAAGAAAAAAGAAAGACAAAGAAAGGTAAAAACAAAAGAAAAGAAGAAAAAAAAAACAACAAAAGAAAATAAAAGGGTCAAAGAGCAAAATGCACGGAAAAGGTATTCATGATCCCGTCTACATCACAAACTATGGATTATTGGCTCTTCTTATACAAGCCCTAGGCGAGAAGGTAATTGTCTTAAAAAATAGTTACACTCATGTCTCAAAGAGACCATGTTGCACATCATCGCATGGCTTTGGTTGTTTACAATGGGCCCTGCAAATACTCTATAAGAGTCCCATTTCTCCAAAGAATGCACCTCCTATGTCTTGGTTCCGAGTCTACTGAAAACCAGGCTATTGACAAGGACCAATGACATAACTTGTTCATGAGAGAGCATTCCTCTCCCACAAATTTTAACAGCAATTTTCACCCTTGACCAACTCTTGGCTTCCCTGGTTACAATCGATTCCCTTGTATCTTGAACCACATTCCCTCAATCCCATGTACTTTTGAAAATGGTGCGATGACATCTAGCCAAGGGTTGATGGTTAATGTTTGGTACTTGGTTGTTCATGGTGTTTTGCACTTTTTTGTCGATGCCTTTCAGGTGGATTCCTCCAGACGTCAACAAAGAGGAGCCAATGAAACACCACTAATTTTGGCCTAACACTTTGAAACAAGAATAAATCAAGCCCTTTCAAGCATTTGGGAGGCAAAATTTGACTAAGGCATGAAACTCAAGTCTAGGTTGCTCAAGCCAACTTGATCACACTGTTAAGCTTGCTTGCCCTCAACGTGAGCAGCTCCAACAGTTTCAAAATCAAATAAAAAGTGGTCCAAATCTAAGGGTGCAAGCCATCCGCAAGAGTTGCTGATGTCCACTCCAAGTCTCAGCATTCAGGAGTCCAAATTTTAAGCCAAACTACACAATTTGTTTTTGCAAGTCACGCTGGGCAGTCATGCTAGGCATGACCAAAGCATGACCAACTTTCAAAGCCTCAAAACAACCTCAAAATAGCCTCAAAATGGTCTCATTTTGAAGGGACAAGTCACTCTTAAGGTCCATTAATGATTTCTCCAGGTTTCAACCTCCAGATACTCAGATTTTAGCTCCAAAAATGCTCATTTTTTCCACTGATGCCCAGGTCACGCTGGCAACATGAGCCTAGTGTGACCAACTTTTAGAAAATTCCAGAAAATTCTAAAAAATTCTAGAAAATTCCAAAAAATTCTCAACATCAGAAAATTTTAGAAAATTCCAGAAATTTCTAGAAAATTCTCAGCATCAGCAACTCCCAGAAAATTCTCAGCACCAAAAAATCCCAAAAAATTCTCAACTTCTAGAAAATTCTAGAAAACTTAGGGACAAAGAAGTTTCAAGCAAGACGGGTAAAATTTTCCTTGTACATTTCATTATAAATCTTCATTTGTGGGATAGTCAAGCCCTCATGTCTAAATTAAATGTACTTTCATGGGCTTGAATAACCCATAAATTATAAAATGCAATGTACCTGGTAAAGAATGTAGCTTGCCAACACACATCCAACTCATGCACAACTATTTGACACAAATCTAACTCATGCACAACTATCCAACACACATCCAACTCTTGCCAACATGCATCCACCTCATGCACAACTATCCGACACAAATCCAACTCGTGCACAACTATCCAACACACATCCAACTCTCGCCAACACGCATCCAACCTGAGCACAACTGTCCATTGGACACATGTCACTAGATCTTCTTTCCTCTCATCTCGCAGCCATTGATTCCATTCTTGAATTTTGTGCCCGAGCCTGGCCCAACCCTATAAATACCCTGTCAATTCACATAAACCTGGAGGCAAAAATTGAAGAGATTGACAATTCTGAGAGAGGATAGAACCTGAAATCTTTGGGCACTCGGCACACCTAACTGTTGGCATCCAAGCATTTCTCACATTCATCACATCACATCATCACATTATCATGTTACATCCCCCCAGGGCTAGGTGTTTGACCTACCATCTACACGCAACTACGCTTTGACCAGTGCACATCTTTTCTAAGCAATACATTATTTCCATTTTATCAACCAAACATTATTTCCATTTTCTGTTTCATGTTCTATTTTTACGTTCTATTTACATTTTTCTTAGATTCATTTTATGTTTCATTTATTTTATGTCTTGTTTACACCTTACGTTTACATTTACATCTTATGGCTCATGTTTACATTTTACGCGCATTTGCACATTTTAAGACATCATTTACGATAGTCCTAACGCTAACCGTAGCTTACGTTCGGGGAAGTCCTTGGTTGATTTGCGTGCAGACCATCCAAGGCACTCTACCTTCATTTACTTTTCCAGCTTGCCCTCAGGCAAAGGTAGGGTCAACTATGGCTGCCCAACGATCTTTCGATGTCTATTTCCCTTCCAGTATCACACTGACGATTTAGGTTAGTACAAGGATAAGTTTGTATTTGATGAGGGGTGCATAAGAAAACCTTGCCACTCCAAAAATTCCAATCTGAACTTACATCCAAGGTTGATCAATAAAGGGACTCAATGGATAACAAATTCCAAGCTGTTCTCAAAATCACTAAAGAGTCCAAAGAACAAAGTAGTGAGTGTGAGCACAAGCAGTGCAAAGAAGCTGAACATGCATATCACAAAGGTAAGGGAAAGATTGTCACAATAGAAGAGGTTGTGAACAATGAATCAGATGATGATTATGGATGTGACATCTGTTAGTATGAACATCCTAAGGGATGTTTCCCCATTGTGTCACATCTACAGGAGTCTGAAATGTATGCCTTACATCCATGACTTACATAAAGGTAAACATCTAGAAGGTTACCTTATCCTTAAGGTAATCTCAGGCAGTTCCACCAATAACAACTATATTATCCAAGTGGAGCTCCATCACAACTGTATGAATAATATCAACAATAGTAGCAACCATAGTCATGGGTGCTAACATTGCCAAGACAACAATATCCTTACTAGCATTCTGATCCATGTGGTTACCACGTTCAACAACCCATGTCTCCACATGACTCCTCTAGTCATGTCTCTAATCTTCACCCTCACTATCACCCTTTAGATTATTATAGAGCTCATTCGCCACATGAAAGAAGAGACACCACCTCTTACCCTTATCCTCCTCCTATCCTTGCACATACTCCTCCTCTAGTTGCATAGCTACTACCTGCTCCACCAATGTAAGGTGAACTACCTACTCAATCGCAACAACGTAATTCTATGAGTGCTATTAATCTACAACCACATCATCAATCAGAGGGGTCGAATGCTCGATCAAAGAAAAAACCTTTCTTTCAACCTTGCAGTCCACCTAAGCCTTCACCTACACTTGTGGTTAACAACCCTACTCCTGCCTCTTCCTCCATATTAAATTTCTTTGGGCCTCCAAACCAAACTTTGCCAAGGATCCATACTGTAATGCTTACTCATATTGTGTCTGATTAGATCCATGCAGAAAACCTTCCTAGAAAATTGGCTAATCCTGGAAGTCCTCTAATTTACTTGTAAATTACTAGGAATGAATCATGCAAGGCTCTTCTCAATTCAGGTTCTGATGTTAATTTGATTTCTCATGAGATGTACACTACCTAGAACCTGCCTCCTCTCAAGAAGAGCAACATAAGACTAGAATTGATAGACCAGTCCATTACTGTTCCATTGGGACTGGTAGAAGATATTGTGATCACTATCTATGGATGATTGTATCCTATTGATTTCCTAGTAATCAAAGTGAAAAACTGCAAAAGGGATTTCCTGATCATCATGGAAAGAGCATGGCTGAGCACCATCGATGCAAGAATGGGCATCAAAGATCTTTCCTTAGAGATATCTAAAGAAAATGCATTTGGAAAGATCAAGAAGAAGAGAGTTCCATGCATCACATACAGCGATATAGAGTGCAATTGTGTGTAGAAACTTTGGGTCATAAAGCAAGCATCTATCTCTACATGCAAGCAATGCACACCAGAAGCAGAAATTCAAAGGTGTTTGTATGCAGTAGCCACAAAACAGGAGGGCATCCAGTGGCTAACCGCTGATTTAGAAACCATCACACTTTGCATAGAATCAACTAAGAGCCTGACATATGCATATGTCATAGGCATGGATGAACTTGAGCAAGTTCATCACCAACTCTCTAATGATACAAATGATGATACTCACTAGGGAGAGTTGAAATTCCTAACAAATTCAAATAAGAGCCCCTTGAGCTACAAACATTACCAGCTAAAATGGAATATGTATTTTTGAAGAATGGGAAGCTGGTTATAATCAATGCAAAACTTACTCTAGAACAGAAGAATATGTTGTTGAAAGTTGTTAAAATATAGTTAGTAGCTTTTGCTTGGTTAAATATTGAACTCACAAGGATTGATCCTAGGATATGTTAGCATTACATCTACACCAACCTGACCATGAAGCCAAAATGATAGCCACAAAGGCAATTGAATCCTAAATTGAAGTAAATCGTCAAGGAGGAAATTGAGCAACTCCTCAAGGTAGGGTTCATCTACCCCATTGCAAATAGTAAGTGGGTTACTCCACTCGTAATGGTGCCAAAGAAAGGTGGCAAGTGGTAGATCTACATTGATTTCAGGCTACTAAACATGACAATATTCAAGAATTACTTTCCATTGTCATTTGTTGACTAAGTGATCAACACAATATCTAGGCATTACTACTACAATTTTCTAGATGATTATAATGGCTATATCCAAATCCAAATTTCATTGGAGGACCAGCCAAAAATAATATCCATGAGTCCCCAGGGGACTTTTGCATATTGTAAGATGGCGTTTGGTGTATGCAATGCTCCTATCACATTCCAATGCCTAGTCATGAGCATTTTTCAATAGTAGATTAGTAGTGGTGTTGAAGTCTTCATGGATGACTTCTCCACCTATGGAGCTACATTTAAGTAATCCCTGGACTACCTTGAGCAAGTGTTGAAATGGTGTGTTAAAACCAACTTACGACTCAATTGATAGAAAACTCACCTCATGGTCCAGGAAGGCATTATACTGGGGCACAAAATCTCATAAGCAAGAATTTAGATGGACCTTGAAAAAATGAGGGTCATCCAAAGAATAACCTACCAACCAAAAATAGCTAAAGATGTTCAGTCATTCCTTGGACATACTAGCTACTACTGGTGATTCATAGAGAATTTTTCTAAGATCACAAAATTGTTGGTCGAGCTAGCAAAGAAAGAGGCTCCCTTTATCTGGACCATAGAATGTAAGAAAGGATTCCAACAACTAAAAGAAAATCTTGTAGAAACTCCAATCCTACTAGCACCTGATTAGTCCAAGCCATTTCACATCATGATGGATGCATCAAATTATGCCTTGAGAGCTACGCTGATGTAATTAGATGACAAGAAATGTTTACACTACATCTATTGTGCCAATTGAAGCATTGTGGGTGCATAATTTAACTATACCACTATAGAAAAAGAATTGATGGTAGTGGTGTTTGCTCTAGAGAAGTTCAGGCATTATGTGCTTGGATACAAGGTATTTGTGCACATAGACCATAGTGCTATCCACTTCCTAATGAACAAGCCAATGATGATCCCCCATGTCATACAATGGCTAGTGATCTTGTAGGAATTTGATCCTACAATGCTAGATTGAAAGGGCACTGAGAATGTGGTGGCTAATCACTTGTCTTAATTGTGATGGGATGACAAAGAGGAAGAAACCCCACTCTCTGATATGCTTCTTGATGAACTTATCTTTGTTGGAGAGATAACTAAAAAAATGTCAAATGAGCCAAAATGGTATGATAACATTCTCACCTATATTCTCACTCAAGAGATGCCACAAAGATTGGACCACTAGAAGAAATAGTAGTTTCTTCACCAGGTAAAGCACTTCATCAAAATTAACAGACACCTTTACAAGGTGTGTGTCGATCGCCTAATCCGTTGGTGTGTCCCTAATAAAGATCAACTACATGTTCTCCAAGATGCTAATGAAGCTCCTTGTGGGGGACACTATGATAGGAGATGCACAACCATTAAAATATTGATGGCAAGGTCCCACTGGCCAACACTCTTCAGGGATGTTCACCATTATATTCGCTCTTGTGAATGATGTCAACAAGATGGTGGAATGACTACTTGAATGGAGGGACCTCAACAATGGATTCAACCACTAGAATCATTTGACATTTGGGGCATTGATTTCATGGGTTCCATCACGCCCATGTCAAATGGAAAGGCATACATCATAGTCGTTGTTGACTATTGTACAAAATGGGCAGCAGTAGTAACCATCATCAACTGTACATCCTCTACTATTTCTCAGTTTGTACAACAAAACATTGTAAATAGGTTTGGTATGCCACATGCATTAATTTCTAACAATGGAACTCATTTTATAGGCACTACTTTTTAAAAGCTCATGCAATGCTTAGGGGTTGAACATAAACTCACAACACCTTACCATCCCCAAGCTAATGGTCGAGCTGAGGTTACCAATAGGAAAATCACAAGGATACTAACAACAACTATTAGCAAGTATAGGAAGGATTAGAACACAAAATCAAATTATGCCCTTTGGGCCTATTACTTAACTTGGAAAATTCCTATAGGCTACTCTCCCTATGAGCTTGTTTATGGAAAACTATGAACACTTCCTATTCAATCTAAACTTTGTACACTTTCAATGGTTTGTGACCTTGACCTTGACTTGAGTCTAGCCCAAAAAGAATGTCTAATGAATCTCAACCTGCTAGACAAAAATTGATTAGTAGCCCTATTATCTAACAACTTGCATAAGACCTATAACAAAAAGCGTCATAACCTAAAAATCAGAAAAGTCAAATTTCAACTAGGAAATAAGGTTCTTTACCAGAACCCCACTCACGTATCTTAATGAATTAAGTTTCAAACATTGTGGGAAGGACCTTACATTATTTATGAGACTTTTCCTTCTAGGGCCATGATGATCTACAAACTTGAGAGCCCAAATAAGAAATAGCTGGTTAACATCCAACAAATTAAATCTTTTCATGAGCATACACTAGCTAACACAACAAGCACCTCATCTGATGGACAATGACGCTTCATATTTCAGATCTCCTCCTTTAAACTTAGTCATGGGCAAGATGGTCATTCATGCTAATCATACAAAATAGCTCATTAGTTTTTCAAACTTTTTTATTTTACACATTTTTTCTTTTACAGCTTTTTTTTTTTTGCACATTCTTTCTTTTACATCTTTTTGTTTTTATGTTATTAATCTTTTCAAAAAAATTTTTACATCATCGTTAGTCCATTTGCTATTTCTTGAATATTTTACACTTTCTTTTATTTTATTTTGGTGTGATTTTCTAATTTTTTTGTTAATAAGTACCAGGTATAATGGTAATGTGTTATTTGATGGTGGTGTGTATTATTTTTGTTTGATTGTTGGTGTTTGGTTTTTGGCTTTGAATTTCATTATAGATAATTAGGACATGGTTTCTTTTCATGTAATAGGTAGTGGTCCATAGCATCCATCCATCCACAAACTCTATGGTTTTCCTTGTTTTGGAAACATGCAGTCTCTTTTTCATTAATAAAACTTTAATATATCTGTGACTTTGGTAGTTTTTGAAATTGGAAAGGATTCAAAGGTTTGAACAGGGTGTGGCTTCAAGGGGTTTCCGTATTCTTTGTGCTTTTCTATTTGCGTAGGTGCATGTGTGTTTTCATGAATTTCTTACCATTCCATGTCATCCAATAAAAGAAAGTTAAATAGGTCTTTGCATGGTGTGGTTCTCATTAGGAAAAAAATGATGAGAATTCAAAGCACATCCCTTGGACAAAATAAATGCATATGTTCTCACATGATGTGGTTCTCATCAAGAAAAGAAAAGAAAAAAGAAAAAAAGATGAGGATTCAAAGCACACCCCTTGGACAAAATAAATGCATGTGTCTTTACATGGTGTGGTTCCCATTTCCAAAAACAATTTAAAAAAGAAAGAAAAAAATAATGGGAATTCAAAGTACACCCCTTAGACAAAATAAATAGGCTACAAGCACTAGTTATGAGACTAGTCTCCTCTAACTAAGGCCCTTTCTCACTTTCTACTTCTCTAATTTGGAATGGTGGTTGTTCTATGGGAGCACTCTTGTGTCTTAGGGGATGGATTAATCTTAGAATGTTGATGCGAAGTCACTGAATGTGGTTGGTTTTGGTTTGGACTAAAGATGGATTCTATCAAGTCATTTAATCACAAAATCCATAAAGGACTTCATGTGACTATAATTTGGAACTCCATTCCACTCTCTCTCTCTCTCTCATCCATCTATGCTTTCCATGTCTCACCTCATTCTTGGTTTCATGTTTTGGTTTGATGTCTTGGTTTGATGTGTCAGAATTCTTAGTTAGTTTCTTCAAAGTTTTTATACTTAACCTTCTATAACCATTAATTATCCACGGAGCCCATAGACTCTTTGGTTTGAGATTATGCAAGGGCATAAAAGGCCTATGCCTACTTTGGAGAGGATCCTTTGGGTTAGTTAAGTTCTTTATCCTTAGACACTCTTACAATCAAATTATTTTTATTTATCCCATTAATGACATCCAATTATACACATCTTCACAACATTTTTTAATAAATTCTTCTTTCATTGTAGTGAATTCTTATATCCTCTTCAAATATTTTCTTGTGTTAAACATTTTCTAATTTAATGGACCACTAGTTTATTTTACCCTATTTGTCAGCCTTCCTACTAACTAAAGAAACGAATCAACCACAATCACAACCCACTCGAGTGTAACCACTAACGAGACAGGGCATTTAACAGTTATGTATTACACATTGCATGCTAATTCATGATTCTATTGTGATTGCAGTGGGAAGCATGGATGGGAAACGAGACTATCTTCACCAAGGATGATGTAATAGGACCATACAATGAGGACCATTCATGATCAAAGGAGCTCTTCTCTCTCTTTCATTCTTCTATTGCCAACAGGTGTTGGATGTCAATGTTATCCATGGTGTTTACTTATCTTATCATGAACAATGCATTTTGTAAAAATTATAATTCCGTACACTTGGGCACTCAAAGTCTATCTGTTTCATCTAAGTCAATTTGTAATGTCAGTCAATAATTCCATACCTACCCAATATGTTATGTTGTAATGAACTTGTTCCTCCTTTTCTACACTCGAGGACGAGCTTTCATTTAGTCATGGGGGTATGATGAGTTGCATTTTATGTTAGCTTTGACATTAAGGCCTTAATGTGATGTCAGGGTATATACCCCAAGGCTATAAATACCATGTCTTGGCTCTAGTTTTCATAGTCATTTTTGGGTCTTTCTTAGTTAGAGTAGCAAAGCTCTTGCTGTTTCTTTTTCTCAGAGTTAGAATAATTTCTAAATGCCTGTAGAAGGAGTTAAAGTGTGTACAATTCTTTGTTCAAGCACTGATGTACCTGAGCACAGTAGTGTGATAGGAATAAAATGAGCTCTTTTGACAATCCTTGCAGCACTGAGAATAGCTTAAGATTTTGTTTATTGCATTTTACTTTCATGCTCTTTATTTTAATGCATTTGTGTTGGCAATTCTTTGGGACGCGAGCACCAATGAGTGTCCTCAAACAGGATTTAGGTGCTTGCTGGTCTTTGGCAACACCAAGGCCTAAATACCTCCAAATAGACTCAGTAGTTAATGTGAGTATGTGTGTGTGTTGTTGTGGTATGCTGTTGTGACAAATGAAATGATTGGGTTGTGTGTAAAACTATAAATGACTTCTCTTAAAGAGATTCAGCCAACTTTGCAAAGTACTGTGAGTTGTTGAGAGTTCCTATTTTTTTCAATTGCCTAGTCTGTGTGGTCCTTATAATACCTACTTGTAACAAATAAAGTTTTGCAAAAACATTTGAGCACAACTCTACGAATCTACTTCTAATTTTCCCCAGAGAAAGACATAGTTTCACAAAAAAACTAGAAATAGAGCGAGATTCAATGGAAATAGAAAGAAGAGAAAAAGAAAGCAGATTTGTGTAAAGATCTCAAATGTTTAAACAAGGTAAAATGATACGAGTAAACACTTCGCAATAAAGCTATCCCAAATTCAATAACTACGAATTGTTCAAACTTCCAAGGCTCAAATAAG
>MNCI01028057.1:47027-85187 GCA_015680685.1 Gnetum montanum
AAAAAATTGCTGCGTAAACTATCACGTACCAGAGTCTATTTTGGCTAGATAATGGATGTCAACAATTGCATTCAACAAAACCTTCATAATACTTGACAATTTTTTATTGAAATACCACGGAGATTCACTTTAACGATAAAAGAAACTATTCTGGTCCTATCAAAATACCAAAGATTTTCTAAACCCTCTTGACTATTGAATCGTTCAATGGCTTGACTACATGTAGAGGCTCTCTTACAACAATCTCAATAGTGGTTCTTATACATTGCACAATAATAAAATTCACTACTAAAATGCTCTTAAGGCTTTCAAACACAAGCTCTTCTATGGCAAAATTTTAATAGAAATTTTCTATCATGCAACAAGAACAATAAGAGCAATCTAAAAATCCCAAAATTAGTTGCTAAGAATGATACTATCTAAACCACTAGCTAAACAATTTAAAAAAAATAAAAAATAATAAGCATAACTCACAGGACTATGAAAAAGAGGTTGAAATGTTGTCTCTAACAAATCATCTTACAAGCAATCTTTCATAATGTCTTCTTTTCCAATGCTGTTCTAAGACCTCGAGTGTCCTTTCTTTCCTACCCTTCAAGCCTTTTTATAGGGTTCAAAAGGTAGTTAGATATTACAAAATATCTTGGGTAACTTCTCTCCCAAGTAAGGAAGTTATAACTTGCCCAACAAGTTAGGAAGTTATAACTTATACATGAAATTAGAAGAAAATCATGCTAACACTGGCATGTGTCTTTACAAATTTTACAAATATTTCTTTCAATAATTTTAGGAAATAAAGCCAAGATCTCTATTTTTTTAATCTATTTAACCTTAGTCCAATTACAATAAGTGCTCCATACAATTGTCATTTTATTTTTATTGCACATAATTATTTTTAGCCACCAAACCATACGAAATTGAAATTTTATTTTGTTACTTTGATTTCGTGCATTTGGGTTTTGTACTTGCCTTTACAATAAGCCATAACCCCGATTCATCAGCTAAATAATTTTCAATTCCGCTGATTCAGTTGTACACCTATCTTGCTATGTCTTCGTGTCTCTGTAGCCGTACTTGATGGATTGGTAATGACGATGACGAACGTGTTGGTGTTGGGCGCTGCTGTATTTGGTAATGTTGCCGTGTGTTCCATAAAAAACTGCGGTTGTTGTAACCTTTGTTGCCACATTGTATGTATAGTTTTTGAAAGCATTCATCATCTCTTGCAACGCCTATCCGCCAGACGAGTACCATTCAAATTGGTGGAGACTGCACACTTTCTCCTTCCATCCGGGCGCTTCATTGATGGTACAATTTTCCACGTTAAGTGAGTGGAGGCACGGCCTGGTTCCATCCATTTATAACCCCTAACTTCAAATGCATTACTCCTGAGTTCCCTGTTGCTTATTTCTGAAAAATTCTCAATTTTCCAAGTGAACTTTCCATAAAAATAAGATGGTCTGGGGCCGGTATCATCATCATCAAAGTTGGAGCGCCAAAACACTAGCAACGTAGTGAGCACAGTGACGTTCATGGTGTCGATGATGTTGCTACCATTGTCAAGCACGACAAGGTTGAGCCAGAGTGCCCACACGGCCTTTTCAAAGAGAATGTAGAGTGACTCTGTGTCTAGAGCTTGGCTCTCATAAAGGCCACATTCCACAATTCGGTTTAGAACAATGGCCACGTCGACCACCATGGTGCGATTGTGCTGCCCTTCGAAGGTGGGATCTACCATGGGTGACATGTCGGAGTAGATGGATAGAGTACCTTCGTTTGGATGGCTGTGATGCGGCTACACCATGTGCACCGTCACCACCGCCATGACGCGTGTCTCGCCGAACTACACCTCTGCCGTGCCATCGTCGTCGTTGTTTCAGAAGGCAATGTGCAAATGTCACATGTCAAAGGGTTGTCGATCGTCCACTCTCTGTCCTACGTTTAATGCACCTAAGATGAAGCTCTGCTCGTTTGTGCTTAACCGGCTCACCATTTCTACAAGAAGACGAAGAATCGATCGATGTTTCTATTGCTGTATCAAATCATCGGCAATTCACAAATTCTGAGCCGCGGCTGAGACAGTAATGCCGAAAACCAGTATTGCGGGACCTCTTGGTAGAGCAGCGTTCTTCCGGCTTGCTTGCCTCCATTAGATTGTCGACGGCATCTCAACAAATCCCTCGGCCACCGTGAATTCCAAGATGCCAGATCAGAGCCAAATATAAAATTGAGCCTAACAACAGTGCCCATGAACTACCAGGGACTAACAGTTTAATCAGTGAGGGCATCCTTCACATTTCGACCACTTAATCTCATTCTCCTCCACCTCCTTGTGTGGAGGCCAAAGCAGTACTTGCAACCAGCATCAGCATTGCTGCCACAGTCCATACCAGCATTGCTCCCTGCCTAGTAGCTGCCATATGTGTTTTCTTTATTCCTTTAACTTGCTACTAATCTCTTTCTTGCCTAAGCTTTTACATTCTTTGATGAGTTTGTATTTCTTTTGAAATTCTATTTTCTATTTACTTTCCAAATTATTTGAGGTAGAACACATATATCTATTTACCAATTGATCCAAAGCTGATGGCAATGTTTCTTTGCTGCATACCAACCCAATCATTTTATGTATTGTTTTCTTTCATTCCATCTTTTTGTCCAATCCTTTTTAGCTAATGGAAACGAATGACAGGAATCAATACCTTTTCAACCTATACATCTTGCCATTTGAAATAGTTATATTGAAATATTTTGGAGATCTCAATTGTCCCATATCTCTATTCCATGAAATGGCCAAAATGTGCCAACAATTTGAATTAAGAAATTTATTTCTAGTAGTTAATGAACATGAGCATGACCACTTCAAGCATTCATATAGTACTTGGTAACCCAGCAATGCTTAATGTTTGGTAGCCCAGCAGTGCTATATGTGTTCAAGATGTGTCTAGGAAAGTGGGACGATTACTTGTGCTAGGCTAGATAGAAAATAATGAATTAGATTTTAAATTACTCTACTCTTCATTCTTGTTGTAGGCGACCAAATCCATAAAATATAAAGTAAGAAAAATCATATACCTCAATTACACTTAAACCATACCCTTGAACCTCACAAGTGTAATTGGGAAGATAATGAACATTCTTAATGCCCATTTCACTTCCTAGAAGAGTTAGTGCATTAGATAACTATAAGTCCACAGAATTTAACCAGATCACGCATAACACCTTAGTGATTCGTATGGTTGGGCATAGGGGTACCTCACCACTCATCATTATTTTATTGTATTTTTGATTAAAATATGTTTCTACAAAATTGGTAGTTTGCAAAAAGATGAACTAATAATAACTACTTCAACTATTATTAGGTCATCACAAATAATGCTTTTTCATTTGTTATAGCTGGAAGGATGTTGATGCAAGAATTTCCTACTTTATTTTGGTCACCTTATGTAGCACATTACTTAGATCTATTACTTGAACATATATGAAAACTAGGTTGGGCCAAAAAGATTAGTTTTAAATTTTTTTAGTACTTAAGAATTGCTTATTACTTATATTCATCTATTTATTTATGTGACATTTTGTTCTCTAATGTTTTTTAGATTGTTCAAAAGACAAAATATATCACAAAGTTTATTTTATAAACATGACCTATTACATTGTCTTTTTAAGAAGCATTCAGGAGGAAAAGAGATAGTACAACTTGCCATGACAATATCTACAACAAATTTGATATTTTTGTAAAGCTTACTAAAGCATAAACTAGCTTTGATGCAAACTTTTATCTCTAGCAATTATCTTACAACTTCAAGGTATGCTTGATTTAGAAATTCTATAGAAGAGATCTTTTGCAAAGAATTGGTTTATGATGAAAGAAACTTTTGGAGCTCTCTATAAGATATTATTTATGTATAACTTAAGAGCTCATAATATTTTATGTTTTCAAATCAATTTCTATTACTTAATCAATGCTTTGTTCATATGATAGACTGCATATCCTATAGTATGTGCCCTTCATCTAGTTGATGGAGAAAGCTTTTCCATGGGCCTAATTTATGAAAAAATGAATGATGCCAAGAAAAAGATTAAAGAAAAAATGTATAGGAGAAGACAATATGAAAATTATATAGTGATCTCTAACTTCATTAATGCTTGTTGGAATAATATGCTTCATACCCAACCTCATGCTACTGGATGGGTTTTAATCCCAAAATTTGGTTTAGAGAAAGGGATGGAATTTGAAAATGATCATGAATTGCATGTTATTGTTCACAAGGTATGAAATTAATTATTCAAAGTATTTTTATATTTGGTGTAATTTTTAAATCATCAGTCAATTTATATTCTAAATAAATTCTCATATACATCTATTTTTTAATTTTTTAGTTAGTTGACAAGTTATATCCTGGAGATGAGAATGTTGATCTTAGAGCTATAATAATTTTGCAATATTCTCAATATCAACGTGCTTAATCAAGATTATCTTTTACAAAGCCAAAGGCAATGAAATTTGATAAGTATAGACTTGGTAATGCATTTATATTAGAGTCTAATATTTTGTCATATTAGTAAAAAACTATGATCATTTTTATTTTGTAATATAATTGATTTTTTATCTTATTTTGTTTTCATAGATACATGGTGGGATCTTTTTGGAATTGATACTCCTAACTTAGCTCATTTTGCAGGAAGAATTCTTACACAACCTTGTAGTGTAGCAAGCATATTTCATGTTTAATAATTTAGTTTTAGATAGTTTATACTAAATTTAGTTCATAAATTTTATCACATTTAGTTTTACTTTTAATTTTATCACCTTTTGATGAGTTGTCATTGGTTGGCTACGTTGATGAGGCCTTGTCAATGCAGTTGACCATATTGACAAGGCCTCGTCTACGAGGCCCCATCAACACATTTTGACCTACATCAACGATGCCTCGTTGATGTGGTGTTTGTCCATCACCTATAAATACATGCCTACCTATCTTATTTATGGGAAGTCCAAATTTCAATTATAGCAAACCTCTTGCATTTTTTCCATTCAAAAGTTAGAATTTTTTCCCTAAGTGCCCGCAGAAGGAGTCATTGAGTGTATGGATCTTTATTCAAGCATTGTTGTACTTGAGCACAATAGTGTGTGTAGCAATAGAGACAAGCTTTCTAATAAACCTTGTAGCACTTTGGATAGATTAGCCCTTTTATTTATGCATTCAATATTTTCAATTATTTGTTAATTATTCTCAATTATTTTGTAATTATTTTCTAGAAATTGAGTTAATGAGATAATTAAGCTAGATAGATTAAATACATAAGTAAAACCGCTTCAAGCATAACACGTATTCACATGGTAATCCCAACAATGTTATCACTTAGTATGCCCAATAGTGAAGTGTTTGGTCATCCAACAGTGGATATGTGGGTTCAAGACGTGTATGAAAAGTGGGAATGGATACTTATGTTAGGATTAGTTAATCAGATATTTAGATTAGTTAATTAAACTCCTTTTATCTACATTGTGAGCACCCAAGATATAAAATAAAAAATGATAAAAATTGGATGCCTCAGTTACACTTAACCATAACAAAATGCATCATAAGTGTAATTGGGAGGACAACGATTTACCTTAAGGCTAGTTTCACTTCCTAAAGGGCTAGTGCATTGGAAACGATAGATTCTGTGGAATGCAATTGAGTCATGCATGAATGCTCTATGATTCATATGGTTGGGCGTAGGGGTACCTCGTCGCTCATCATTGGCACCATTGCCAAGGACTTTCTTTGTGGAATGTGTGCTATTTAGGTCTAAGTGAATACCATTCATATCGTTGTATGAACCTAAAAGTCCATACCATTCCCACTATACATAAACTATAAAAGCACACTGATAATTTCATTTTTTTTTTACAAATTGTCTTCTTCTTCTTGTAAGCATGATGATACTAAACAACTAGTCCAATAGGAATGCAAACTGATATACACTCATCCAGTGAGTTTGTACCAAATTTCACCTTCATCCTACATTAGGATGAACAAATGCCATGGCATGATATGGAGGACAACATTGTTTTTCCCCCCAAACAAAGAGTATGTTGTGGATGGATATGACACTCAGAACTATCATCCCACTAAAACATAACATAAGTAGGATAAATGTTAGGAGAGAGTCCATGAAGCNGAAACATAACATAAGTAGGATAAATGTTAGGAGAGAGTCCATGAAGCCACAAACGGGAAACATTACACTAACCACTTGTTCCTTGTAGATTAAGAGAACAATGAGGATCCTCCCTTGGAAGGTTCTCAAAATGAAGATTCTCCACTCCTTGCTAACAATGGTAAGGGTGTGAACTTGACCCTATGATCAACTATTCATAAACCGAGTTCAAGGAAGAGTGATAGCCAAGGTAGGGACTTGGGTGAACATCGCAATAACAAGGAATCTAATGATGGAGATTGTAAAAATCATAAGAGTGGTGGTAGATACCACAATGGTGGTGGTAGTTCACATTCCTCTTCATCTAATTCTGAACATTCCTCTTCATTTGACGGTTCTCATAGAAGCCACTGTTGAAACAACCATGATGAAGGTGATCGATGAAATAATAATGATCATGAAGGCCACCAAAATCAAAGGGGTGGCCAAAACCATCATTGGAATCATCAATGCAGCAATGATGATGAACCTTTACTAGTAACTCAAAGTATGCTTAACATTGTGGAGGTAGTAAGAATTCCAACTAGGCATATAAAAGATAGTTGAATCAACCACCTAGATATGAACAATATCTCATGATTTGAGGGGGGATATAACTCTAATTCAGAGACACATTTGCAAGATTTTCAAGATGCTTATGCCTTACAAAACATCAAGAACAAGTGGCAAAAACTCAAGCTTTTCCCAAGAACACTCATTAAGGAAGCTAAAAGTTGGTACCAGTCCTTAGAACCAGAATCTGTCCAAAGATGGAGTTCCATGTTAGAACTGTTCAATAACAAATATCAAATGTACTCTAGAGTGTTTAATTTGAGACGAAAAATACAAGGCTGAAAACAAAGAGCACATGAACCCTTGGATGCCACCATGGGCCAATATTATTCACTCTTGCATAGATGCCCTAGACATGGTTACTCTTAAAGGAAACAACTTTGCCAGATCATAGATGGGCTTAGGGTAGAAACAAGAAGGATTCTTAGGGTGTATGCCCAAGGGAGGTTGTTTGAAATGAGAGCTCATTGGATCCAAAGGATAATTGAGCAAGTAGAAAAAGAAGAAGGTGAGCTATGAAAAAGGGAGAGTGCTAAAGAGTATAATAGGGACTCATCCATAAAAAAATGAGAGGTCCAATTTTGTGACGAGGAGGAGTCACCACTTGGTGAAGTGGTGAACAGAAAGACCTTGCCTATCCAAAAATATATTTCTAACATTTCAGCCAAGGTTAACAAGTTATGGGACTCTTTGGATGAAAAGCTTCAAATTGCTTTAAAAATTACTGAAGAATCCAAAGAGAAAATTAGTGATCATGATTGTAGATGGCAAAAAGAAGCTGAATGTGCCTAACAAAGAGGTAAGGGAAAAGCTAGTGTAGTAGAGGAAGTTGTCGAGTCTAACTTTGATAATGAAATCGAATATGACATTTATCAATATGAACATCCAAAGGGATGTTGCCTTGTGTTTTAGAGTTACAAAAATCTAGAGTGTACACATTGAACCCCTGCCTAGCACATAGTTAAGCTCCAAGACGATTACCTTATCCTCAAGGCATTCCAAGACAGTTCGACCAACAACAACAAGCTTACTACCCAAGTGGAACTTCTCCACAACCTTATGAGTAGTACCAATAGTAGTACCAACCAAAAATGTGGGGAATGCCACTACCAAGGTAGTAATACCCTTATAGGCAACCATATCTATACGGGTACTATTATCAGTAACCTATCTCCCTTAGAAGTTCAAAAAGTCATGCATCATTCTGGCATCACTATTATCCTCCAGAGTACCACCAAACACAGTCACCATCTACTTGAGGGAAAAACTCATATAAGTATCCTTATCATCCTCCACATCCCTCTATACCTACACCTCCACCTTCAACTCAGTTATCTCTTACTCCATCCATGTAGGGTGAAATTCCTCCACAGCTGTAACAATGAAATGCTATAAGGGTTGTACACTCACAACCCATTTTGCAACCTAGTGGTTTGGATAATCGATCAAGGAAATGACCTTTCTTTTGGCCCAATAGTCCTCTCCAGCCCTCACAACCTACTCCAGCTTATCACCTTGTATCTCCAATACCCTCATCCTTTGCATCAAATACCTTCGAGCACCCTTCAAACCAAGTGCCACCTAGGATCCAGACTATACTGCTAACTCATGTTGTTTCCAACTAGATCAAGGATGGAAACCTTCCTACAAAAAGATTTGATTCAGGAAATCCACTCATCTTTCTATAAATTGTTGGAAAAGAGTCATGCAAGGCTCTTCTTGACTTTGGTTCTAGAGTTAACCTCATCTCCCATGATATGTATAAAGCCTAGAACCTACCACCTCTTAAGAAGAGCAACATCTATTTAGAATTAGTAGATCAGTCAATTATAGTTCCTTTGAGATTAATAGAGGACATTGTGACCATAGTTTGTGGGTGGTTCTATCCTGTTGATTTTCTAGTAATCAAGGTGAACAACTACAAAAGTGACTTCCCCATCATCATGGAAAGGGCTTAGTTAAGTACAATCAATGCACAAATAGGTATAAGGGACCTATCTCTCAAAATATATAAGGAGAATGAGTTAGGAAAAATTGAGAAGAAGTACATTCCATGCATTTTGTACAGTAATAATAGGTGCAATTGTGTGCAAAAGATTTGGTCAATCAAAAGCACATACATGAAGGTATGCAATCAATGTGCGCAAAAAATTAATATTCAACAATGTCTGTACGTAGCAACTACAAAGTAAGAGGGCACCCAATGGCTGATCGCTAATTCAGATAGTAGCATAATATACATAGAGCCAACTGAGAGTTTAACTTGTTCATATGTTAAAGGCATGGACAAAATTGAATAAGTCAATTTCCAATTCTCTAATGAAGATGATGATAATTTTTGGGGAGAGTTGGAGATCCCTAATCACTTTAAGCAGGAGCCCTTAGAACTAAAAAAATTTACCAGTGTGGATCAATACTCTCTTGAGTCATGATCATGCACAATGTACTTTACCTGTAAGTGATGTGTACCAATTCGTGTGAGATCATGAAGGAGCATGCCTAGGACTGAGCGATTGGGAGGTAACATTATGTTACCTTTTAAATCATGCCAACACAGTTGTTGATCCTGGTGGAGGATAAAGGTAAATTTTGGTATATACTCATCAGGATGAATGTATACCATGTGAAACTATTGAGGGACTGGAAAATTATCATATGTACTACGTCTTTGATTGTTCCCTGTATCAGACCTAGGTGATGAAACACTCTTGTAAGAAGAAGGAGACATAATTGTCTATTCAGTGTGCAATACTTTTCATTTCACTAATTGTAAGATAACCAACCCTAAAGGTTCATTCCAACAATGTGAAGATTTCCTATGTTCTAGCTAGCACACAATCAACAAAGTCCCTAGCAATAGTGCCAATGATGAGAGACGAGGTATCCCTATGCTCAGCCATAAAAATATGAGCATACACACATGATCTAGTCAAATTCCAAGGACTAAGTGCTTATGCACCTTTACAGAACCTGGACGGGTTGGTCAATCATTGTCTTCCCAAGCTTACTCGTATAGCACGATTGTATGGTTAAGTAAACTTGAGGTATATTATTTTTATATATTTTTATGTTTTATGTCCTGGTGCTACAAAGGGAGAAGTAAACTAATTAAGTAACCAATTTAATTTAACTAATTGAATATGCTCTAACTAGTTCTAACACCAGAATTTGTTCCCATTTTCTGTACACATCCTAAACTAGTGCAACACTACTGGGGTTACTAAACACTAATCATTACTGGGTTACCAAGTGTTCCATGCATGCTCAAAGTGGTCATACTGAGTGTGCTTACTTGGCATAATTAACAAGGTGATAGAGAGAGAGAACATTAATTAACTAATGAAAGCATTAAATAATTGTAAATAACATTAAATAAGCTATTCTGAATGCTGCAAGGTTTATCACAAAGTTCCTCTTTATTTTCGGCCATCAGGCATGCTCAGGTACACAATGCTCGAATAAGGATCCATTCACTTTATGACTCCTACTGCAGGCACTTAGAAATAATTCTAACTCTGAGAAGGGAAAAAGGCAAGAGTTCGGGTAAGGGACTAAGATTAATGAACTAACTATTGCCAAACCAAGTGCACTTTCCTCTTATTTATAGGTGATAAGACAGACCCCAATATCGAATGTCCGATATTGCTTGGAAGGCTTTGATATCGCATACGCAATATCATGACTCATCAAAAATGGACTAGTAGCATCCTTTGAATAAGTTATGATTAATGAACCTACCCCTGCAATTGCATGATTCAAGAAGATTAGTGATCATGAACAATTGTAGTAGCCCAAAGGAAAACATATATGTTCCTCCTAGTAGATGAAACCACAATAATATATTTTGACAACACAATCTAGAACATCTTTACAAATCTATAATTGTTCCAACCAAAGCCAACCTGAGCCTAGGAGTGAGATGAAAACTTATGATCTTATAGAAGATTGAAAAAGGGTTAAGGCTAACATATCCATGTATGAAATATTGTAATTTAAAGAGCAAAATGTGACAGCCCTATTAATTATCTATAAAATATCATATAAATAACTAATAGAGATGTTACAAAATCCCAATGATCTCAATTTAACCTTGATCTACTAACTCAAAAGAATGTGATAAAATAGGTAAAAATTATTAGTTAGGAACACAAATGCAGTAGATTAATATGGCACAACAAAATTTTATAATACTCACATGTACAATTAAATAAAATTTATTTAGAGAAAATCTGAGATTGGCTAGCCACAAGAAGGATCTTGTCTAAAAATTCTATTAATTGCATCATAAAGTAGTGTGTAAAACAATGATCCCAACGACACTTATTTTTCCTTCAATCAAATACCTAGAAATAAAGTTATTTACATTTTAAGTTTACTAAATAAAATAATAAAATAAAAATATATAATAAATAATATTAAAATTTCCCAAACATATAGCATGCACCAAAATGAAAAATGTTCCTTGCAATCTCATGGTCCCAACAACATAGATGAAAAATTTATATCTATCATACTTTATTATTAATTCATAAAATAGGTACATGGCACAAGCATTCCAAAAGTGTACAAGGCTTCTATTTTACAAAAATAAAAAATATATAGAAATTATTTTTTAGGTGTAGAGGGTTTATGTTGTACTAAATTGATCCACCTTTTTCCCCATGTCAGTCTTCCAGTGTTTCCATGGCCACTATGGGTTTTGTGCATCAAAATTTAGGAGTTAGAACTCCTTAACTAAGAAAGGTTATTATATTTCCCTCTTCATGGAGCATAAATTTTATGGACTAGAAGTCTTAGCTTATAGGCTAGATAGAGGTTTCCAATAAAATATTTGAAATGTTTTCTAGTCTAGAAATGCCACAAATTTTTCAAAAATTCAAAAGAAATCTAAAGATAAAAAATGTATATTTTATTCAGGCATCTTTGAAGGCTAGGTTTTGGTTACCCTCCCTACCAAAGTAATATATTGATAGATCTTGAAATAATCTCACTACTACCATTGAATTATCCATGTGTTGCCAAAACAGTCACTTATGGTTGGGTCATGTCAATAGCCTCACTATATGCAAATGGGAGCATCTAAAAAATTCGTAGCTCCCACTACCAACTTAGCAAAATTGGTCACACAAATATTAATATTTTATTCCAAAAATCCAATGGTGTCCAAATTACCCAAAAATCCATAAAAGCTCAAAATCCACAAAATTCTTGCAAAATCCTATTTATGTCATGAGGAGATCCAAACTATTTATACAATTACTAGGGGTAACTTGGGCATAATTTTTGCAATTTTCAAAATTCATCAAAAGATAGAAAACAACATGAACATGATTAAAATATTGTTTTTCATTAAAAAAACCCAAAACTATAAAAATATGAAAAAATCTTATCTTATTAATTAAAATTATAGAAGAATAATAAAAGACCAAGAAGTAGGGAGGAGAGATGAAAATTCCATAGTAATATGAGGTAGTCATGTGAAAAGAAAGAAAAATAAACTTCCTTGTGGTGGTAGGGCTTTCAGACTTTTCTTGTGTCTTCCTTTCCCTCCTAATGCTCTCAATTGGTTTCTACTTTGCTTAGCGTATTGTACTTGAAACCCTTCAAACTTTGACAAGATGTATCTAGGGCAACTACCTATTTAGAAGGGGAAAATGGAAGAAATTGGGCTTAAATCACTTTTAAAATAAGAAGAAATGCAAAAAAAAAAATCTTTTAGGACATGGTTTTGTAAAACCACAACATAAAAAAACAAATGGTAGAATACAAGGGACATAAGTAGAAAGTGCATTATAACACGAAACAAGTAATATGCATAAAATGCATATAACATATGTTATGTGCTTAGCACATATTTACTTCCTTTTGATGCTTCGCACGTGAACATGCTTCTTCCACGTTGACTTTTTTATTATTTTGATTTTCATTTTTTTAAAAAAGTTATTTTACATAAATAATTTTCACTAGTTCTTTTCTCATTTCCTCTCTAGTAATACCCTCACTACTAAATCTCACATAACATACACACCAAATCAAATTCCACTTGAACCTATGGGATCCTTATCAAGTGTTCTACCTAATTGTATGCTGAAATCTTATCTAAGCTTTACTTATCATGGTTACTTAGTTTAAATGTTGAAACTTTGACAATATTTTAGAAAACTAGAAAATGTGATATCTGAGGAATGGTAACTCTGATTCTAGTGAACCAAGAGTCAAAATATGTGTTTTTGAATGTTCTAGACACATTGGTAAAGTTAAATTCTAGGTAGGATATCATCCTAAAGTACTTCCTTAACAAAGATTGTTCATGCAATATTTAATTATTTTCAAAAATAAACTCCATATCCTAGTTTAATGAAAAAAAGATAATAAGGGATATGGTCTAGGTGGGGTCAAGGTCCATAATTACTTCATGAATAGAGTATTATGTAAGTACATGTGCATAATAAAATAAAAAGATGCTTAACTAGATGATGAGTGGCAAGGTACCCCTACACTCAACCATACGAATACGAGCATTTCACGCATGATTCGGTCAAACTCTGTAGACGGACTAGTTGTGATATCTAGACGGTTATTCTTAGGTCACAGTTTGCTATCTTCCCATCTGGACTAGTATTAGCTTTGTCATGTATGGTTTAGTCTAGAGTGAGGTGTATGATGTGGTTTCTAACCTAGTGCTACTCCTAGAGGCAATAGAAAATATCTTTAATTAAGCTAAGAGAAAAAGGAAGAGAGAATCTAAGCTAGCCTAAGTGTGATGAACATCCATTCCTCAATCATTCGTACACATCTTGGACCTCATGCACGACTACCATTGGGATTACCAAGCGTAGATCCTAGGTATGCTACTGGGTTACCAAGTAGTCACACTTAAATGCTCGTGATCAAGTCGTACTCATTCTGCATTTAACAGGAGTTTAGGGTGAAGAGATATTAACTAAGAAAGTAGTAAATGACAATTAAATAAATAATTAAGCTAAGTGAATGTTGCAATGATGAAGTAATCTTGATCTTTATTTTTGGTCATGTGCGTGTCCAAGTACGTCACACTCAAATAAGGATGTCGTACAATTACAATCACCACACTGCGGGCATGCATGAGGAGAGAAGGGTTGAGAGATGTAAAAAGAAACTTAGCTCTAACTACTAACTTAAAAATTCCAAAAAAACTACCTATCAGATCTATCTACCTCTTATTTATAGATGAGGAGACAGGTTGCGATATCATGTACATGATATCACATATGTGATATCAAGGTTAACTAAAATGGTATCTCATCATAACCCCATGAGTAAATGAAAACTCATCCTCAAGTTACAGTGAGAACAAACTCCATTGATTACACAGTGGATAGGTATGGGATTATTGAATGGTGAGAAGGGGTTCATGCCGTAGTATGGAATCAAAACAAAATTAAGACACAACACAAGGAATTTGAAAGAAAATCCTAAAGCTAAAAAATTGATGGAACTCATGTAGTTCTTGGTGGTGGTGGCTCCTCCATAGGTGCTTTTCCCTTGTTTTATGCTACAGGTCTTGGGACTTGATGGTATTGAAGTATGGCCTAGAGTTTCTCCTCCTTGATTTGGGGGTCTTGCACCATCCATGCTAATGTTATGATGTTTGATGGACTTGGCACTTCCCATGGGAAGGGTAGTTTTGGAAACATTTGATTTGCCTTGACATACCAAGCTGCAAATAGCCATCATTCCTCCTTGTAGGCTCTGGCTTTGTCTCTGTATTCTTGAAAGTCTACAAGTCATCGAGCTAAGTTTGTTGCAACATCCTTTTATCCCTGGTAGCTTGCTTTAACCACCTCAGGTTCAGAATTTGTAATCTCCAGTTTTTGCAATATCTTTTTGCATTCTAAAAATTTTGTTTCATATTTTTTGTAGGTGGTGGCTACCTATTGCTTGAGATCTATTCTTGGATGCCCTGCTATTAACATGACAAGGTTGGCATACTACAAGTTTGCCAATTCCATGTATTCTATAAGATCCTAGATCTGCAGGTCCCAGTTCTTAACTTCCACCCGGTGGGCAAAGGCATATGTGTCCAATATGACCCACTAGTTAGTGTGTTGAGCACTGATAGTGTTGATGTGGGCCTTGGCCATATGGATCTCCTTCTCAATGATTTGTTTGTACATCCCCACCTGATCCCAAAGTGCTCCTTTAGCATTTCATGCCATTTAGCCTCATTTTTCCATGCACTAATTTCGATAGCTATCTTTTGGCGGATGGTGCATATCTCCTCCATTGAGAGGGTTCGATTTTCCATGGCTAAATGGCTCATGTCTTGGTTGACCCAAATGAATTATTCTCGCAACTGATGAAAATGTTCTTTGAGAATATTCTTTTTCTTTTTCACAGAGGTCAATTGAAGGTTGTCGGCAACAAGCTGCTTTTTTTCCTCTTGTAAGGCCTTGAGTGCCTTGGTATTGTATAAGTTTATGCCTGTGCTATAGAGGCATCCCAAATGGCCTTCTCTTTTCTTTTGCCACCTTCTTATTCTCCATTAGTAGTTTGGTTAGTTGCTCAGTTTTGAAACTATCCAACTGGTCTGTAGGAAAAAATTACAAAGGGTCCCGTTGTGCTAGTTGTAGGGCCATGAGCTTTTCTTACAATTTTTGCAACTCTGCTTCAGCATGCTCGGCCCTCACCACTATCAAGACTAGCTTCCCCTTAGTGGAAATGAGGTCTGATTAAATTGTTGTAACATCCTGAGGGATGTCAAACAGGGATGTCATTACTTGTCCTGTTTGTAGTAATCGATCAAGCACATCCTCATGTTCCATAGGAGTCATTGAGGTTTCGACCAAAGTTTGAGCATCCTGTGCTTCTGTGAGATCTATTGGTGGCACAACACGTACATTGAATGATTCTTTAATATGATCCACAACCACTTCTATTGCTCCAGCTACATCCTGGTGTTGCATGACCACCACTATGGCCCCTTCACTAGTTTCTAATTGCACTTGGAAAGATGCAGCGTTTCCTAAGATCTGTTGTGACCAAGTACTTTCCCCTCCTCCTATATGGATGAATACTTCACCCCTTTCATGATCCAAAGAAACCATGGGCTGTATGGTATGGTTAATGACGCGAAAGAGATTTGCATCATCACGACTTCCCCAACTGATTGTCTCAACGATGGCCCTGAGATGGCTCATCGACGGTCTATAATCTTGTGGTGGTAGTGGTTGATCTTGGCCCGTTCTAGGCCCTACTTCTTATTGTTGGATGGGTCCCGTACTTGGAAGTTGAATGGGTCCTAAAAATTGAGTTGCAATTGGCCTAGCCATTTTTTCTTTTTCTTGTTCTGGTCTCATCATCTTACCAGTGATTTTTCTTACGGCTGGTGGCTTTAACAATTTAGCATATGAAGCATTTTGGGCTTTTCAAAGGACATCATAAGTGTATCCTCTGATACCAGCACGCAGGCACAACTTCCTGATAAGACAAGGGAAGGGTAATGAAAGCTTCCATATCTTCCGTTCTTCAAACTGCCTCAGGATCTCCTTGAAATATAGATGAGGTAGGTTAGCATTAACCTTTCCAATCAGCACTACACATCCCCTTACCACATATGTTGAAATCATTTTTAGGCCCTTCGTGAGGAAGAGATGACACGTTCCAATTTTGAAATAGATCCTCTCTTCCATCGTCAACTCTCCAAATGTCTTATCCTTTCCATATGCCCTCTCTAACCAAAATCATCATGCATTAGGGTCTGAATGAGTAGATAACTAAGCAACCTTTGGCCCTATATTTGGAAGGTTTAATACTTCTGAAATGGCCCACACAGAGAAATCAATTGTCACACCACAAATGTTAACAGTGGTGCCTTGTTCTCTGTTGTGCCAGAATTGGTACGTTTCCCCTAGGTACCAGGCACTTCTTGTAGAGAGGATAGGCCATAAGGGAGACCCTTTGAGGTGATCCCTAACAGCCTCAAGAGAAAACTCTATGAAAGATTCAAAATTTAATTCCACAATCACTATAGTGAATGTGGACCTTTCGTGGATAGCCTGAATACAATCCTGGGGTAATGTAAGATGTTGTCCCTCTTCAGGCACTGCAACAGCTCCTCCTTCTGCCTACCCTGATTGTATAGTAGCAAGGTCTTCTTGATGAATGCTAAATGATTATTCCTCCTGCTCTGTATGTTATCTGGCAGGGACTTGTTCTTCACCTCTCCTAGGTCATTTGCTTCCACCTTGAGCAGGACCTTACTATTGTCCATGTTTTGGGGCCATCTGCAATCACACAGGGCCAAGCATTAATAAGGTTGTTTCCAAAGTTAAGTTATACCTTAATGCTTACCTTACTTAATTTCATTTTATCTCTGTATGATGTTTCTTGAAAGATTATAATAGTGAGTCCTTTTTACTTAGGTGGTTTTCAATTTTAGTTTCCCGATGTACCTAAAGGGATGAAATTATTTTTAGCACAATTATCCTTAATATTATAACTAATTACCCTTGGTAATTTCCTTTTGGTGATGACAAATTCCAAAAAAGTTATGCACTCTTCGATGTGTGTCCCTCCCCCATGACTAAGCTAAACACTCTGGGTTTAAGTAGGTTTAGATAGAATGAAAATTTGAGTACAAGCGAGTGAGATATGGATAGAAAAGCAAGGGTCTCATAGTTGCAAGTCGTACAGAAAAATTTAAAAAACTCCCCTACATCAATTGTTGAAAATGATGGTAAGTGTTGCAAGGGGGGGCAGTCATTATTTATAGCTGAATGTGACATGATATCGCATCGGTCGTGATATCGCGTACGCAATATTGTAGCCTATCAATGTTTGGGCTTGAGGGAAAATACCAAATTTTGAAGGTTTTTCTGAAATTAACAGTTGAAATTAAGGACATGTGGGCATGTGTTAAAGGGTTCTAGGGTAATTTAGATAGTTTTGAAGGAATGAATAATTATATGTGGGTGGAGTTTAATCCATAAAGCCTTGGGTGGTAAGTGAGAGAAAAAGGGCATGTAATGGTACATAGGAATGTTGGAATTCAAAGGGATAGTAGTAGGGAAAGAATATCATGGAAAATATGCTAAGGGTAATCAATGGTGTGTGAGAGTTGTGTTATGAGCAAAAATTACAATAGATTACACAAGTGGGTCCTCCCCAAAGCAAGTTCCAACCTATAATGCCCTTGTGTAACCACACTAAAAAGTGTTCGTGGGTACTAGAAGGGTTAAATGTAATCCACACTGTTCCACAAAAAAAACACATGTAAGTATCACCAGAATGAGGTAGGAATTCTACACTATATGAGACACAAGCAACCATTACATGAACAGCGAGATGAGACAGGGTATAGAAGGGATTGTAGAAATTGGGACATGAGGTAATTGACTGTGGGCACAGTGAATCTTGCGTGTAAAGCATGATTAATGTGTCATTAACTCATCGTTCCAAGACCAGGACCAAGTCCATTCCTCTGATCAGTGACACTGCATTGTTTCATCCCATGATGAGCAACTATGAGAGTACCATAACAACAAGGCGTACGATCACTTGGAATTTTATTCAAGGGAGGATTGATTTGTGCTTTGTGGCACTTTTCTTTTGTTGTTTTTTTTCTCTCTTCTTTTTTTTCTTCAATTGCTAGATCCAAAGAAGCTGACAACCTTCAGGCATGGATGCATGTCTTTCCAATGGGACCCCCTAGAACAACATTGGATTTTTTAGTGCCCCTTTGATTACTCTTACTCCCATTTTTCATTAGATCTACAAGGATCTTAACCACATTGCATGATAACTCCCACAAACGTCACCAAAGAGAATCCACAAGTCCCCTTGATTTCACACCCTAATCATTCCCTCTTGGTCCATCCTTCTTCATTCTGGGTACAATGAACACAAAATTAATTTTAAGTTTCAAGGATGTCAAGAATATCATTGTACCCTTGAATAGAACCTCTTATTTGTAGAATGGATGAGTGGGTGTAATGGGCTCACTATCCAAATAATTGATCACTTGAGACTCGATAACATAGAACACACCTCAACCAATGAGCCACATGATGTTTTAGTCATAGATGAGATTACTTATAAAAACATAAAGAGACAAAAAGAAAGAAAAGATAAAACAAGAAATTGAAAAATGAAAAATTGGAAAAAAAAGGTTGTAAAATTAAAGAAAATGAAAAGTATTTATTAATCCTACTTGCTATTAAAATGGGGAATATCCCCCATAACTAAACGGTTGAGGATGGAAAGGATTAAAAAATGAAAGATGAGGATCCTTGCATGTTGGAAATATTGGGACTCGGTCATACTTACCCCATTGGGCTCCACACACTTGGTTATAGTAAGCATAGTGGGGGAATTTATGGGATGTGGTTCTTGGATAAAGAGTTGACCCACTATGATATTTGGGACTGTTAGATGGTATGCAGGGATCAGGATGTTGCCCTCCATGCCTGTGTTCATTGGCCTATATGGTTGTTGGAGTGTTAATTAGTGGCCCTGATGAAGTGACATGAGGCATTGGGTTCGAAGAGAAGGGTGCACCACAGTGTTGGACTTGTGCTGAGTTAGAGAATGTAGCAGCCTTGGAATTGTGTTGTCCCTTCCTATGGTCATTTCTAAAGAAGGGATGCCTTCGATGTTACTGAGGTCTCTCACTACTATTGACAATAGTAGCACGAGTAACGTTCATGTGTTGTTGCTGTGGTGCAGACACCTTAGGAACAGTTGGTGGCAATGTAGAAGGAGGGAAAGAATGAGAATGTTGAAAATTAGGAGAAGTGTAAGGTGCACAAGGCAATGATTATGTTGAGGACATGGGCTGATAGTATTGAGGAGAATGGTAATGCAGTGAGATAGAGTATGTTGACCCAGTTGGGCAAACAGGATGTTGAACTAGGTAAACGTTTAGATTTGAATGATACGAAGGGTGTCTCTAGTTGAGGGGTGGCTTCCCCCACGACTAGAATTGTTGCCACTATGATCGAACACAGTATCTCTGTACAAACTCTGTGTGTAACGTGTTTCCCCAATGCTCATATAAATGTAACAAGATTCGGCATTGGTCCTTGGGGCGATCATATAGGAAAATGTTGCATTCATACATATGATCAGCTATTGGGCTCTTATTTTCATTATCCCTTCTTCCCAATTGTCTAATGATATTTTTTCCTGCTTCTCGAGTTGTCAAAACTCTATCTCCAATAATATCGATATATTCTCCACACTTTTTATGTGTCCATTCCAACATCTTATTGATCCTTGCCTTGACTTCCTCTAATGATTGTTGTACTAGAAAAGATGGTTCTTCCTCCTTGAGATAGGTTGATTTCTCATTTTTGTGATTATGGACCTTTGTTAAGTTGAGATTTTAGTCTCATTGATGTTTTTCAACACTCTTCCGTCTAGCAATTTCTCCTTCCTCTTTTGCTAATTGCTTAATAAGCTCTTGTAATTGATGGGTTTGTAGTTTGTATAGTTGTCCTTGGGCATACATCCCTAGGGTCTCTTTTGTTTCATCACGAACCCCATCAATGATATGGTACATTAGCCTTTCCTCGAAGAACTCATGGCTTCGACAATTGTTTAACAGTGCATAATATCTTTCTAAGGCCATGTCCAAGGGTTCATGTTGTGCTTGTTTCCACTCTTGGATTTGTTTCCTCAAGGCTGACACTCTTGTGTAGGTTTGATATATTTTGCTAAAGAGTTCTACCATTATTGGCCAATGTCGTAATGAATTTGGTTTTAACGATCTATACCATACTTTTGCTTGGACAATGAGTGTCATAGGAAAGAGCTTGAGCTTTTACCAACCATTATCAATGTTTTTCCATGTACAGGAATTGTAGAAGGCTTGTAAATGTTCTTGCAGATCTAACTCATAGCATCCTGAAAAATTAGGGAAGTTGTTTAAATCGAGCTTGGGTAGACGGCTCTCCGTACGATGCCTAAGGGGGATTCAAAGAGCCTCTTGTATTTGCATTAGGCTTGTAGTGGCCAGTACGGGTTCATTGTCCTCAAGTAAGTTATGCTTCATGTGTTGGGATGTTTTGCCTTCATTTATGTTTATAAGAAACCCCCACTTCAGGTTGCGTANGTTGCCTTCATTTATGTTTATAAGAAACCCCCACTTCAGGTTGCGTACTCCAATCTTCATTGTCATATAATTCGTTGGTTCTCCAATGAACTTCCTCACTAGGTGTGGCATTATCATAGTCTTGTAGAAGAGGCATGGTTGTGAAATTGTATGTGAATTTATGTGAATTTTTATAATTATTTCCTTCTAAAAGATATATCATTAATTCCTATACAGTGACCTTGTATGATATAACTACTTTAGATAACTAGCATTGTCCCCGACAACGGTGCCAATGATGAGTGGCAAGGTATCCCTACACTCAACCATACGAATACGAGCATTTCATGCACGATTTGGTCGAACTTTGTAGATGGACTAGTTGTGATGTCTAGATAGTAAATCTTAGGTCACAGTTCGTTGTCTTCCCACCTAGACTAGTATTAGCTTTTTCACGTATGATTTAGTCCAGAGTGAGGTGTATGATGTGGTTTCTAACCTAGTGCTACTCCTAGAGGCAATGGAAAATATCTTTAATTAAGCTAAGAGGAAAATGGAGAGAGAATCTAAGCTAGCCTAAGTGCAGTGAGAATCCGTTCCTCAATCATCCATACACATCTTGGACCTCGTGCACGACTACCATTGGGATTACCAAGTGTAGATCCTAGGTACGCTACTGGATTACCAAGTAGTCACACTTAAATGCTCATGATTAAGTCGTACTCATTCTACATTTAACAGGAGTTTAGGGTGAAGAGATATTAACTAAGAAAGTAGTAAATGAAAATTAAATAAATAATTAAGCTAAGTGAATGCTGCAATGATGAAGTAATCTAGATCTTTATTTCTAGTCATGTGCATGTCCAAGTACGTCACACTTGAATAAGGATGCCATATAATTACAATCATCACACTGTGGGCATGCACAGGGAGAGAAGGGTTAAGAGATGTAAAAAGAAACTTAAGTCTAACTACTAACTTAAAAACTCCAAAAAAATTGCCTATCAAATTTGTCTACCTCTTATTTATAGATGAGGAGACAGGCTGCAATATCGCGTATGCAATATCACATACACGATATTGTGGTTAACTAAAATGGCAACTCATCACTAGATATGAATAATTAAGCATAAATGTGCATAAATAAGTAAATATGCATAGCTAAATAATTATAAAGGCATGATAACTTACAAAAGAAAAACTCCCTAGGGTAATTGAATTTCAACATTTAATCATAAAATATAAAGTAAACCTATGATTGAGCTCCAACAATAGCAAAATAAAGGATACAAAACATCTTAGTAAGTAGATCACATTCATTTATGTAGAAAACTAGCAACAAAAACAATAATAAATGTAATGATAGTAATGTAATCTTATGATTTATCCAAGAATATTAGAGCTAATTCATTGAAACACATCTAACAGTATTAAAGAATTAATCATATGCATTAAATTAAATAACTAAGCCTTGCAAATTCTTAGGCCATGACATAAAAGAAGCTATACATGGATTGATCAATGAATTTAGAGATAAAGGTAAGACATCTATAAATGAAAAATAAGTCCATTTTGTAGATGGAGTTGGAATCCTTGAAACACCCATTCTTCACCAATAGGCCAAGAAGGAACAACCTCCTTTCCTAACCACTTTAGTCATACTAGAAAAGGATGTTCATAATTGCTTAATGGTTTTAGGAGTTATCATAAATGTAATGCCTCTTGAGGTATGTAAAACTTTAGAAGCCCAAATGTTTCCCAAAATAAGAAGTGTTATTTAACTTAATGGATCAAATTTTAGTGTACTAGGATCACTTAAAGATATTCAAATTTTCCTAAAGAAATATCCTAATTTCTCATGTCATACTTATGTCTTAGTAGTTGATATGAAACCTACTTATGACATGTTGCTATCATGTACTTTCAATGCCCAATTTGGAGGTTTCTTTAGATTCAATTTCTTAGAACTCCTGCTTTCAATCAAAGGAGGATGTGAACATGTGATAATTCCTAGAGAATATTTCCATCGTCATGTCATCTCAAGTTCTGATGAATTTCATATATATCAACAAATCAAAGTATAAAATTTGTGGGAGTTATTCATCTTAATTTTGTTAAGTACAAGCTAGACAAAAATTTAGATGCAATGAATGAATCCTTACCTAACATAAATTTCTATATCCATACCTATGCCACATCTTATTACCAAACTTATAGAGAGCTTTCTGAACTTCATGTTGACACACTACCTTTCCATGGAAAGGCTTTTCTATTTAGTGATCCTCCATCAATTGGTAAAGATAAGGATATTAGTAAAATCCTCACCATCCAATTCTCAAATGATAATCTAATTTATGATGATTATAATACTTATATCGATTAAAGATCTTGCTTTTCATATTTCAATAACTTAAACACATGGATACTTAGGATTGATGGACCCTCATCAAAATGAGGATGTAGTGCTAGAATTATGTTAATTCCCCTTGGGGAAGCTCCAAAATTTAGGGCCATTCATTTTTCAAAGCCCATGATGAACAACATGGCTGAATATGAAGCTTTAATCCATGGACTAAAGAACACTATTTACTTTGATCTTTCAAAGTTAAAGATTTATAGTGATTTACAATTGATGAGTGATGAGGTACCCCTACCCCCAACCATATGAATCACATGCATTCACATGTGATCTAGTTGAACTTCATAGATCTTAAATTCCTAAGTACACTGGTTCAAGGAAGTTAAATCTAATCAAGATGATTGTTGTCTTCTCAGTTCCACTTGTGAGGTACAAGTTTATGGTTAAGTGCAACTGAGGTATATTATTTTTATCATTTGTATTTTATAAGTTTAATCACCTAGAGTAAGAATAAAAGGTAGAGTAATTTAATATCTAATTAATCTACTACCTAGCTAGCCTAAAAAAAATACCCATTCCCACTCTCTAGACACATCTTGAATGCCTATACCGCTACTGAGCTACCAAACATTAAGCGTTTCTAGGTTATCAAGTGCTACACATATGCTTGAAGTGGTCATTCTTGTGTTCATTAAAAAATGAAAATTAATTACATAATTAAAGTGAATTAAGATAAAGTGGATAAATTTTAAATGAATTAAAGGAAACATTAATCTATTCTTAGTGCTTCAAGGATTATCAAAAGGGCTTTTCTTTATTTCCTTCACACTATTGTGCTCAAGTACATCAGTGCTTGAATAAAGATTCATACATACTTAGACTCCTGCTATGGGCACCCAAAAATATAATAACTTGGTAATGGATAAACTACAAGAACTTCATTACTCTATTTAAAAAACTAATGTTCAAATTATGTCCCAAAGCATTATATTTATAGGCCAACATACATCTTGTGATATTGGATATCCAACATCACTTCTTGGGACCCGATATCACGTATTCGATATTGAGGCTCTGATATCAAGTATTTGATATCAGATCATAACTAAACATGATTCATCATACCCCCATGACTGAATAGAAACTCCTCCTCAAGTGAACAAAAGGAGGAACAAGTTCCTTACAAAATATTGGGTAGGTATGGTACTATTGACTAACATGCAGACTTGACTCAAATGGAACAGACAAATTCAAAGTGCCCGAGTGTACAAATATACAATCTTTTACAAAATTGCTTGTTCATGATAATAAAGTTGAATACCCTAGAAAAAAATGACATCCAACTCCTCTTTGCAGCTGAATGGTCCTCATCACATGGTGTTGTTGCATCTATCTTGGTGAAGATAGTCTCACTTCTAGTCCACACTTCCCACTGCAATCACAAAAAAATCATGGATTAGTGTGCAATGTGTAACATATAACTTTAATTACCTTGTCTCATCAGTGGTTACACTTGTCTAGGTTGTGATTATGGTGGATTTATTTTGTTAATAGTATTAGCGAGAAGGTTGAAAAATAGGTGAAATGGATAAGTGATCCATTAAATTTTGAAAAGTTCAAATGTAATAAAATGCTTGAAGAGGGTTTAATAATTCACAACAAATAAAAAGATGAGTTCTTTGAAAAAACACTGTGAAGATGTGCACAATTGGATATCATTAATGGGACACACAAAAGGATTTGATTATAAGAATGTTTAAGGGTAAAGAACTTAACTAATGCAACCAAAAGATATGTAAGTGGGTCCTCCCCAAAGTAGGCACAAGCTTTTTATTGCCCTTGCATAACTTCAAAATGAGGAGTCTTTGGGCCCCATGGATGATTAATGGTTATAGAAAGTTAAATACAAAAACCTGAAAGAAAGTACATAATAATTTTGACACATCAAACCAAGACATCAAATAAGAACATGAAATTAATAGTGAGGTGAAACATAAAAAGCATAGATTGATGAGAGAGTGTGTGGCATGGAGTTCTTAATTAAGGTCACATGAAGTCCCTTGTGAATTTTTTGGTTAAATGACCTAATAAAATCCATCTTTAGTCTAGACCAAAACCAACCATGTTCAGTGATATCACATTGCGATTCTAAGACTAGTCCACCCCCCTGAGACATAAAAGTGCTTCCACAAAACAACCATTATTCCTTATTAAAGAAGAAAAGAGAAGTAGGAAGTGATGAAGGGCCTTAATTAGAGGGGACCTTCAAGCATGGGTAACATGTATTTCTAGTCCCATAACTAGTGTTTGTAGCCTATTTATTTTTTCTAAGGGGTATGCTTTGAATTCCCATTATTTTTTTTTCTTTTTTGAAATGGAAACCACACCATGGAAAGACTTATTCAACTTCCTATTATTGGTTGACATACAATGGTAAGAAATCCATGAAAACACACATGTACCCAAGTAAGTAGAAAGGCACAAAGAGTACTGAATCCCCTTGAAGTCACATCCTATTCAAACCTTTGAATCCTTTCCAATTTTGAAAACTACCAAGGTCATAAGTTTGTTAAAGTTTTATTAATAAAAAAGGATTGCACATTTCCTGAACAAGCAAAACCATAAAGTTTGTGGATGGGTGGATGTTATGGACTCATTGCTTATTTCATGAAAAATAAACCATGTCCTAGTTCTTAGTAACAAAATTCAAAGTTAGAATCTAGACACCAACAATCAAATAATTGAATAGCACATGCCCACATCAATCGAATCACACTATACCCAGTTGGTAATAAGGCACTTAATTATTAAAACATAATAAGAAAATTATATCCAAAATTAAGGAAAATATATAAGAAAGTGTAAAATATTTAAGAAAAATAAAATGTACTAATGATGTTGTAAAATAAAAAATTTGAAAAATTAATAATGTAAAATAAAAAGATTAAGATAAAGAAAGAGTAAAAAAAAAAGTTATAAGAATAACAAGGTATAAACAAAAAATGAAAAATTGAGAAGTTACTTATATAGTTAGCATGGATGGCCATCTCCCCCACAATTAAGTTGAAAGAAGGAGATCTAAAATATTAAGCGTGGTTGTCCATTTGATGAGGTGTTTGTTGCACTACCTTGCTTAGGATCATGGAAAGGTTTGACTTGTTGTATGTTGACCAGCTATTTCTTATTTGGGCTTTTAGATTTGTAGATCATCATGGCCCTAGAAGGAAAAGTTTTATAAATTATATAAGGTCCTTCCCACAACATTTGGAACTTAGTTTGTTGAGGTACATGTGTGGGGTTATAGTAGACAACCTTATCTCCTAGTTGAAATTTTACTTTCCTAATTTTAAGGTCATGGAACCTTTTGTTGAATGCCTTGTGCAACTCGTTAGATGATAAGACCACCAATCGATTTTTGTCTAGCAAGTTGATATTTATTAATCTTTCTTTTTGTGCTAGACTTAAGTCAAGATCAAGATCATAGGCTATTGAAAGTGTATGGAGCTCAGATTGAATAGGCAGTGTTGGTAATTTTCTATACACCAACTCATAGGGAGAATAGCCTATACGAAGTTTTCATGTTGAGAAATAGGCCCAAAGGACATCATTGAGTTTTATGCTCTAGTCTTTCCTATATTTGCTAACAATTTTTGTTAGTATCTTTATGATTTCCCTATTTATAACCTTAGCTTGATCATTAGTTTGGGAGTGGTAGGGTGTTGTGAGTTTATGTTCAACCACACAAGCATTGCATAAGCTTCCAAAACGTGGCACATGTAAAGTGAGTTCCATTATCAGAAATTAATGCACATGGCACACCAAACCTATTTACAACATTTTTTTGTACAAATCAAGTAGTAGTAGAAGATGTACAGTCAGTGACGAATGCTACTTCTATCCATTTCATACAATAGTCAACAACAACTATGATGTATGCATTTTATTTGACATGGATGTGATGGTACCCATGAAATCAATGCCCAAAATGTTAAAGAATTCTAGTGGTTGGATACACTATTGTGGTCTCTCCATTCAAGTAGTCATTCCATCATCTTGTTGTAGCATTTACAACAATGGACATATTGATGAGCATCCCTGAAGATTGTTGGCCAATAATACCCTACCATTAGGATTTTAATGGTCATATTTCTTCTATCATAGTGGCCCCCAGAAGAACCTTCATGAACATCTTGGAGAACACATAGTTAGTTAGCATCAGGGATATAGCAATGAACTAGGTCATCGACACACACCTTGTAGAGGTGTTCATTGATCTCCATGAAGTGTTTTACCTAGTGAAGAAACTATTGTTTCTTCTAGTGGTACAACCCTTGTGGAATTTCTTGAGTGAGAAGATAGGTAAGAATGCCATCATACCATTTAGGCTTAGTGGACTATTATTCAGTTATAGGCTCGAAAATGAGGAGTTTATCAGGAAATAGATCATATAGTGGGCTCTTGTCCTCTTTGTTGTCCCATCATAACTAAGACAAGTGGTCAGCGACCGCATTCTAAGTTCCATTTCAATCTATCATTGTAAGATTGAATTCTTATAAGATCACCAACCATTGTATGACACGAGGGCTCATCATTAGCTTGTTCATCAGGAAGAAAATGGAATTATGATCCATGTGCATAAACACTTTGTATCCAAGCATATAATGCTTGAACTTCTTTAGAGAAAACACCATTGCCATTAATTCTTTTTCTATGGTGGTGTAGCTCAGTTGTGCACCCACAATGCTTTAGCTTGCGTAGTGGATATAATATCGGTGTATCTTTTCATCCAACAACATAAGCACAACTCCTAAGGCATAATTTGATGCATCCATCATCACATAAAATGGTTTGGACCAATCAGGTGCTTGAATAATTGGAGTTTGTACAAGTTTCTCCTTTAGTTGCTGGAATGCTTTTTTACATTCATTGGTCTAGATAAATGGTGCATCTTTCTTTGTCAACTTAACCAACAATTTTACGATCTTAGAGAAATTCTCTATGAATTGTCGATAGTAGTCAATATGTTCAAGGAATGATCAAACATCTTTGATTTTTTCTAGTTGGCAAGTTATTCCTTAGATGACCCTTATTTTTTTAGCGTTTACCTCAATTCTTGCTTGTGATATTTTGTGCCGTAACACAATGCCCTCCTAAACCATCATATTACTCTTTTGCCAATTGGGTTGAAGATTTATTTTAACACATCTCTCAAGTACTTGCTTAAGGTGATCCAGGGCTTGTTTAAATGTGGCTCCATATGTGGAGAAGTCATCTATGAAGACTTCCATACCACTATTTATTTGCTCTTGAAAAATGCTAAGGACTAGGCACTAGAATGTAGCAGGGACATTGCACAGACCAAAAGGCATCTTACGATATGCAAAAGTTCCCTAGGGACTCGTGAAGGTTGTCTTGGCTTGGTCCTCTGGCATGATTTGGATTTGGTTATAGCCACTATAACCATTTAGAAAACTATAAAATTAATGCCTAGATGTTGTGTCTAACACCTGTCAATGAATGGAAATGGAAAATAGTCCTTGAATGTTGCCATATTTAGCAATCGAAACTCAATGCAGACCTACCACTTGCCATATTTCTTTGGTACAATCATGAGTGGACTAATCCACTTGTAATTCACAATGGGATAGATGAACCTCACCTTGAGGAGTTGTTTGATTTTCTCCTTAATGATATGCTTCAATTTCAGATTTAATCATCTTTGTGGCTTTCTCTTTGGCTTCATAGTTGGATCAGTGTAGATACAATGTTGGCATATTTGAGGATCAATCCCTGTGAGTTTGCGATATGACTAAGTAAAGGTTCTTGACCATTTTTTAACCACATTCAATAGCATCTATTTTTGTTTTGGAGCAAGATTGACATTGATTATTATTGACTTTCCATTTTTAAAAATAGATATTCCATGCTGATAGGTAGAGTTTTTAATTCAAGGGGCTCTTAAAATTTTTAGAAATTTCCAACTCCTCATAATAGGTATCATCATTTGCATGTTTAGGGAGTTGGTGATGAAATAACTTCAGTTTATCCATGCCTACAACATATGCACATGTTAAGATCTTAATTAGTTCCATGCAAAGTGTGATGCTTTTAGAATTAGTTGTCAAGCACTAGGTACCCTCTTATTTTGTGGCTACTACATATAGACACCTTTGAATATCAACTTCTAGTGCACATTGCTTACATCCAGAGATGGATGCTCATTTCACTAACTAGAGTTTCTACACATAATTGCACTCTATATTGCTATACATGATGCATGGAACACGCTTCTTCTCAATCTTCTTGAATGCATTTTCTTTAGATATTTCAAGGGAAAGATCTCTAATGCCCATTCTTACATCAACAATGCTTAACCATGCACTTCCCATGATGATTTGGAAGTTCTCTTTATAATTTTTCACCTTGATTACTAGGAAATCAATAGGATAAGACCACCCATAGACAATGGTCACAATTTTTTCCACTATTTTCAATGGAACGATAATAGACTGGTCTACCAATTCTAATCAGATATTACTCTTATTGAGAGGAGCTAGGTTCCAAGCAATAGACATCTCATGAGAAATCAAGTTGATACTAGAACTTGAATCAAGAAGAGCCTTGCATAATTCATTCCAAGTAATCTACATATAAATAAGAGGACTCCTAGGATCAGCTAATTTCCTAGGAAGGTTTCTAGCACAAATCCAATTAGATACAACATGAGTAAGCATAACAGTATGGATCTAGAGCGGTATTTGGTTTGAAGGGGACTCAGAGGAATTTGATACAAAGGGAGATGGAGAAACATGGTTGCCAACAGAAGGTGTATGTGAGGGCTTAGGTAGACAGTTGGATTGAAAGAAAGATCTTTTCTTAGATCAAGCATCTGAACCACCCGGTTGATGAACTAGTTGTAAATTAATGGCCCTAGTGGAATTGTGTTGTTGTGGTTGAGTTGGAAGTTCACCTTGCATAGATGAAGTGGGTGGTAGCTATGCAAAGGGTGGAGGAACATGTGCAAGAATAGGAGGAGGATAAGGGTAAAAGGTGCTATCCCTCCTTGTATGTGAAGAATGAGTTCAATAAGAATCAAAAGGGTAGTACTGAGGTTGGAAAGTAGAAACATAATTGGAAGAGTCACGTGGAGACAAGGGTTGTTGAAAATAATACCCATATAGATCAGGTTATTTGTAAGGGTATTACTACCTTGGTGGTGCCAATGCCCATGACTATAATTACTACCACTGTTGGTATTGCTCATATGGTTGTGATGAAGTTCCATTCAAATAATACTATTATTGCTAGTAAAACGGTCTAGAATTTCCTTGAGAATAAGGAAATCTTCTAGGTGTTTACCTTTGTGTTAGTCATGGATTCAGAGCATACACACCACATCATTGTAAGTGTGACATAATAGGGCAACTTTCATTAGGACGTTCATAGTTGCAGATGTCACATCCACTATCATCTTCATCATCTGAGTTTGTCTTAGCAACATCTCCTACTACAGTAATCTTGCCCTTACCTCTTTTATTAGCACATTCAATTTTCTTATGTCTTATATGCCCATGATCACTACCTTGTTCATTGGACTCTTCAACAATTTTTAGGGTAGCTTGAAATCCATTATTTATGCAGCCCCATAATTGATCAACGTTTGTTGAAATTTTAAATTAAAATATTTGAAGTGGTAAGGTTTTCTAATTTACCACCTCATCATGTGATGATTCATCCTGACTATCACAAAATCGAACCTCCCTCTTACGAATGGAAAGATAGCAATTGTACTCTTTTGCACGTTCTCATTTCCTTAATTCTTCTTCACGTTCATAATAAATCTTTGGATTTGATGGGCACTTAATTTTGATAGTCACCCTTAGGCATAGATGCCAAGGGCTCTCCTTGTTTCAAATCGAAGCCCATCTACAATGTGGCAAAGTTGGTCTAGTTGAGAATAACCATGGCCAAGACATCTATGCAATAAGGAATAGTATCAGCCGATGATGATGTCCAAGGGTTCATGTGTTCCTTGTTTTCACCCTTAGATATGCCTCCTCAAGCAGGACACTTGAGAGTATGTCTGATATTTGTCATTGAATAATTCAAGCATTGCACTCCATCCTCTAATAGATTCTAATTCTAAGGACCAGTACTAATTCTCTACTTATTTAATGAGTGTCATGGGAAACAACTGAAGTTTTTGCCACTCATTTTCTATATTTTGCAAGGCACATGCATCTTGAAAAGCTTGGAGGTGGTTCTGCAGATCTAAGTTATACCCCCCTTCAAATGTAGGGATATTGTTCATGTCTAGCCTCTTGATCTAACTATCTTTTATGTGCCTTGTGGAAATTCTCACTTCCTCTACAATGTTTAGCATACTCTAGGTAGCAAGAAAAGGCTCATCAAGAACATGATTTTGGTGCCTATGATGCCCTCTACTACCCCTTCATTCATGACGATGGGTCTCTCTTGAACACTTGTGTCCTCGGTCTTGACTTGCCTGATGATCCCTTTGATCATTTTAGTCCCATTAGTCACCTCCATCACTATTGCGCCCCCAACGATTATGTTTGAAGCTAGAAGAAGATGATGATGATGCTGATGAAGGTGTAGAGGAAAGAGGACTAGCATCATCATGATGCTTGCTACCCCCTCTTTGGTGATCATGGCCATGATCATGATCCTTTTTCTTGTCCGCATCCTTACCCAAACTTCCCTCCTTGAATCCTCCTTTGTTTTTGGATCCATTCTTGCCAGAATCAAATTGTGGATCATGGATTGTAGGTTTTGGTTTTGACCTCCTTCACCAAAGTTAAAAAGAGGACTTTCACTAAATGGAAAATCCCTAAAGAAGGGTTCTCCATCATCTTTTTGGTATAGCAGTAATGGGGAATCATTGAACCACATTCTCTTCATAGATTCATAGTGTTGTTCTAGTTGTTAATCCCTAAGACATTGTGCCTTAGTGAGATGATAATCCCTAGCTTCACTATCCTATATAATGTACTCAACATGAAGTCCATAGAGACCTAATCATATAAGCATTTGTTGGAGCATTGTAAGAATAGATTGATCTAGTGGTGACATGATGTTGTCCTTCATGTCACATCACTGTAGAAATTCATCCTTGTGTAAGATGAAGGTGAAGTTAGGTACATACTCATCAGGATGAGCATATACGACTCGATATTATTGGGGCACTTGTTGATTCATTCCATCAGACTTGAGTAGAGAATCAATCCTATGAGAAGAAGACATATTGTGTTAGAAAAATAAAAATGCAATGTGCTTTTGTAAAATTTTTGTGGTAATTTTAATATATGATATGACTCTAAGGCTCATTTCAACAATCTTGAATAATTTTCCACTAAGTCCTAGATAGTGCACATAAGAACTAAATGTCCTCAACAATGATGCCAATGATGAGTAGTGAGGTATTCCTACACCCAATCATATGAATCACAAGAATTCATGAGAAATATAGTCAAAATTCATAGACCTTAAGTTCCTAAGTACACTAGTGCAAGGAAGTGAAATCTAATCAGGATGATCATTTCCTTCTTAGTTGCACTCATGAGGTACAAGTTTATGGTTAAGGGAAATTGAGGTATATGATTTTTATCATTTATGTTTTATAAGTTTAATCATCTAGAGTAAGAATAAAAGGTAGAGTAATTTAATATCTAAATAATCTACTACCTAGCTAGCCTAACACATGTACCTATTCCCACTCTCTAAACACATCTTGAATGCATATAGCACTGCTAGGCTACCAAATGTTAAGCGTTTCTAGATTACCAAGCACTACACATATGCTCAAAGTGGTTGTGCTTGTGTTCATTAACAACTGGAAATTAATTACTCAATTAAAGTGCATGAATATTAAATGCATTGAAGGAAACATTAATCTATTCTCAATGTTGCAAGGATTATCGAAAGGGCTCATCTTTATTTTTGTCACATTGCTGTGCTTAGGTACATTAATGCTTGAATAAAGATCTATACATACTTAGACTCCTACTGTAGGCACTTAGAAATATTTTAACTTTGGAATGGCTAAACTATAAGAACTTTGTTACTCTATTCAACAACTAATGCCCAAACCATGTGCCGAAGTGTTATATTTATAGGATGACATACATCGCGTGATATCGAATATCCAACATCGCTTCTTGGGATCTAATATTGGGTATCTGATATCAGAGCATAACTAAACATGATTATCAACAAATTATTGTGAATCAAATCAATAATGTTTATAAAGATAAGGATCCTTTAATGAGAGCATACAAGACATATGTATTAGAATTTTTTAGGGAATTTGATTTGATCACATTAGAAGATATCCGTAGAGATGAAAACCATATTCCTAATGCTTTAGCACAAGCTACTTATGTTCTTGATCTTCCATTTTTTTATGGAGCTTTGGATTCTAAAATCATCATGAAAAAGATTGATTGTTACTCCATCCCTAATAATGTGCTATCTTTAAAACTATTTGATGGTGATCATTAAATTACTTATTTTCTTACTAGTCAAGGGAAGTTTTACGATCAAATCTTTGAAACTTCAAATGCTTATTCAAATGATTTGATCATTGTTAATGAAATTTCACCTAATTCCATTGATAGGAAATGTTAATTTGTGAAAATGAATAATGAAACTGAAGTACTACAACATAAAAATTAGCAAGTAATAGCATAAATTGAAATCATTTTAGTTAAAAAGAAAAATCAAGAACACAATATTCAAATAGATAAAGATTTATATTCTGAAAAAAAGGGTATGTTAATCACATTACTACATGAATTCAATGATGTTTTGGCCTAGTCCTATGAAGATTTATAACCCACATATCATTACACACATAATACTAGTTAGACTGGAAACTAAACCTTTTAGATAATAATTAAGACCAATTAATCCTAAAATTGATTCCTTAATGAAAACGAAGATTGATAAACTCTTGAAATCTAAAATCATATATCTATTTAGACATTCTAGTTGGGTTTCAAACTTAGTCCCCATACGTAAGAAATTAGGAGAGATACGATTATGCATTAACATTAGAAATCTTAATGTATCTTCCAATAAAGGTAACCATCCACTTCCACTTATGGAGGAGTTACTTAAAGTATTAAATGGTGTGCAAATGTACTTGTTCTTAGATGAATACTTAGGTTACAATCAAATTCTCGTGAACAAGAAAGATCAACATAAAAAAAATTTCATTACAAAATGTGGAACATTTCAATATGTTAAAATGCCTTTTGAATTATTGAACGCAAGATCAACCTTTCAACATGCCATGGATAAAAATTTTCAAGGGATGATTAGGAAAAACATAGTCATTTATTTATATGACTTAAGAGTTTTCTCATGTGATAGAGGGACTCATATTTAAGATCTTAAAAACATATTTTTAAGAGGTAGAAAATATGGTGTGACATTAAATGCTAAGAAGCCTATATTTGGTGTACAAAAGAAAAATTCCTTCGTTACATAATGATAAGAGAAGGTATTTCTATTAATCCTAAACGTGTTAATGCTATTTTAGAAATTTCTTATCCCTTATCCAAAAATTATTTAAGAGCTTTCTTTAGGAAGATTAACTTTATCAAGTGATTTATTCCTATGTTTGCTGAACTTGTAAGTCATCTTAGCACAATGCTAAAGAAAGATGAAGATATTACATGGACTGTTGAATGAAAAAAAATACTTTCTTAGCTATAAAAAAAAGCTATGATTGAAACTCTAGTTTTAGTTGCTTAGTATGAAAATGATTTCTTTATAGATGCTTTTGCAAGTGATCATACAATAGCAGTCATTTTAACTCAGGAGTTATCTAATAAGGAAGAACACCCCATCACTTATATGTTTGATCCACTGAAGGATGCTAAATTGAGGTACTCTCCTAGAGAAAAAAAACTATATGCAATAGTTAAAGTTTTAAAGAAGTTTCAGTTTTACCTTTTAAAGTCAAATATTATCATAATCGTTCAAGATCTCACTATTGTTGCTCTAGCAAAGCTCCAAGATCCTTAAAAAGAAAGAGCCAAATGAATTATTAAGTTTCAAGAATATGACATTCAATGAAAGGTAGCCAAACTAGTAAAAGGAATTTCTTTAATCAAACTAATAGTCCAAACATCAACCCTAGCAAAACCAAAGGTCCCATTTGAGCTTGAACCCATACCTATACATGTGTTACAACTTAAAAATAATGAACTAGTTCCATTTGCACCAAACCACTTAAATGATCCTTAGTATGAAGATATTAAATATTATCTAATTTTTTATCATTTCCCTTCAAATTTACCTAAGTACAAGTATAAAATACTAATATCTAGAAGCTCTAAATTTTCCATGATGAATGACAATCTTTTCAAAAAGAACTTTGAAGCAATTCTCCTTAGGTGTTACGATAGAGAAAAAGGCAATGCTATGATAAAAAGCTTACATGATGAAGGACACATAGGCTATTGATCTTTAACTTACAATATTACAAAGGCTAGTTATTATTGGTCAAATATGACCACTGATGCTTATAATATATCAAAAACTTACATCCAATGTCAAATATTCAAAGGAAAAGATTCTAAAAGCTCAACACATCTACAATCCATTATTGAGGTAAGATCTTTTGCATAATGGACTCTTGATTTTATTGGAGCCATTAATCCACCATCATCAAGTCAACATAAAGTTATTTTAATGATAACTAACTACACTACACGTTGGCTAGAAGCTAAACCAATTAGAAGAGCTACATCTCATAAGGTTATTAAATTTCTTTAGGAAGTTATCATAACCTGATATGGACATTCCTACACACTAGTAGTTGATAATGGTCCTACCTTCATCTTAGTAGAAATCACTAAATGGGCTATAAATAATGAAGTCCTAATGAAATCCATTATAGAATATTACCCTCAAGAAAATGGCTTAGTAGAATCTTCCAACAAAAATCTTCTAAGTGAGGTTAAAAAGATGATTAATGACAACCCAAAATCTTGGTATGAAAAAGTAAAATGGACCATATGGATAGATCATATTCATTACAAAGAATCTCTTAAGACAACTCCTTATGAGCTTGTTTATGGTTAAAAATATATATTATTCAAGTTACAAATTCCTAGTTATGAGGTTTTCCTAGATTATCTAAATCCTAATGAAAGTCTTATCACTAAATGTTATGATCTTTGGGATGTTGAAGTTAAACATTTAAAAGTAGTGGAAAACTTATTAAATTAACAAACCATTATTAAAACATGGTTTGATAAAAAGTTTGCCTCTAAATCCTTTCAAATAGGTGAGATCTAGTCTTGAAAAGAGATAGAGATTCTAGGCAAAAAGATCCTCAAACCAGGTTATCATCAATGTGGTTGGGATCATACTAAATCATGGAGGTTGTAGCCCCTAATGTTTACAATATAGTTGATCTTCAAGGCAACAAGTTCACTAGAAATTTAAATGCATTCCACCTTAAACATTTTTGTATCGATGTTTCACATCAATACCTAATAGATCAATGATTTAATAAATTATAGTTATGAATATGTGTGTGTGTGTGTGTGTAGGATGCATTTGATATCATACCTACTTGAGTAAAATGCATTTCATATGATTACATTTATAATATCATATCTTATTTTAGTACCATGCATAACATATAGCTTTAGGATTATATTCATAAAGGTACATGCCTTAGAAATAAACTTAAAAGAAGATTAAATTTAATACCTAATTTTTATTAAGGGTACTCTATAGATTATGAGAATCCATATAACTCTTTCTTTCTTTGTTAATTAATTTTAAAAATGAGTTCCTTAAGGCTAAGCCATAAGAATCATATCTTATTAAGTTACCTATTACCTACATGTTATTTTATTGTGCTACCTTTAGAATTGACTTGATGCCATGGTATTTTCCTTTGGGTTGCATTTATTTAAAATGACGTGTAATTTTGGGTTATTTTCATAATTTGGTGATCCATCCTAAATGTGAGGAATTCGCAATTGTTATAAAGGATTTGAGCTAGCATCCAATTGTTGGAATGTAAAGTTCATTCTTTCTCATGCTCAACCATGAATTTTTGTGACTATACTTTGAGTTCATAACAGCAGTGCAATACTAGAGTTCCTCCCTTCCCTTTAATAATAACAATAATAGTAACAACAATAATAGGTTTGATTCTTCTTGAATAAAACCACTGAGGATCTCATGGTTAAATTTGTTAATGTACGTTTTGAGGGAATATAAGATGGTTGTTGGCACATTTAGCCATTTTATGGAACAGAGACATGAGATGATTGAGATTTTCTGAAATATTACAATACAAATATTTGAAATGGCAAGATGTAATTGGGCAAAGTATTGAAATGGCAAGAAGAGAGAGAGATGGAAATCACTTAATGGTAACATTAGGATGACACTGGCTCTGCAAGTCATGTTAAGAAGTCCTGTTACACATTTCTCAACATATGGGATTTTAATGAATTCTCCCATGGACTAAGAGAAGGATGTCAAAGGACAAACATAAACCTTACCCATGTTCCAAATGGAGATGTTGATTTTTTTTTTGGGTTACATCGCACAAATTAAAACAAAAATTGGATTTTTTTTACTATGGTATGAGCGCAAGGTACCAGGGCATGGCGCGCCTCTAGAAGGACTACAGTGTTCGCCGACATTTTGCAAGTTATGATTGAGGGCAACGATGAAGAAGATTGCAGCGGAGCAGACCTCAACCGAAGGCAAGGACAGAGAGGGCGGCAGAGACAATAGTGAGACGTTATTTATGCATATACAAAAAAAACGTGCGCGGCTGCGGTAGTCATCAAAAATAGAAACAAAAAAAGAGGGATAGACATTGGTAGAAAAATAGCAAAACAGAGCCACAAAAACCCCCTCGTGCGTTGCCAAACCCTACTGGATTCTGTGCTGTTCTACATGAACAAACCCT
>MNCI01028057.1:86771-111228 GCA_015680685.1 Gnetum montanum
ACACAAATCTGCTTTCTTTTCTTTTCTGTCTATTTCCATTGAATCTTGCTCTATTTCTAGTTTTCTTGTGGAACTATCTCTTTCTCTGGGGAAAATTAGGAGTAGATTGCGGAGTTGTGCTCAAATGTTTTTGCAAAATTTTATTTGTTACAAGTAGGTATTATAAGGACCACGTAGACTAGGCAGTTGAACAAAATAGGAAATTTTCAAGAACTCACAGTACTTGGCAAAGTTGGCTGAATCTCTTTAAAGTAAGTCATTTGTAGTTCACACACAACGCAATTGTTACATTTTACACAACCACACACCCCAATAGCACACACACATACTCACATTAACTACTGAGTTTATTTGGAGGTATCTGGGCCTTGGTGTTGCCAGAGACCAGCAAGCACCTAAATCCTGTTCGAGGACACTCGTTAGCAGTCGCGTCCCAAACGGTCGCCAACAATGGTACCTTGGTCTATTTATATCTCTTAATAAAACCCATGAAGCATTAAATTAACTTATTTAGGTATATTTCTAAAGGTATTGATAAGTAGCAAGGTACCCCTACACCCAACCATAGGAATCACAAAACGTTCACGCATGATTTGGTTGAATTCTATAGACTTTATTGTTTCCAATGCATTAGGTCTTTAGGAAGTGAATCTATCCTTAAGGTCAATTGTTGTCTTCCCAATTACACCTGTGATGTTCATTGGTATGGTTAAGTGTAACTTAGGCATTTGATTTTTATCATTTTTATGTTTTATAGTTGGATGTTTGAATTGTAGATAAAAAGGTATTTGATTAACTTATATAAATTAACTAATTAACTAATCATTTAACTAATCCTAACATAAGTATTCATTCCCACTTTTCACACACATTCTAAACCCACGTATCTACTATTGGATGACCAAGCACTATACTACTGGACATACCAAGCCATAATGCTATTGGGATTACCAAGTGAATACATGTTACACTCAAAGTGGTCGTACTTATGTGTGTAATCTATCTCACTTAATTGTTTCTTAATGTAATAATTGGGAAATATTTAATAATTAATTAAAAATATTTAATAAATAATTAAAAAATTAAATGCATAAATAAAGTAGCTAATCTATCCAAAGTGCTACAATGTTTATCAGAAAGATCGTCTTTATTGTTGTAGACACTATCATGCTCAGGTACAACAATGCTTAAATAAGGATTTGTACACTCAATGACTCCTATTGTGGGCACTTGGAGAAAAAATTCTAACTTTCAAATGGAAAAAATGCAAGAGATCTACTACAACTACAATTTACTTATGCCATAAATGTGGCTACAAGTGCAGATTTATAGCCAAAAATCAAGAAAATTGACATTGCGTCAACAGGGCCTCATCAACACATGGTAAGATGCATCGACTAGGCCTCATTGATGAGGCCTAATTGATTAGGCCACATCGATGAGGCCTCATTGATGTAGCCAACTTAACATGACTCATCATACCCCTACGACTAAATGAAAACTCTTCCTTGAGTTCTTTCACAAAATTCAAAAGGTATGGAATTATTAATTGACTTTTCTTCACACAAAACAAGCTGACTAACTTGACAAAAAATGGAGTGTATGGATCAACACATTGCAAAAAAATGAAGGTGTTCAAGACATATAAAATTGAACACCATGATTCAACTCTTCAAAATTGGACAACACATTCCTTGATGATGTGAAGCTTGTTGGAGAAGATCAAATGGTCTCAGGTAGTGGTGGTTCTTAAGGCTCTAAGGGACCTTCACCAACTTCACACACTGGCAATGGTTGAGATGGCTATGGTTGTCTTGTTGTTGCTACAACATCAAGAAAGAGGTGGAAAGCATCTAGTAGTGCTTTCATTTTCTCCTCCTTACTCCTAGGATCATGCACCATCGATGCAACTTTCCCAATGTGGGTTGGAACGGGCACATTCCAAGAACACATGATTGCTAGAAATAACTCCTTGGAATTGACAAACTAGGTAGGAAACTAATTTCATTCAATGTAAAATTCTTTCACTGTGTTCTTTAGCTATTGGTAGTCATTCATCCATCTACCTAGGTTATCAGTAATAGATCATTGATCTTTGAATCTCCCTTTGAGAATTTTGAGTTCAGCATTAGCAATCTCAAGCTTTTTCTTGGTGTCCTTGTGGTGTTTGAACTTGGCCTCGTATAGTAGATACAAGCTAGCCACTTGTTTTTTTAACTCTAACCATGGTCATCTAGTAGTCAGAATTGCTAGGTTTGCATAATGGAGATTGGCCAACTCCATGTACTCTATCATCTCTTCTATTTGCAGCTCCTTTAAGCAAATCCCTACTTTATTGTAGGTGTCAAAACCATCAAGGATGGGCTGCCACATCTCTCTTCCTTGCTGGAGTTGCTAGAGGGCTTCATTCATTTTTTCCTTTGCCATCTGGATTTGTTTTCCGTTCACTTCTTTTTGCAAACCAACCTAGTCCTTGTAGTGATTTTTTACTTTTTTAAATTTGAGAGCTTTGTTCTTCTAGGCGGTGATATCGATGGAAAAATTTTGTTGCAAGATGTGTACCTCCTTCATTGATAGATTACAATTCTCCATGGCCAATTTCCTTAGTTCAATGTTTACCCTAGCAAGCTACTCCTATTGTTGATGAATGAATTCTTGCATTTGATCTCTTTGAGTATCAACATTTTGTAGGAAATAATTTTGTGCAATCAATGCTTCATTCTCCTAGCACATCTAATTCAAGTCCTTTTTGATTGAGTGCATTTTAGCTTTTACTATGGATTGTTTAAAGATGGCCATCACTACCTCCTCCTCAACCTTTTGAAATCATTCTTGAAGTTCTTTGATAGCTTCATCTCTTATTACTATTGGGCTGAGCATTGCTTATTTTGCAAGTTGGACACAAAGTTAGGCAACTTCCATGGCCAAGCATTGATTTTGATCTTGGGACTTTTCTAGTTGCCCCTCCAAAATAATACATCTACCCCTTGCATTTAGTAGCTCTGATTGAGTTATGGTGATGTTCTTCAAAAGATCAAAGATGTTCAAAGTTGGTTGCCCAATTCCTACCAGTCGTTCCAAAAACTTTTCATGTTGAGCTACACCTAACATCTCATCGACCATGCTTGTAGATGTCTACACATCTTGGAGTGCAAATATGTCTAGTACAGACATTGCAAGTGCATTTAATGCTTCAGCTACATGATTAGCTACCACTTCTATCATTATCTCCTACCCATGGTGCTGCATCACCAAGACAGTTGCCTCTTCACCTTCCTCCAACCTCACTGAGAAAGTGGTGGCATTTCCAAAGATTTCTGGGAATAGATGATGTGTTGCTAATGACACCATCACCTCTTGAGGTTGGGATTCAACCTCAAAGGTAGCTGCATTCTTTGGGTAGAGAAAACGGGACCATCCCTCTCCATTTCACTAACTATTTGGGCCACCTCATTAAGATGACTCATTGCTAGTTGATACATAGATGGATCCATCCCACTCATTCTTTCTTATTACTCTTATTCACTCAAGAGTTATGCTTAGATTTTTTGCAAACATTCAATGGTTGCATGAGCCTCTGATGTTGTTTCCTAAGTGGGTGGTGGTAGTGGTAGCTCCTCTTCTTGGTTTGTCATTGGCATTTTATCCTTCATGATTTCTACCCATGAGGCCAAGGGAACATGCTTGAGAGTGTCATTAGAATAGTGAACAATGCCTACCATTTTGCAAAATTTTTTTATGAGGCACAGAAAAGGTAGGGTCTTGCTTCCACATTCATTTTCTTTGAAACGTGTTTCAATCTCCAAGCATAGTAGTTGTGGAAGGTTAATGGGGAACTTCCCTCTTAGAGTGGCGCATGCTCAGGCAAAGAAAGTAGTTACCTTGCTTGGCCTCACCATTGGATTGAGGTGATAGGCTAAAATTTTGAAATCAATTCACTTCGCTGGTGTGAGTGCATCATACTCCTTATGATCCACCTAGTAACATTACTGGGTCCATTTCTTCTTAGCCTCAGGATCACCTTTTGTAGATAATTTAGCTAATTTTCTTCCTATGTTAGGCAACCCAAGTTCCTGTGCAATGGCTTCTATCAAGTAGGACACTTGAATGTCCTTGATCTTGACAACAGACCTTGGCCTTTGGCTACTCCAAAAGAGATAGATCTCTCCCATGTACCATTCCCCATTAGATGTGATGACTAGCCACATGGAAGAGGTCTGTAGTTGTATCTTGACATCCTCTAGGGCTTTTTCCAAAAATGGCCTAAAGTTGATCTCTTGAAGAACCAATTTTTGAATGTCTCAGGACTAAGTGATGTCTAGGTAGGTGTAAGTCAACGTGACCTCAAAACTTGGCATAAGTCTAGACACTTCTCCTCTTTGTGACTATTTTATTGACACTTCTTTCTCTGGAATCTATCAGAAAAATTCCAATTCAGGCTCCTCCCAAAGAGGTCTCGTTGCATGGGTCACCTTTGATAGTTCTTGGCCTTGTTCTTGCTGACCCTGTCTAACCTTGGGTCGTTTCTTCCATGGTTGTGAGCATCCTCCTTCTTGTAGACATTTTTGTTTGAGTGCCATTTGTAATCATAATAAGAGCATGGATTAGCAATTATTGTGTAACCTTAAAATAATTAGAATACCTTAACTCTTGAGGATAGTTACACTTGGCTAAGTTGTAATTATGGTTGATTTAATTAGTCCAATTATCATTTATTTTTTGTGTTATTATGAATAATTCATCTCGGAGGTTGTTGAAAGGGTTAACTTGGAGAAAAGTTGATGTTTATATATGGTTAAGGTTATTAACCCTTTGGGAGAGCTAGGAAAATTTCCAAAAATAATTTATCAATTTTTCATTAGAAACCTTAAGGTTTGTGGCCCCCACAATAAAGATCTTACCTCAGTAAGCATAGGATTGAAGAATGAAGTGATTTGGACAAATGGTTGGGAAGTTATAAGCTTTGGAAGGTTTTGGGCTCTAGAAAATTACAAAAATTTCATGTGTTATGAGCAATTTGTGAAAATTTTAAAAGTGTTCAGTGGTACATATAAGATCTAAGCACTACATCGATGAGGCCTCATCGACACGTTCGGCTGCATCAATGAGGCCTTGTCAACATAGTCAATGATCATTATTGACTTGGTTAAACTTTTTAAAATACAAGGAATTTTTGGATGAAATTAGGCTAAAAAAGAAGATCATAAGATCAAGAATAGTATGAAAACATGAGAAGAGGATGTTGAAGCTCATAAATTTGAAAAAATGAAGAAAAATGAAGAAACATTAATTTAGTGAATGAAAGAAATGAAAAATTAAGGAGTATTGAGCAATTTATGCAATGGAAAATGCAAAATATAGGATTGTAGTGATGTCAAAGGTAAGAAACCTTAACTAATCAAGTTAAGAGTTATGCAAGTGGATCCTCCCCATAGTAGGCTCATGCCCTTTTTGCCCTTGCTTAACCTCAACTAAGGAGTCCATGGGCTCAATAGTTGATTTAATGATCATGACAAGTTAAGGACCAACCCGAAAGAATCGACTCAAAAATCCTAACACATTAGACTAAGACATAGAGCATAATATAGAACCTGGTAGTGAGGTGAGTTATAGCAGCATGGATAGATGAGAGAGAAGGTAGAATAGAGTTTCAAATTAAGGTCATAAGAAGTCCCTTATGGAATTTGTGGTTAAAATGACCTGAGAAGTTCCATCCTCAGTCCAGACCAAAACCATCTGCTTTCAATGACTTTGCATTTCCACTCTAAGACTGATCCACCCACATGAGACATGAGTGCTTCCACAAAACCACCACCATTCTAAAAAGAGAAGAAAGAAGAAGTAGGAAGTAAGAGAGAGGGGATTATTTAGAGGGGACCTACAAGCATAGGTGCATGTTATTTGAGTCCCATAACTAGTGCTTGTAGCCCTTTTATTTGTCCAAGTGGTGTGCTTTCAATTCCCATTGTTTTGTTTTGTTTTATTTTTGAAATGGAAACCATACCATGAGAGAACTTATTCATGTCAAAGGGATGTGCTTTGAATTCTCATTATTATTTTTTGAATGGAAACCATACCATGCAATGACTTATTTGTCTTCCTATTATTAGTTGGTGTGGAATAGTAAGAAGTTCATAAAAACACTTAAGTACTCAAGTAAGAAGAATAGGATAAAGAGTATTGATTCCCCTTGAAGTCACACCCTTTACAAACCTTTCAATCCTTCCTAATTCTAGAACTACCAAAGTCATCGATTGATTAAAAATTTCTTTAATGAAAAGGGACCTCAAATTCCTAGAATAAGGAAAACCATAAAGTTCATTGGATGGGAAGATGATGTGAACTCACTACCTATTCCATGAAAAATAAACCATGTCAAAATCATCAAACATCAGAATTCAAAAATAGAAACCAAACATTAACAATTACACATTAAGCATAAACAATCATTAGTAAACAACAGTAGTGGCACTATGTCTTGTGATAATAAAGCAAATTTATCAACAAAAATGAGAAAATATCATACTTAAACAAAAGAGAGCAAAATAAAGTAAAATATATAAGAAAATGTAAAATAATCAAAAAATTTTAAAGGTACTAAAAATGGTGTAAAATTAGAAAAATTTCAAAATAAAAAATCTGTAAAATCAAAAACATTAAAAACAAAAGGTAGAAAAACTAAGAGGCCATGGTAATGGTAAGCATAGATGGCCATCTCTCTCATGACTAAGTTGGAGGAAGAGATTTGAAAAATAGAACATGGTTGTCCAGCTATTGAGGCAGTATTTACATTTGCCTATCTTGGTTGTAGGAAAGGTTTAACTTGTTGGATGTTGACCAACTACTTTTTATTTGGGCTATCAGGTTTGTAGATCAACATGGCCCTAGAGGGAAAGGTTTGATCAATTATATAAGATCCCTCCCACAATGTTTGAAATCCTATCTTTTGGAGTACATGTGCAAGATTCTAGTATAGAACCTTATCTCCTGGTTGAAGTTTTACTTTCCTGATTCTAAGGTCATGATGTTGGTTGTTAAATGCCTTGTTCACCTCATTCAAGAATAGGGCCACTAAGCAATTTTTGTCTAGCATGTTCAAATTGATCAATCTCTCCTTCTATGCTAGACTTACAAAAAATTTTAGATCATAGACCATTGAGAGTGTATGGAGCTCAAATTGAATGGGAGCATTGGAAGTTTTTTGTACACTAACTCATAGGGAGAATAGCCAATGGGAAGTTTCCAAGTTGAACGATAGGCCCAGAGAGCATCATTAAGTTTTGTACTCCAGTCCTTTGTATATTTGTTAATCATCCACATTAGTATTTTTGTAATCTTCTAATTGGTTACCTCTACTTGACCGTTGGCTTGGGGATGGTAAAGTGTTGTTAATTTATGTTCTACCCCCAAGCATTGCATTAATTTTCTAAATGTGGAACCTATGAAATGAATTCCATTATTAGAAATTAGTGAATGTGGCATCCCAAACCTATTCACGATATTTTTTTATATAAATTTGATAGTAGTGAATGATGTACAATTAGTAATAGCTCTTGCTTCTGCCCATTTTGTGTAGTAGTTAATTGTTACTATTATATATGCCTTCCTATTAGACATGGGTGTGATGGGACTCATGAAGTCAACACCACATATGTCAAAAGGTTCCAGTGGTTGGATCCACTATTGAGGACCTTCCATGCGAGCGGTCATCCCCCCATCACATTGACAACATTCACAAGACTTGATGAATTGGTGAGTATCCTACCATCATGATTTTTATGGTCATGCGTCTCCCTATATAGGGACCTCCACAAGGTCCTTTGTGAGCATCCTAGAGAATGTGAAGTTGATCTTCATCAGGGACACACCAATGGATCAGGCCATCGACACACACCTTGTAAATGTATCCATTGATTTCCATAAAGTATTTAACCCGATGAAGAAATTATTGCTTCTTCCTAGAATCCAAGTCTTGTGGCATCTCTTGAGTCAGAAGATATGTGAGGATGCCATTGTACCATATTGCTTTTTCAGGCATTTGTTCATTTATTACTCTAGTAGAGAGGAATTCATCTAGAAATTGATTAGAGAGTGGGCTCTCCTCCTCTTTGTTATCCCATCTTAAATGAGAGAGGTGGTCAATGATCACATTCTTGGTTCCTTTTCAATCTACCATAGTGAGATTGAATTCCTACAAGATCACAAGCCATCATATGACACCAGGGCTCACCATCAGCTTATTCATGAGGAATTAAATTGTACTATGGTTCGTATGCATAAATACTTTGTAACCTAGCACATAGTTCCTAAACTTTTTTAGCATGTACACCACTGCCATTAATTCTCTCTCAGTGATGGTGTAATTTAACTATGCCCCCACAATGCTTCTACTCATGTAGTGGATATAGTATGGATGTTTCTTATTGTACATTTGCATGAGCATTGCTTCCAAAGCATAGTTAGATGTGTCTATCATGATATGGAATGGTTTGGACTAATCTAGTGCTTAGAGGATTGGTGTTTCTATGAGTTTCTCTTTTAACTATTGGAATGCTTGTTCACATTCCTTGGTCTAAATGAAAGGTGCATCTTTCATTGTAAGCTCTATCAATGGCTTTGCAATGTTAGAGAAATTCTCAATAAATTGCTGGTAGTAACTAGTGTGTCCAAGGAATAACTAAACATATTTAACGATCCTTGGTTGGCATGTTATTTCTTCAATGACCCTTATCTTTTATGGGTCTACCTCAATCCCTTTCTACAAAATTTGGTGCCCTAGAACAATACGTTCTTGGACCATGAGATGGCTATTTTACTAGTTGAGTCATAAGTTTATCTCTACACATCTCTTCAGTCATTACTCTAGTTGATCTAAGGCTTGCTCAAAGGTAGCTCCATAGGTGGAGAAGTCATCCATGAAGACTTAAACACCACTACCAATTTGTTGTTGAAAGATACTAAGGACTAAGCATTGAAATGTTGTAAGGGCATTGCATAGGCCAAGTGGCATTTTACAATATGTAAAAGTCCCCCAAAGACTCATGAATGTTGTCTTGGCCTAATCTTCAAGTGCAATTTGGATTTGGTTATAGCCACTATAACCATTTAAAAAGCTATAATAACAATGCTTGGATATGGTATCTAATACTTGATCCAAAAATGGTAAAGGAAAGTGATCCTTAAGTGTTGCCATATTTAACATCCTAAATTCAATGCAGATTCACCATTTGCCATCCTTCTTTGGTACAATTATGAGTGGGCTAACCCACTCACTATCCACGATTAGATAGATGAACCCTACCTTGAGGAGTTGTTCTATCTCCTTCTTAATAATTTGCTTCAATTTGGGGTTTAGCCACCTCAACGGATGCCTTCTAGGCTTCATGGCCAGGTCGATGAAGATGTGATGGTGGCATATCCTTGGATCGATTCTAGTTAGCTCAGGATATGACCAAGAAAAGGCTATTGACCATTTTTTCACTACTTTCAATAACTTTTCTTTTTATTCAGGAGTAAGTTTGGCATTAATGATGATTGATTTACCATTCTTTAAAAATGCATACTCCATACTGGCTAGCAAATTTTTTAGCTCTAAGGGCCCTTGCTTAAAGTGATCAAGGATTTCCAACTCTCCCCAATAGGTATCATCATCTTCATTAGAGAGTTGGGAATGAACTTGTTTAATTTTGTCCATGCCTTCAACATATTCACATGTTAGGCTCTCAGTTAGCTCCATGCATATTATGTTGCTATCTAAATTAGCTATTAGCCACTGGGTGCCCTCTTGCTTTATGGATATTGCATACAGACACCTTTGAATGTTAATTTTTTGTGCACATTGATTGCATGCCTTAATGTATGTACTCTTGATTGATCAAATCCTTTACACACAATTGCACTCGTTATTACTATATGTGATGCATGGAATACACTTCTTCTCAATTTTTCCTAGCTCATTTTCCTTGGATATTTCTAGAGATAGGTCCCTTATATCCATTTGTGCATTAACTGTGCTTAACTAAGCCATTTCCATAATGATGGGGAAGTCACTTTTGTAGTTGTCCACCTTGATTACCAGAAAATTAGTAGGATAGGACCACCCACAAACTATGATCACAATGTCCTCTACAAATTCCAAAGGGATAGTAATCGACTGATCTACTAATTCTAGGTGGATGTTGCTCTTCTTAAGAGGTGGTTGATTCTAGGCCTGGTACATATCATGAGAGATGAGGTTAACTTTAGAATGAGAATCAAGAAGATCCTTTTATGGCTCTTGTCTAGCAATTTGTAGATAGATGAGTGGACTGCCTAGGTCAGATCTTTTTGTAGGAAGATTACCAGCCTTCATCTAGTCAGAAGCAGCATGAGTTAACATTCCAGTGCAGATCCTAGGTGGCACTTGGTTTGAAGGGCACTTGAAGGTATTTGATGTAGAGGATGAGGGTGATGAAGCTATAGGACGATCAATTGGAGTAGGTTATGAGGGTTAGAGAGGATTGCTAGGCTAGAAGAAAGATCATTTCCTTGATTGCTTATTCAAACTACTTGGCTAAAAAACTGGTTGTGAGTGTACAACCCTTGTAGCATTTCATTATTGTAGCTGTAGAGGAATCTCTCTTTGCATAGATGGAGTAGGAGGTAATTAGGTTGAAGATGGAGGTGTAGGTGTAGAGGAGATGTGGAGAACGATAAGGATACAAATATGGATTTTCCCTTCAAGTAGATGGTCAATGTGATTGGTGATATTTTGGAGGATAATAGTGATGCTAGAATGATGCATGACTTGCAAAACTTCTAGGGGAGATAGGTTGCTGAACATAATACCCATATGGATTTGGTTTCTTATAAGGGTACTACTACCTTGGCGATGGCATTCCCCATGATTGTGATTAGTACCATTATTTATACTATTCATAAGGTTTTGAAGGAGTTGCACTTGTGTAGTAGGCTTGTTACTATTGGTGGAACTACCTTGGATTACCTTGAGGGTAAGGTAGTCATCTTGGAGCTTGCCTACGTGCTAAGCAAGGATTCAATGCATACACTCTAGACTCTTGTAAGTGTGACACCATAGGACAATGTACCTTTGGATGTTCGTATTGGCATATGTCAGATTCAGCTTTATCATTAAAGTCAGACTCCACAACTTTCTCTACTACAATAGCTTTGCCCTTACCTCTTTGGTAGGCACGTTCAGCTTCTTTTCACCTCCAATGATTATGATCACTATTTTTCTCTTTGGATTCTTCAGCAATCTTCAAAGAAATTTGAAATTTTTCATCCAAAGAATCCCATAACTTGTCAACCTTGGCTGAAATATTAGAAATAGATTTTTGGATGGGCAATTTCTTTCTGTTCACCACTTCATCAAGTGGTGACTCCTCCTTGTCACAAAATTGGACCTCTCATTTTCTAATGAAAGGGTCCCTGTTATACTCTTCAGCACCTTCCCTTTTTCATAGTTCACCTTCTTCTTTTGCTACCTACTTAATTCACCTTTGGATTTGATGAGCTCTCATTTTAGACAACCTTCCTTGGGCATACACCCTAAGGGTTCTTCTTGTTTCTGCTCTAAGCCCATCTATGATGTGGCAAAGTTGTTTCCTTTAAGAGTAACCATGGCCAAGGCATTGATGTAGGAGTGAATAGTATTGGCCCATGGTAGCATCCACGGGTTCATGTGCTCCTTGTTTCTAGCCTTGGATTCACTTTCTCAAATTAGACACTTTAGAGTACGTTCAATATTTTTCATTAAATAGTTCTAACATGGTACTCCATTTGTGGAAAGATTCTAGCTCTAAGGACTAGCACCAACTTTCAACTTCCTTAATGAGTGTCCTTGGAAAAATATTGAGTTTCTATGACTCATTCTCTATGTTATGTAAGGCACATGCATCCTGGAAAGCTTGTAGATGTGTCTGTGAATTAGAATTATATCCCCCCTCAAATCTTGGGATATTGTTCCTGTGTAAGCACTTGATCTAATTATCCTTCATATGCCTAGTTGGGATTTTTACTACCTCCACAATGTTGAGCATACTTTGAGTCACCAATAATGGTTCATCATCATCGTTGCATCAATGACACAAATGATGGTTTTGGACACCCCTTCAGTTTTGGTGGCCTTCATGGTCATTGTTATCTTAGTGATCACCTTCATCATGGTTGTTTTGATGGTAGCTTCCATAAGAACTATTAGATGAAGAAGAATGTTTGGAATTGAATGAAGAGGATGAAGAGGAAGGTGGACTTCCATCACCACCGTAGTGTCTACCACCACTCTTTCACTTATCAGGATTTCCATCCTTAGATCCCTTGCTATTGTGGTGCTTGCCCGAGTCCCTACCTTGGCTATCGTTATTTCCTAAATCCAATTTATGAATAGTCAAATGCTAGGTCAATTTCACACCCTTGCCATCAGTAACAAGGGGTGGAGAATCTTCATGTTGAGAACCTTCCAAGGGAGAATCCTCATTTTCCTCTTGATCTAGTATGAGCAAGGGGTTAGTGTAATGTTTTCCCTTTATAGCTTCATGGAGTTTCTCTTGATGTTGATCTTGTTTACATTTTGTTTCAGTGGGATAATAGTTTCGAGTGGCGTATCCATCCACAACGTATTCTTTGTAAAGATATGCTATGCCCAACTTCTTAAGGGTTTTGAATAGCATTCTGGGCATAAATCAATCGAGGAGCAAGATGACATTGCCCTCCATATCACACCATCACATCTATTCATCCTAATATAGGATGAAGGTGAAATATGACACAAACTCATCTAGATGAGTGTATACCACCTTGCATTCTTGTGGGATTGGTGGTTTGGTATCTTCATGCCTACGAGAAGAAGACATTTTGCAAAACAAAATGAAATTGTCAGTGTACTTTTATAATTCTATGTATAGTGGGAATGATATTAACCTTTAGGTTCGTACAACGATATAGTAGCATTCACTTAAACCTAAATAGCTCACCTTCCACAAAAAAAGTCCTTAGCAACGATGCCAATGATGAGCAATGAGGTACCTCTACGCCTAACCATATGAATCATAAAGTGTTCATGCGCGATCTGGTCCAATTCCTTGGACTTAATTGTTTCTAGTGCACTAGCCCTTTAGGAAGTGAATCTAGCCTTAAGGTCAATCATTGTCTTCCCAATTACACTTGTGATGTTCATTGGTATGGTTAAGTGTAATTGAGGCATTTTATTTTTATCATTTTTATGTTTTATAGTTGGAGGCTTGAATTGTAGATAAAAAAGGATTTGATTAACTAATCTAAATTAACTAATTAACTAATCATTTAAGTAATCCTAACATAAGTATTTGTTCCCACTTTTTGCACATGTCTTGAACCCATGTATCTACTATTGGGTGACCAAGCATTATGCTACTGAGTGTACCAAGCCATAATGTTGCTAGGATTACCAAGTGAATGCATGTTATACTCGAAGCGGTTGTACTTATGTTTGTAATCTATCTTGATTGGTTGTCTCATTAATGTAATAACTAGGAAATATTTAATAATTAATTGAAAACATTTAATAAATAATTGAAAATAGTAAATGCATAAATAAAGTAGCTAATCTATCCAAAGTGTTGCAAGGTTTATCAAAAAACTCATCTTTATTGCTACACACATTGTCGTTTTTAGGTACAATAATGCTCGAATAAAGGTCCATAAACTCAATGACTCCTGCTATAGGCACTCAAAGGAAAAATTCTAACTTTCAAATGGAAAAAAATGCAAGAGCTCTACTGCAACTACAACTTACTTATGCTATAAATGTGACTGCAAGCACGTATTTATAGCCAAAAATCAAGAAAACTGACACTGCATCGACAAGGCCTCATCGATGCATGGTAAGATGCATTGACTAGGCTGCATCGACAAGGCCTCATCGATGCAACCAACTTAACGTGACTCATTAGGTATGTAGTATTATGTTTACATTTTATCTAAAAATAATCATAATTATTATGTACTATACATACATAGGTTTATATGTATGTATGTATGTATGTATGTATGTATTTATGATATAATATATATTTAGTATCAAAAACTTTTTTTAAAAAAATAAAATTTAGTGAAACACTTGATATTTTAGGAATAAGTTCTTTCTTGGTTTGATTGGACTTGATGTTGTTAACATCTCCCACAAGTAGGGACCTCACACTACACATCACTCTATCTTGAAAGTGACATAAATTATGAATGATAACAAAAATAAAACTAAATGGATTCCTTGGATGTGACAGTTAACTCTTGCTCACTACCAATTTCAAATCACATTGCACTAGTGCTCTATTATTATGGTGGTGTTATTGTTGCTGTTGTTGTCATGGTGTTCTTAGTGTAGCTATTCTTAGTTTCATAGTGCTATAAATTTTTCATTGAAAGCTAAAAAAAAAAGAAAAAGCTACCTGTGTTTCTTTTGTGTGCACTATGTGATCACAATTTCAAATCCAAATCTTGTTAACCACTTAATTGCATCATTCTTAGCATTGTTACAATCGACATGACCAATGTCCCTCAAGCTGATGTGGCAAAGAAACACATCAAAGCTTGATAACAGAGTGAACATCATTGCCTCCCTCAAGTTGATGTTTAGTGTTGCAAAACCAAATCTCACCAACCACTTAATTACATCATTCTTAGCATTGTGACAACTGACATGCCCTTATTTTGTTACTCAATATTAAGTCTTTCTTTATTTTTTAGATCATAATTATAGTTGTTGCTATGTTTTGCCCAAGTTTCCTTTTCTTCTCTACTTTCTATTTTCAATTCTGTTCACAATAACATAAATTTGCTCCTTCTCTATACATTTTAGCAAAAATCAATAAGAAGAATTCTCTATTCTCCCAATTTTATATGGTATTAGAACATGGATTGATTGCTCATAGACTAGTCAATCATCATGCTAGTCCAGATGGAGAAGCCATTACACTACATTCTCAATAACTTAGATAGGCTAGAAGATGAGTTAGTCACACAATTAGTCAAGGGGACTAACTATTCTACATGGAAACGTGCAATTACCAATGCTTTGGTCTCAAAGCACAAATTTATCTTTGTAAATGGCATGCTTTTGAAAGTAGCCGAACAAGACCTGAATGAAGAAAGTTGGATCACCTATGACTCTATGGTAATGTCTTGGATCCTTAATTCACTCAAAGAAGAGCTACATGATAACATTGTTTATCATGATATGGTAAGAGGAATGTGGGTGGAATTAGAGAGATTTTCCTAGGTTATGGGATGCGATATCGCATGGGCCGCGATATTGCGTCAGAAGTTGTGATATCGCGTCAGAAGCTACGATATCGTGTACGTGATATCATAGCCCATTGCCAATTCTATAAATAAGAGGCATCTCTCCCTTGTTTTCCCATCTAGATCTAGACCTTAGCCAAACTCTTGCCATTTTTCCATTCCAGAGTTAGAATAATTTCCATGTGCTCGCGGTAGGAGTCTCAAAGTGAATGGATCTTTATTCGAGCAACTCTGTACCTAAGCACACAATTATGTACAACAATAAAGACAAACTTTTGGATAAACCTTGCAGCATATGGACTAAGCTAAATAGGAATTTAATTATTGTTAAATGTTTAAATTCTTTCTTAAGGACTTAATCTCTCTCAACCCTCAACTCTCATAGTTAAGTGCATTTAGTACGACCGCTTCGAGCACGTGCGTTATGCTTGGTAATGTCAGTAACGAATAGCGTTTGGTAATCCCAGCAGCGTTGCATTAGTTCAAGGTGTGAAACGTCAAGTGGGAATGGTTACTGATGCTAGGATGATTAACACTTAGTTAGTTAAAGTTAGTTACTTAGTTTCTTCACCCTTTCCTCTCTTAGCATTGGCAAAAAAAACATAAAAGATATAAAAATCACATGCCTCAAGCTTACTTAACCATACAATCATGACAAATACAAGTAAGCTTGTGAGGACAATGATTGATTAATCTTAGGTGTTCCATAAGGCGTGTAGGCACTTAGTCTACGAAGTTCAACCGAATCACACATGTAACGCTAGTATTCGTATGGTTGAGTGTAGGGGTACCTTGCCACTCATCATTGGCACCATTGTTAGGGACTAAGTTGTTTGTGCACTAAGTTGAACATAGGAAATTATCCACATCTTTGGGAAGCTTAAATGAACCCTTAGGGTTAATCAGAAGAAAATTTAAACAACGGTCAATAGCACACCGACAAGATAAACATGTTTTCTTCTTCTCACAAAAGCACTTCACCACCTAGGAATCACACAAGAGGCAATCGGTGGAACAACATACATAACCAAGAACCACTAGTTCCTCAACAATTTAGTGTGGTATATACTCACCATAATGAGTATATACCCGACTTTACCTTTATCTTCCATCAAGATGAACAATTGCAATGGAGAGACTTGGAGGGTAACATAGTGTTGCCTCGAGATAGAGCTACTTCCAACATGCTCCTTCGTGCCCTTGCACGAATTTGCATGTCAAAATTATACGCTGAGTACGTTGCATGTGATTACAACGCAAGGGACTACCATCCCACAGAAGTGCAACGTCAATGGGATTCATGGAAAGAGAGTTACCATACATCGTTGAAGGGAAAAGGGCCCAAATCGCATGTCCTAAGCGAATTGGAGATGGTGAACCAATTATAATAGGTTCCATCAAATGATGTTCCTCCTCCTAATGATGGTGAGGAGGTGGGATATCAGAACTTACACTTCATAGTTCACAACCCTGGTTCTAATCCCCATGAACACCAAGTGTTCAATGAGGGAACACAAACATATGACAAGGGCAGGCATTCAGATCATCATCATGATCAAGGCTGTAGCCATTGAAGAGAAGGTAAGAAACATTGTCATGGTGATGGTTCCCCTTCTTCTTCACCTTCATCACATCATTCACCCTCTCCTTCCACATCAGGACGCAGTCACAAAGAACACAACCGTGAGGATAAGGGTAAGAAAAATGAGAGACCTCGACAAGAGAGTCGAGAGCAAGGATGAAGACATTCAGGAGAATCAAGGCATAGTAGAAGGGAAAGTATGGAACCGCATAGGCATCACAAACATCATGAAAGAAATGACAATGATGAACCCCTACTTACAACTTGAATTATGTTAGACATTACAGAGGCTGTTAGAATACCTACAAGGCACCAAAAAGATAGTCGGATCAAGAGACTAGACATGAATAATATCCCACAATTTGAGGGGGGATACAACGTTGATCTGCAAAACCACTTACAAGAATTTCATGATGCCTGTGCCTTGCAAAATATCAAAAACAAGTGGAAAAAGTTAAAGTTGTTCCCAAGGACACTCATAAAAGAAGCGAAAAGTTGGTATTGGTCCTTAGAACCGGAATCCATTAGACGGTGGAGTACAATGCTGGAACTGTTTAACAATAAATATCAAACGTACTCCCGAGTGTCCAACTTGCGAAAATAGATCCAAGGATGGAAGCAGGGTAATCATGAATCCCTGGATGCTACCATGGACCAATATTATGCATTGCTACATCGTTGCCTAGGCCATGGTTACACAAAATGGGATCAACTCCACCATCTCGTAGATGGGCTAAGACATGAAACTAGGAGAACCCTTGGAACATATTCCCAAGGGAGATTATCTGAGCTTAGGTCCCATGAAGTGCATAGATTATTGGAGCAATTAGCTAAGGAAGAAGAAGAGCTATGGAAAAGAGAAATCATGGAAGAATATAACTGCGATCCTTCCCTCCAAAAGAAGGGAGTGAGATTCTACGAGGAGGAAGATGAGTCATCACTTGAAGAGTTGGTGAATAGAAAAACCTTGCTGCTTCAAATGTTGACAACCGAAGTGTCAGCTAAGGTAGATCAAATGTGGGACTCCTTAGATAGTAGATTCGAAACCATTTTAAAAATTGTAGAGGAGTCTAAGGAATGAAGTAGTGACCATGATAAGAATAAGAGGAGAGATTTAGACCATGCACGTAACAAGGGTAAGGGAAAAATGACTATCACTAATGAGGTTGTGGACTCTAATATGGACAATGATGGTGGATGTGAGATCTGCCAATATGACCATCCTAAAGGATGTTGCCCAATAATCTCACATCTGCAAGAGTCCGGGATGTATGCACTCAACCCAAGACTTAACAAACAGCAAGCACCCCGAAGGTTACCTTATCCCCAAGGTAACCCAAGGCAATTCCACCAACCCTTGATGTATTATCCAAGTGGAACTCCACCACAACCTATCGAGCAACACCAGTAGTGGTAATACCCATGGTCATGGAGGATGCCACTGCCCAAGCAACAATACCCTTACCAACAACTAGACCCATATGGATATTACTTGCAGTAGCTAGTCTCTCCAAGTGACTCTACTGGTCACGTAACCCCACAATGTCACTACCAAACTTGGGAGTATTAGAGGACTCCTTCTCTTGGAAGAGACATCCCACACATATACCATCCTCCGAATCCATTCGCGACTCTTACGCCGATAGCTCCACTACCACATGCTCCAGTGATGCAAGGGGAACTCCACACTTAATCACAGCAACGTAATGCTACGAGAGCTATGAATCTCCAACCTATTGCTAGTTTTAACAACCATACAAAGAGAAGATCTTTCTTCAAAACCAATAGTCCAAACAAGCTCTCACAACCACAAGTAGTTGAGCCTCAAAATGCCTCTCCATCAAATAAGGCTTCGAAGCTCCCTTCGAATCAAAAACAGATCTCAACGCATATGGTTATGTTAACACATACTATCACTGACTAAATAAAGGTGGGCCACCTTCCCAGGAAATTCTTTCACCCTGGAAGTCCCCTAATCTATCTCCGAGTCGCTGGGAATGAACCTCATAAAGCTCTTCTAGACTCAAGTTCCAGAGTCAACTTAATATCACAAGAAATGTATAAAGACTGGAACCTACCTCCACTAAAGAAGAGCAATATTCAATTAGAGCTGGTTGACTAGTCCATCACTGTCCCTTTGGGACTTGTGAAGGACATTGTTACCACTATGTATGGTTGGTCATGCCCAGCTGATTTCCTAGTGATAGAAGTTAACAATAACAAAGGGGACTTCCCAATTATAATGTGGAGGGCATGGCTAAGTACCATAAACACATACCTAGGAATCCACGATCTTTTCCTAGAAATATCTAAGGAAAAATCTTATGGAAATATCGAGAAGAAGAAAGTTCCATGCATCACATACAACGATATAGAGGGTGATGACATACAGAAGTGCTTAGCATTTCTTGTATGCAACTGGTGTGCCCAAGAGACTAACATACAAAGGTGTCTGTATGTAGCAACCACACAACAAGAAAACACCCAGTGGTTGATAGCTAATAAGGAGAGAAACTCACCAACATGCATGGAACTAACTAGGGGAACAACGGGCAACCACAACGAAAGCATAGATACACTAGAGTATGAGTGTCACCAACTTCCAACCCTTAATCAAAAAACATCAATTGGGAGAAGTTGGACACTTCTCAAAAATTCAAACAAATGCTCATTATTTTGGATCTCTCCCTTTCAATTCAGTCATGGGGGAGATGGCCACCTATGCTGAGGCCCTTAGTTCTTTTAAGTTTTTGTTTTACACATTTTTATTTTGCACATTTTTGTCTTACAAATTTCTTTAACTTTTCTTGTTTTGTTTTACAACATCGTTTATACTTTTTCTTTTATTTTTGTGTGTATGTGTGTGACTTATCCATTTTGTTAAGTTTGTCACCCAATAAGTGCTCTTGATGATGGTATGAACTATTTTCTATTGGTTGCTAATGTTTGGTTTTTACCTTTGAGTGATGATGTTGATACTAAGGTATGGCTCTTTTAATATCATAGGCAGTGAGTCCACATCATCCATGCATCCATAAATCTCTATGGTCTCTCTTGGCTCGGAACTGTACAGTCCATTTCTCCAAAATAATAAGAATTATCAATGAATTGGTGACTGGGCATTTCCCAAACTAAGGAAGGACTCAAGGATTGAAAAGGGTGTGACTTCAAAGGGATTTGATGCATTTGTGTTGGCCATTCTCTTCGGTGCTTGGGTGTTTCCTCTTGAGTTTTTCTTACTGTTCCGATGTTACTCCAATATCAAGAAGCTAAGCAAATAAAAATAATAATTCTTTGCATGGTGTGGTTCTCATGAAAAAACATTAAAAAAATAGTGAGAATTCAAAGCACATCCCTTAGACAAAATAATCATTTGGGCTACAAGCACTGGTTATGGAACTAAAATAAAAATGTTCCCTCTAACTAAGGCCCTTCTCCCTCCCTACCTTCATTTCGTTAGAATGGTAGTGACTCTTTGATGAAGGCATTCTTGTTACTTTAGAAGGATGGATTAACTGAATGTATTAATGCGAAGTCACTGGATGTGGATGGTTTGAGGCTAGATTTGGAATGAGATCTACCAAGTCACATTAATCATTAAATACACAAGGGGCTGTACACCACCTTGTTCTTGAGACTCCATTCCATTCTCTTCTTTCCATCGTTCTTTCTCCATCGTTCACCTCATTGCCAATTGTATCAGTAGTCTATATTTTGGTTGATGCATTTTTTTCTTTGTGGTAAATTCTTGTGGTTAATACTTTAACTCTTTCTTCCAAATCACATTTTCAGATCCCACAGACTCTTTGAATGTAGGATTGTCAGGGCACTAAGGGCATGAGCCTGCTTTGGGGAGGACCCACTGGCATTCCTCTTTGGTGCATTAGTTAATTTCTTCTGCTTAAAAATTTTTGCAATCAACTTTATTTTGTTCATTTTCATCTTGACATCCATTTCATCGACGTTATAGTTGTCTCTTATTTTCCATCTGTCTTATTTCTTTTCTTCATTCTATCGCTACCAGAGATTCGCTCTTAGTCATGGGGGTCCTACCTAATTTTTGCAATTTTCTCCTAACCCCTACACCTTCGATAGTCACCAATATTATATCTCCAGAATCTGCAATCAGCCATACGACAACTCGTCCAATGGACCTTTCACCGAAGAAAGGTATCAACTGCATTATGATTCATTTGCCCTTGCTAATATAAGACTATGTTGTGTGTGCACATGACAATCATACAACAATAGATTGGATCTAGAGGGAGCACTTGGAATGGATTGATGCTGAAGCAGTTATGTAAGGAACAAGATTGATGGCGCACTTACGGATGGACAACAAAAGGCACAATCTTGGCATTGGCAACAGCTACCAAATAAGGCCTGATGTCAAATGTATAAAGTGTTCACTCTTGTTGTCGTGAACACCAGTTTTGTCATGCTTTGTAATGATGATCCATTCACATGTCATACCATTCACCATTAGTTCCATTCAAGTCAATAATCCCATACCTTCCCAATATTTTGTAAGGAACTCAAGGATGAGTTTTTATTTAGTCATAGGGGTATGATGAGACGCAATATAGCATGGGCTGCTATATCACGTACGTGATATCATAGCCCATTGCTAGTTTTATAAATAAGAGGTGACTCTCCCTTGTTTTCCCATATAGATCTAGACCTTCACCAAACTCTTTCCATTTTTCCACTCCAGAGTTAGAATAATTTCCATGTGCCCGCAGTAGGAGTCTCAAAGTGAACAAATCTTTATTCGAGAAATTCTATACCTGAGCACAAAATTGTGTACGACAATAAAGACAAAATTTTGAATAAACCTTGTAGTATATGAACTAAGCTAAATAGGACTTTAATTATTGTTAAATTTTTAAATGCTTTCTTAAGGACTTAATCTCTCTCAACCCTCAACTCTCATAGGTAAGTGCATTCAGTACGACTACTTCAAGCACGTGCGTTACACTTGGTAATGCCAATAACAAATAGCATTTGGTAATCCTAGCAGCGTTGCATTGGTTCAGGGTGTGAAATGGCAATTGGGAATGGATACTGATGCTAGGATGATTAAGGCTTAGTTAGTTAAAGTTAGTTACTTAGTTTCTTCACCCTTTCCTCTCTTAGCATAGGCAATAAAAACATAAAAGATATAAAAATCACATGCCTCAAGCTTACTTAACCATACAACCATGACAAATACAAGTAAGCTTGTGAGGACAACGATTGATTAACCTTAGGTGTTCCATAAGACATGTAGGCACTTAGTCTGTGGAGTTTGATCAAATCACGTGTGTAACACTCATATTCATATGGTTGAGTGTAGGGGTACCTTGTCACTCATCACTAGGGAAGTGGACCAAGAATTCAGGAAATCAAATGTGAGATTTTGAATACATGACAAGGTGAAATTACAATTTCAATATACTATGCAAAGATGAAGGCTTTATGGGAACAATTAAATGGTTTTTCAAAGCTTCACAAGGCATCTTACAAAGGGTGCACTTGTGTGTAGCTACCAAAGAAAAAGAAGAGGAGAGACTTCATCAATTTCTCATGGGATTGAATGAAGTCTTTACCATTGTGAGATCAAATATTCTTTGCAAGGAGTTGCTACCCAATTTGTCAAATACTTATTCCTTGCTAACCTTAGAGAAAGTCACAATTGGAAAGCATCAAATCAGTGAACCAATGACCTTCAAATTCAACACACACACAAAGAAGGAAAACAGCAAGGGAAGAGGCCTAAATGCCACCATTGTGATAGATCGGACATGCGAAGGAAAATTGTTTCAAGATTATTGTCCACCCACCAAATTGGCAAGGAAAGAAAAAAAAGACAAGCATGTTGCTCATGTCATTTTGGAGACCAAAGAAGCTATGTAGACTCAGTAGCAAATGAACCTCATCCAAGAGTAATATAACTAGCTGTTAGCATTGCTGGCTAAGGAGAATTAGATCACTCCTACATTTAGCTTTATTGGTAATATCAATTCTACTACTTGGATTCTTGATAGTGGAGCATCTAATCATGTAATATCATATGCAAAATTGTTAAAGGATGCCATTAAACCTCATTTACTGATTAAAGTTGTCTTGCCTAATGTAGATCAAGTAGAAGTAAAGTTAATTGGTGATGTAGTGTTAAATGGAATTCTTTTGCTAAAAAACATCTTATGCTTGCTCGATTTCAATTATAATTTTATCTTTACTAGAAAATTAGCACAAAAACTAAGATGTTCTATTTTTCTTTCACAAAATGAATGCATCATACAGGACCTTGTCAACAAGGCAATGATCGAATTAGGTAAGCTAAGAGGAGGGCTCTATTGACTGAATGAGGGATCAAGTCAAAAGATCTATGTAGCTGAGTCTAATATGTATGCTTGTTTATTTCATCAAAGACTAGGGAATTTTCCTTTATCTAGAATAAAGGATTTTCCAAAAGTTTGTCAAGGCCTTGTGATGTTTGCCACCATGCTAAACAATGTCAAAAGAAATTTCCTATTGGGAATAATAAATCAACAAATACTTTTGATCTGGTTCATATTGATACTTGGGACCATTATCATTCCAAAATGCATCATGGCTACTCATATTTCTCATAATTATTGATGATTATTGTAGAAGCACCTAGATTTATTTGATGAGATAGAAATCTAAGGCACCAATATTTTTTGGAGCACTTTATTAAACTTATCAAGACACAATTTGGAAAGCAGGTTGAACAAGTTCAATTTGATAATGCACTCAATTTTGTCTTTGGAAGCTTTAGACAAATTATAGTTGACTAAGCAATGCTTCATCAAACTACGTGTCCTCATACACCTCAAAAAAATGGTGTAGTTGAGAGGAAACACCATCACCTCCTTGAAGTTTCTCATGCCTTGAAGTTCTAGTCTAACATTCCACTACACTATTGGCGTTAGTGCATTGTGACTGCAAGATATTTGTTCAAAATAATACCAAGGGAGCATCTTGATGGAAAAACCCATTATGAGTTGCTGTTTGGAGAAAAACTAACATATTAGCACTTACACATGTTCGGGTGCTTATTTTATGTGTACATCAAGCCAAAGCCACATGGTAAGTTTGAAGCTAGGTCTCAAAGGTGTGCCTTTCTTGGTTACACAATGGGAAAAAGGGGTATATGGTGCTAGAGCTTGAGACTAAGAAGATCCTTGAATTATAAGATGTGATCTTCTTCAAAGATTCTTTTCCCTTTTAAAACAACTGATGAGACGCGACATGCATAGTGCCGCGATATCGCGTACGCGATATCGCGGCCGCTGTGATATCGCATCCCATGCAATATCACGGTCCGTCACCATATCTATAAATAAGAGGCAACAATCCCCTCATTTCCCAATCCTGGCTAGAAGTAGCAAAGCTCTGGCAGTTTGATCCCTCTAGAGTTAGAATTTTTCCCATGTGCCCGCAGTAGGAGTCCTAGAGTGAACAGCTCTTTATTCGAGCAACTTTGTAACCTGAACACAAGTTGTGTACGGAAATAAAGACGAACTTGATTGGATAAACCTTGCAATACATGGTTTTAATTATTGTTGTTATTTATTGCTTTCCTAGTGC
>MNCI01028057.1:117409-167180 GCA_015680685.1 Gnetum montanum
GATTAACCCCAAGTGTTTCTTGTGGCGTTAAGGCATTTAGTCTGCGGAGTTCGACTGGATCGCACGTGCATGCTCGTATTCGTATGGTTGAGTGTAGGGGTACGTCGCCACTCATCAACAACATTTAGAGAGAGCTAAACCATTCCCAAATGCCTCACAATATCACAATTTATCAAAATGATGAAGAGACAAAAGATGGTAAGGATTTGGAAGAAAATGAGAAAAATATGCTTGTAGGAGATGCCATGCATGAAGAACTTATTAATGAGACAAGGAGGCCAATTTAAGAACGTCGAATGCCAACATATCTTGATGATTATGTGCTCAACATCAACATTTAAGCCAACCCCCCCCCCCCCCCCCCCCNTCAAATTGATTTGATCAAACCTAAGTTGTCCAAGTTAGAGTATGAAGGTACATAAAAAATTGAATCTTTATTTGGAACTACTGATGCTTTAATCACTATTGCTAGACATGCATGTACTGTTGACAATCCAAACAGTATACAAAATTTATTACTTGAGCCCAAAAATTTTCAGGAAGCGTCACAACACTCTAAGTGGAGAGATGCTATGGATAAAAAATTGAAAGCACTTATTGATAACGAGACATGAAGTGTTGTTGAGTTGCCGAGAGGAAAATGGACTATTATTTCAAAATGGATGTTCAAAATCAAGCATAAACCAAATGGTACAATAGATAACTACAAGGCCAGACTGGTTGCCAAAGGCTATAGTCAGATTAAAGGAGAAGACTACAATGAGACTTTTGCTCCTGTGGTAAAATTTACTTATGTTAAATATCTCATTGCAGTTGTTGCCGCCAATGAATGGGATCTACACCAACTTGATGTCAACAATATGTTCTTGAATGGGCACCTTGATGAAGAAGTATATATGAAGCTGCCTTAAGGGTTTTACACTAGAAACAATAAACTTGTTTGTTGAGTGCACAAGTCTCTATATGGTCTCAAACAAGCACCTAGATAGTGGTTTGGTAAGCTCTCTAATGCCTTGCTTTCTTATGATTTTCATCACAACAATTCAGACAATTCTCTCTTCACCATGAATAAGGGAAGTGACAAGCTCCTTGTGTTGGTCTACATTGATGATATTATTGTTATGGGAAACAACAATTAAAAGTGCGTCCAATTCAAATGGTATCTTGAAAGCCAGTTCCAAATCAAGGATTTAAGCGCATTAACGTATTTTCTTGGTTTAGAGGTCAAGCAAACCAAAGATGGAGTTTACTTGAATCAAAGGAAGTATGCTCAAGATATTGTTGGAGAAGTGGATGTTTAGCACATGAGGAACATCAATACACCAATACCATAATAGCATGGTCTTTTGGTAGATGAAGGAAGACCTCTTCGTGATGGTTGAGAATATAGACAACTCATTAGCAAGTTTCTTTACTTGGCTTTGACTTGCCGAGACTTATCTTGTGCAATACACTTCTTAGCCAATTCCTTCAACATCCTAGGAAGCCACACATGAATATGGCTAAACATGTCGTTTAGTACATAAGTGGAACAACATCCAATGAGCTCTTCTATCCAAGAAACAATGATCTTGTCTTAAAGGCTTACTGTAATGTAGATTGGGTTGCATGTCCAAAGACACAATGGTCCATGATGGGATTCATCTATTTTCTTGGTAACACCTCCTTGACATGGCATTCAAAGTGGCAGCCTATTGTTTCCCTTTCATTGGCTAAGGCCAAGTACCGTGCTATGGCCAAGGTAACAAAGGAGGTAGTTTGGTTAACTACTATACTCTAAGGCATGTTCGTTGAGGTTCCAAGGTGAATTCCTTTACATTGTGATAATCAATCCACAGTCCACATCGCCATCACTCTAGTTTTTCATAAGCAAATTAAACATATTGAAATGGATTGTCATTTTGTTCACAGAAAATGTGAGGAAAAGTTATTGCAATTCGTCTTTGTGCCCTCTTATTCTCAACTTGCCGACATATTCACCAAAGGTTTGGTCATGTTCAGTTTCACATCGATTAGCTTCAACAACACTAATTATTAGCTTGAGGGAGGCAATGATGTTCACTCTGTTAGCAAGCTTTAATGTGTTTCTTTGCCACATCAGCTTTTAGAAAGCCAGGTTTTTTGTTCGGATTTTGGAGATTTTTGGTTTCTTGGTTGGTAAGAGTACTGGATTATTTGCGTTGCTTTGCTTGCGTTGCATTACGGAGCACTCGGCAGCGAATAGCGTTTCATCAATTGGTGACTCAGGTGATCTACAACAAACGAACAAACACTACTTTTTGCTTTCATGGAGCCATGCCCAAGTTTTCATATTTATTTGCTTTGTGTCTTTTGCCCTACTGCTCTTAATACTTTTTTTTTTGGTTTTTTTCTTTACTTTTTTGTATAGTTCATAGCTTTTTGTGATCATCGTGAAATGGATGAGCTTTCCCTTCAAAAATGAAAACAATCATGGAAGAGAATCAAGAGATTTCTATTTGAAGGTGGTGGGGCTTTTCTGTTTTTTTTCTCAGCTTTCCGTGGATACTTTTGGGATCTACCTTTTCTTCCTCATTATATGCATAAGCTGAAAATGCTTAGCGTAAGACGGATGCATCCACATAACTTCAGACAGTAGTAACCTGAGGCGGCACGCGCTCCTGCAGAAATTCTCTTACTTGCTTGGAAAATATGCAAATACCGCATTTTGGTGCGTCGAATCGTGTATCATGCGCAAGGCCGTTGAGATGCCGAGGCTGGTCTAGATGCTTGAAATAGTAAACTCTCTCCGGTCCCCACGTCAGCCATAGAGCCCCGGTTACACACAGGCTACCCTCATCTGATCACCTTAATATCAATTTGCAACGATAGAATAGTTTTTGCCATGCTTTTGCATTCATCTTCCAACATGTGTCAACGGAATTCCGAAGGGGATTTGTGAAATCCCTTCATTTTGGGTGGCTTGATTTGTTGGATGTGACACAGAATCAGAATAGCATTGAGACAGATATCACAAGGGCACGGTATGGAATTGGATTCTGTTGGCTTTCTCCTGGACTGCACATTGCAAAAGTCATTGCTTGGAATTATTGTTATTTGGTGATGGGCAGAGCCCTTCCATTATTTGTCTCTTGGTGGTTGTGGATTGCTGCAGAGAAGCTAAGGCAGAAGACATTGTGATAATTTGTGGCATGAAGAGGTTACTGGTTGAGATACACAGCGCTCAGAATTTGATGCCCAAAGACGGATTTGGGAGTTGCAGTGCATATGTGATTGCTGAATTCGATGGGCAGAGGAAGAGGACTTGCACCATTCACAGAGACCTTCATCCGCAATGGTGTGAAACTCTTCGTTTCCGAATCTCGGATCCCTCTTGTCTCCCTTATCAGACGCTGCAGTTTATTGTCTGTGGCGACGACCTGCATGGCAAGAGAGACAATTTTCTGGGAAGAGTCAAGATCTCCGGGAGCAGTTTTGTTAAAAAGGGGTTGGAGAGTTTGGTGTTCTATCCCCTGGAGAAGAAAAAGGTGTTCAGTCAAGTAAGAGGAGAGTTGGGTGTGAAGATTTGTTATGCGGACGAAGAGGAAGAGGCTGTAGAAATAAAACAGGCAGAGGCAGAGGGGGAGGCGGTTGCAGGGGTAGCGGTACCTGCAGAAGTAGAGGAAGAGCAACAGAAGGCCCAACATGATCAAAATGAGTTCCAGGAGCTTGTTCATGAGGGGCAGGAGCACGAGCACCAGCCAGAGCCAGAGCCAGAGCTGGATCAGAATGGATGGGCAGAGTTTGTGCCAGTGCCAGAAGAGGAAATCCGAAAGGAGATGGTTTTTCCAACACCGGAGGAAGAGACTGGCAATGAACATAAAACTGATCAAAATCAAGAGCTAAAAGTTGCAGAGGATGCTCCAGATACAGAGAATAGGAATTGCGAAGGGTACGCTCCATTTAAGGTTGTTAATGATGTAGGCGACGGCTCGGCAGAGCAGTATTGTTACGCGGCCATGGATGAGACTGGGAGTGGTGATGAAAGTCTTATGAGTAATGCTTTCTTCATAGCACCTCCTCTTCAGCCTGGTTCATATGACTTAGTCGAGGAGATGCCATTCTTGTACGTCAAGGTTGTCAAAGCTAGGAATTTCAGTGGAGCCCCCAGTTCTTATGCTGTGATCACGATTGGAGACCTAAGCGTAAGAACTCGTACCGTTGGCAACAATGACAACCCAGAATGGGGCCAGGTCAGGAAAGCTTCCGGTTTATTCAACTGTGATATTCTTTGCCATTTCATTTGTTAGTTATAATATTGACATCTGTTTTGTTCTTTGGAATCAGCATAAAGTGTCTTTGATTCTCACCTCTCTGACACTGCATTAGTAAAGAGCGATTTTACTTTTCAGTTATTTTTATGTTATTCTCGAGAATTCTCCGCAATGGACATCGATTCTGTACAATTAGTTAGAGATTGGTAAAGACAAACTTGGAAAACTATGACCTAACACAGAACTACATTCCTTTCTTTAATAATTTTCTTTCGTTATTCTGTGTGTTCTTGTGCATGGCCTGTTGCCAGCACGCCCCACCTAGCCATGCAAAAAACCGTCTACCCGAAGCAATTTATTGTATTTGATACTGGTTTAAATCTGTGTTCTGTGAGCGTCCTGCAACTTTCCTTAATCTGTATAGTAAACCGTGGAAAGAAGTAAAGTTTCTAAGGAATTTTCCATTTTCGCAATCAGGTTTTCGCCATTGCCAAGAACAAAATTAGCTCCACGATGCTGAAAATCAAGGTGTTGACAGAGAACGCAGTCATGAAAGATGAAGTTTTAGGGTCAGTACAATTCGATCTGCAGGAGGTGCCAAGAAGAGTACCTCCCGATAGTCCACTGGCACCTCAGTGGTACAGAATGGAGACGAGGAGTCAGAGCCAAAGTCACAGAGCCATCATGCTGTGTGTGTGGAGCGGGACCCAAGCCGACGAAGCATTTCCTCTGGCCTGGCAATCTGATACAGGAGGCCTTTTACCCTGCACCAGAAGTCAGTTTTATCTTTCTCCCAAATTATGGTACCTGAGAGTGCATGTGGTGGAGGCCCAGGAGGTGTGCGGCAGTACCACAGCGCTGCAGGCCACCGTGAAAGGGGTGCTGGGCTCCCAATGTTTCCGCACAAAAATATGTCCAACCAGGGGAAGCAATCCCTCCTGGCACGAGGATCTGGTGTTCGTTGCAGCAGAGCCGTTTGAGGAGCACCTGCTTCTCATGCTCCAAAACAGGTTAGGCCCAGGCAGCGAGGAAACTCTTGGCGTTGCAGCAATTCCCTTGAATCGTGTACACAAATCCACTTCTCCAAGGACTGTAAGTGACTCTCTCTCTCTCTCTCTCTCTCTGTTCGTCGCCTTTTTAAATCTACCTGCACTGGTCTCAGAATCATCGTCATCTTAAGATTATCCCATGGCAGATTTCTGAGTTTTCGTTATCAGTCTTAAGAGTCTTGCATGGAAATTTCAGTTCTGGCCCTGCTCCTAGAAAGCAAACTTTAAAAATACCAAAAATATAGTAATCATTCGACGGAATCAGTCCAGGCATGCATCTTTCTTTGTTCGTCTGAACAGGAATCGAACAGTAACTCGGCCCACAAACAAACAAATCTAAAATCTTCCACCTTTCGACGCCTGAACTGAACGATGAAGCGAATGACTTGCAGGCGGCGGCACCGACGTGGCTGGATCTAGAAATCGAAGAAGAGGAGGAGGATCAGCAGCAGCAGCAGGGGGAGCAGCAGAGGAGGCAAGAACCAGTAGCTGCTTGGCGGAACAAAATCAGGACGGGGAGAATCCAGGTAACGGCATGCTTGGAAGGAGGCTACCACGTGCTGGACGAGCCGGCATGCCTGTCAAGCGACTACCGCGCTGCGTCGCAATCGCTGTGCAAGGATCTAGCGGTGGGCGTTCTGGATGTGGGCATGCTGGGAGCCAACAACCTGGTGGCCATGAACGGTCCGCCCAGCACAAGCGCCTACTGCGTGGCCAAATACGGACGCAGATGGGTGAGAACCAGGACCATCCTGCACTGCACCTACCCGCGCTGGAACGAGCAATGCACAATGGACATCTACGATCCCTGCACCGTGCTCACCATCGCCGTATTCCACAACAACAACAACAACAATTCTTCTTCTTCCTCCACCAAATCTCTCCCCCATCTTCCACTGGGAAAGCTCCGGATCAGGGTCTCCACGCTGAAGAGCAACAAAACGTACAGAGTCCAGCATCCACTGTACGTGGTGTACCCGGGCGGCGTCACCAAAACGGGGACGCTGCTGGTGTCGGTGCGCTTCCGGTGCCGGCTGAGCGCGGCCGGCACGTTGGCTCTGTACCTGCGGCCGCTGTGGCCGCACCTGCACTACGTTCGGCCGCTGAGCGTGGCTCAGCAGGACGCTCTGCGTCGCTCGGCGTCCGCCATCGTGGGGCTCCGCCTGAGCCGGTGCGAGTCTCCGCTGCGCCGCGACGTGGTGGCCTTCGTCCTGGACCAGGACCTGTGCTCCTGGAGCCTCCGCAAATGCAAGGCCAACTGGTCCAGAATCACGGCTCTGTATCTGCAACTCCAATCCCTGCTCGCCTTCCTGCACGACCTCTGCTGCTGGAGATTCGCACCCACCACTCTGCTCGCGCATTTCCTGCTCCTCTTCTTCGTCTGCAATCCCCACCTCATCCTGCCCTCCCTTTTCCTGTCGCTGGTCTTCGTCGGAGCTTCCAATTACCGAAAACGTGGCTCCGAGGCGACCGGCCGGAGCGCCGCCGAGGCGGAGGAAAGCTACGAGAGGGAGGCGTACGAGTGCGGCTGGGATGAGCTGGACGAGGAATTTGACACGTTTCCCACGAGCCGGAGCATGCACGTGGTCAGGGCGCGCTATGACCGCTTGCGGTTTCTCGGGGGCAGGCTGCAGCAGGGGCTGGGCCGCCTGGCGGAGGCCGGGGAGAGGGTCACGTCGCTGCTAGCGTGGCGGGACCCGCGTGCCAGCTGGATTTTCGTGAGCACTTGCCTGGCCTGTGCGGTGGCGCTCTACGTGGTCCCCCTGCGTACGACGTGCGTGGTATGGGGCTTTTACTTGATGAGGCATCCTCGCTGGAGACAGCCAGCCTACCCTTACCCCTACTCCTACGCCTATGCTTATCACGCTCCCCGTCGTCGTGTGCCTTCGCCCTTGATCAATTTCTTGAGCAGGCTGCCCTCGCTCTCCGATTCTATCTTCTGAACTGTGCGCCCCCTTTTGTAGCAGCAGTGGTCTGTCACTTGCGAAACTCCGATTCTTCGTGCGGTGGGCTGAACCGCTGAAGGGTTTCTTAACATCTGCCGTAAGGCATTATTTAATAACGTGTCGTATTTTCAGACGTGTTGGCTTGGCACTTACCTCGATACAAGTTATGTTATGATATTGTCCTATGGTAGTTACATTTTGTCAAAGTGCATCATGTGGGTATTGCATTGTGTCGATCTTATTAGGGGGGAGGGGTTTGTCGGACCCCAAAAGAGAATTTTATTAATTAAATGAGATTAAGTACATGATCAACATTTGAACATATTGATGGTTACATAGGGAGAAGAACAATGTCAAATGCAGATGTTGAGGGAAAACATCTTGATACATAATCCTTCACAGGGTGTGGGAGTACATTTCAAAGAGCAACTTCATGCTAGAAATCAATAAGAACTGCGAGTTAATAAGACCAAGAGAACAACAGAGAGCTAAAAATGCTCAAAATTATGATGAGACACTTCGATGTAGCAAATCAAGATTGGGAAGAGTGCACGAATTGGTGTATTTGCTCCAAGGCTGCAAACAATAAAACAACTGATTAGTATCCAACTTTAACTTAGAAGTGTGAGATAAAATTTGGAAATGCACAAGGTGAAGAATTTGAAATTTTTCCATAATAGTTAAATGGTTAAAGTTGGACGAATCAGTGTTTTGGAAAAGAGGAGTGCATCTGCGCTTCCATATATAGTAAAGAACAAGGGGCCTAATAACTTCCCAAAGAAACTTAAGGTCAGCAGAGGGGGTGGCCAGAAAGTCGAACAAGATATCCTCATGGGAAAACTCGCACAAAGGGAAAACTTTAGAAAACCCACTCCCATGAAGATTGAGCAAAAGGGTAATGCCAAAAAACGTGGACAAAATCATCAAGACCTCCACAAAGAGGGCAATTAGGGTTTGGAATCCCAAGGTATTCACGACATTTGCCGATAGGTAAGCCTTGATAAAGGAGGCACCAAAGAAATTGTTTAATTTTTGGAAGAGTCGGAAGGCTCCAAACTCGTGAGAAGAAGGAGAGCCAAAACTATTCAGACTCTTCTTTGTGCCATGATCTATTGCAACGATTAACAATCATAAAGGAATCATGCAATAACTGAAAGGGCACATGTGGTTTATAGGGTAGAAGGTTTGATCCATTAATCCACTGAAGACCATGGAAGAGACCAGGAACCAAAGCATCCAAATGCAAGTACTGATGAATAAAGTGATAAAGTCTGTCGAGGCAGTGGTGCATAGTTCTGGAAGCCCCATATAAGTTTTTGAACATATCCCAAGTAATCCACTGATTGGTGAGATGAAGACATCTAAGGGAAACAACTCCCTTTTGAAACCAAATGATGGTTGTCTTGGCATTTGAGGTGGCTAGAGGAGTACGTGATAGGGGCAGCCACCAAGGGAAAATCTTAGAAAGGAGAGTAGGATTGATATGAACATTATTCCAATTCACATGAGAATGTAAGACCTGCCAAGCCTTCCAAATGCTTTTGAAAATATGTGTTCCAGGAATGATAATGTCATGAGAAGAAAGGATCCAATTAACAGGGTGGGTACCCTTCCAGATGGACTTATTCTTAGGGAATGCTTGTCGAAGCCTTAACTGAAGAAGATTCCCAATAATATTGGGGGCATCCAAGTGCTAAACCAACCACTTAGCAACAAGGGTGAGACCTTGCTTAAAGGAGTTCAAAAGGCCCAATCCACGTTTGTTCTTAGGAAGAGTTACTATATTCCAGGCAACACGATGAAAGCCTTTTTGGGAGTCTTTAGACGACCACATGAAGTCTCGAAATAATCGTTCAAGCTTTCGATAAGAAGCATGGGAAGGGGCCCAACATGATGAATAATAAACATGGGTAGAGGCACAAATAGACTTACAGATGAGATACTTACTGATGAGGGTGAGGGGTTTGGTTTTCCATTTTTCAATTTTCCTTTGAATTCGAGAAAGTACTTGGTCCCAAAGCTCTGAAGTCAAGCCTCTAAAGCAAAGAGGGATTCCCAAAAGCTTAATGATTTCATGATCTTGAGTACGCTTCCAACTATAATTGAGAAAATGGCTGTAGTTATTGGTTACACTATAAACTAAAGATTTATGCCAATTTCTAACAAATCCAGAGAGGGAGCAATATTGCTCTACTCAAGAGAAGAGACACTGCACATTAACAACATTGTTTTGAATAAGGAAAAAGGAGTCATCAACGAAATGCATATTGAGGAGTTGATGTTGAGGAGAAGATAAATGAACCCCAGATAAAACATTGTTATGAATATCCAAGTTGATTTGATGACAGAGAAAATCAACATCAATGATGAAGAGGTAAGGAGAAAGAGGGCAGCCTTGCCTAACAGACCTATGAATAGAAAAGGGAGAAGTGATGCCAAAGGTAGTCACGATTCGCGCAGTAGCATCTGAGAATAAGCATTCTACCATATGAATGAACTTAGGGCCAAAACCCAATTTAGTCATGGTTTGGACAATAAAGTCCCACTTAATGTTATCATAGGCTTTAGCGTAGTCAAGCTTCATCAGGCGGATAACTTGACCCTCGTCCTCAGCCCACTTAAGACCTTCCCAAGCAACCACCATGTTATTTAATATGTATCTTCCTGGGACAAAGCTAGTCTGCTGGGGGGAAATACTAAGAGCAAGGATTTTCTGTAATTTTAAGGCCAAACATTTAGCCCAAATTTTGTAAACCACATTAAGTAAGGTGATAGGTTGCCAATTGGAGATACAAGTAGGATCTCCCGATTTAGGGAGAAGACGAATAATCCCTTGGTTTAAGATTGGTCCCAAAGAACTAGTAAGTGTAGCCTCTTTGATAACATGGAAGAGGTCAGAACCTACCAAATCCCAATGCTTTTGGAAAAATTTGATTGGAAAACCATCATAACCAGGGGCTTTCCCAGGGCTTAGGTTAAAGCAAGCTTGTCGAAGTTTAGTTGGAGTAATATCGGCTTCTAAAATTGTTAGCATAGAAGAATTAACCAATCTAGGATAATTTAGAGTGGTGGCCACAAAGGATGCGGGATCCATAGGAGTAGTGGTGAATAAGGCCTCAAAGTGTTCCTTCAGATAAGAGAGAAGACTATTTTGGTCAGTGATAATGAATCCATTTATGGAGAGTTTATCTAAAGAGGGTGAAGGGGAGGACCAGTTAAGGTACTTAAAGAATTCATTACAGTGCTCATCTTGAATGTTTATCCAAGTGAGTCGGCTTTTAATCAAGGCACCTTGTGCCTTATATACTTCCCAATGTTGAAAGGAAATATGGGCTCTGGCAAGCTCTCCTTGTAGGTGACTATTGAAGGGATTATCAATTAGTTTGGTTGTAAGGTGCTCAATGGTAGAGCATATGTTGGTGTACTCTTGCCGAGAACGAGAGGCAACTTCCTTACCATAATGACAGGCGAGATTCCTAACTCTACTAGTAGTCCGAAGCCACCATTGGATCCAACGCTTTGGACCTAAGGGTCTAGGTTTAGCATTCCAAAGGCTAGAAAGAAGTTGTTGGGAAGGAGGAGAAGAGAAACATTGACTATGTAGCCTAAAGAGATGATAATTCCGTCGTTGGTGGTCATTATGGTTCTTCATAGATAAAGTAATGGGGAAATGATCAGATAAGGTTGCGTGTTGGTGGACTTTAGTAGTAGAAAGGGTCTACCAAAAAGAAAGAGTGGAAAAATAATATCTATCTAACCGACTATAAATGCAAGCCTACCCCTTACGAAGATTGTTCAAAGTGAAGCTATTTAGAGAGCCACTAGCAGTGTCTACGATGCTGTCCGAAAGATAGAAATGTTTCCTAAATTTTGACCAGGGTTGATATTCGTGATGAGGAAGTTGAGAGAAAACACCCCCAAGCTTATCATGAGAGAATTCCATCATGTTAAAATCACTACCAAAAATCCAAGGAATATAAGGGAGGCTATAAGTGAGTTCATGCCACAATCGGGCCCATTCGATAGAGTCATTGGGAGCATAAATAGAACAAACTCAAAAGGGATCACGTGAGGAATAGAAAATAGCCCAGGCCACTCTGTGACCTAAATCGGACCCATGCTGAAGGAGTTTGTCTTTTCAATAGGCTAGAAAAGGAATGGCTACTCCACCTTTGCCACACTCATGAGAAGTAGTGAGAACAGAAGAATGGGGGAGAAACCAATGAGCTAAAAGAGATAATTGTTCAGCTAAGATCTTGATTTCTTGAAGAAGGAGGAAATACAAAGTGAGATTTAGACTAGAGAGGAAGTTGTTGGCTCATTTGCCACGAAGCCTATTAGTTAGGCCTCGGACATTCCAAGATGGGAGATTCATGGAGAAGCTCTAGATGTTATGAGTGACAGGGCAATAGAAGGATCAGGGTTAGGAATGTCAGTCGTCATAGTAGTGGAAAGAATTGCAAAGGAGTTGCTTGTATTAATAGTTAAAGCTGGGTTAGTTTTGGTTGAAGGAGAGGAAGGGGGAGTAGTGGTTTTAGATGCTTTGACCCTTTTCCTTCCTCCTACCATTACAAACTCATCACGTAAAAGTGAATCTTTGACTGATTATGAGTGGATGATTCGTGCCTTGGACTTGGCCTTAATGAGAGAATGGGATTAGGAGACTCTTGCCTTAGGGGGAGTAGACAAGGAAGAAAGGTGTGGAGCATTGTTAGAAGTAGAACCAAACTTAATGGGAGCAAGTGGTGGGTTAGGTTGAGGAGTGACTACAGGACTAGATTTGAGAGTATTGGTTTGGGATTTTTTCTTAGCTAGAAAGAAACAGGTAGAAATGTGGTGCTCTGCATGATGGCAGTAGCTACAAGAGTTGGGAAGATAAAAATAGTCTACCTTTTAAGTAAAAAATTTGCCTCTAGCTCCTAAGGTTAAAGTGGTTTTCTTTTGGGAAATGTCAAGTTCGATACAGTAGCGATGAAAGTGAGCCCCGTTAACCTCAATTCCATGGTTGGAGATGACTTGACCTAAGGTGCTAACAATGTCTTGCTCAACAGATGAAAAGAATAAAGGAAGATTAGGTAGATCTACATAATAAGAGATAATATTAAAGGTTGGGTCCTTGACATTAAAATCAAATTTCCAAGCCTGGGTGATAAGTGTAGCATTACGAGCAGGAAAAATTCGAAGAGAGAGAGCTTTCATGGTGTGAGAAGCCTTAGAAAGTTCAGCGATGACAAAATTATGAGCATAGTATCAAGAGTGTAAGACATGTATCCCATGGGTTTGTAAAATATTCTTAATATGAAAATTGATGCTTAATGATCAAGGTAGATAACCCACTATTTAAAAAAATTAAAGCATGCAGAAAAATCTTGAGAAATAGATTCAAAGATGTCTTCAAGTAAAAGAAAATCCAAAGATTTTGAGTTGGGAGAACTTCCTTGAGGTGAAGAAGTAGTGGCCGTTGAGGATTCATCCATACCCTTGCATGAAGAAAGCTCCACGTCCATTTGAACTAGCTCAACGCTAGTAATCTGGCCGTAAAGCACCCGAATCTTGAGTTAAAGATCAATGGTAGACAAAATAGCAAGCACTGTAATCAAATCTGCCCAGATCTGGGGTTGCTTGTTGCCACCTTCCCAAAAACTGCGTTGTTTTATTTTGAAAAAATCATAATATTATTGAATGTGACAAAAAAAATACCGATGACACTTTTATGTGACTAGAATGTAGAATCTGTTCAAAATGTGGAATTGGTGGCATGCTCACTATAAAACCTGGCAAAACCAAATGTCGTTTCCATTAAGAAAATGACTTCAAGAAAGAGGGGGAATCCCTGCACTTCCAACTACATCACTCTTAGGTAGCACTTAGTATTATCATTCCATTCGTCATCCTAACTTTGTTGTAACAAAATAGGCCACCTTTTCTTGAAATCTAGCATGATTAAAAAACAAAGATCTTTTTTCCTTTCTTTTCCTTTTTTTTTCGAAACAAGGAAACTTGAAGTTCCTTACACAACCCCTACTAATTTTAGGGGCAAAAAGAGATACAAAAAAGATGCATTTTGCTAACTATGCTTGCTAGAGGTGGGTTGGAGCTGAGTTGAATGTTGTTGCTATGTTGTGGAGGCCTTTAGAGGTTGTTCTGGCTGCCTACACTTGACTACGCTTTGGACTGGGGGAGAGCATAGTCCAACACTTAGAAAAATTTTGCAAAATATGACTATGTGCTGACTACGCTCTCCATGGGAAGTTGACTACACTTCTAACTAAGGGTGAGCATAGTCCTAGCACTTGTGAAAACTTGAAAAAATTGGCTTGTAGTTAACTATGGTTGACTATGCTTAGGGTTGGTGGAGAGAGTAGTCTCAACACTTAGAAAACATTTGCAAGAAATTGTGCCTTCATGTTGACTATGCTTAACTATGCTCTAGGGCAGTGGAGAGCATAGTTTCAACACCTAGAAAATTTTGTAGTGGCTAGATTGACACTTAGAAAAATTTGCAAACTTGGCCTTTGTGTTGACTATGCTCAACTACGCTCTAGGGTAGTTGAGAGCGTAGTCTCAGCACTTAGAAAAATCTACAAAAACTAGGCTTTAATGCTGACTACACTCTCCACAAGAGGTTGACTACACTTTGGGGGAAAAGTGGAGAGCGTAGTCTCAACACTTAGAGAGATTTGCAGCTTTTGGCTTCACGATGACACTTAGAAAAAATTGCAAAATAGGGTAGGTTGACTATGCTTTGGGGTAGGGGAAAGCCTAGTTCCGGCACTTAGAAAAATTTGCAAAAAGTGGCTTCATACTGACACTTAGACAAATTTGCAATCGAGATGCCATAGTCTAAATTTGGTGGTGTTTCATTGGTCCCTCTTTGTTAAAATTTGGAGGAGAGGCCCAAGAGACATCAACAAAGAATGACAAAACACTAAAGCAGGGTTGGCACCAACATTGTTCTTCAATACCTGATCGGATGTTGTTGCACCATGCTCAAAAGTGCTATGAATAGTGGTATGCTAAATGGTAGGTGAAAAGTGAGAGTAAAAAGGTGTAGGTGATGTACTGGGGATAAAGGGAAAGATGAGATGCAAATAGAATGTCATAATGTAGGGACATCATGGTTGACAGTGACCATGACACCAGAGTGGCTTACCCTTGAAAACGTTGACCTCTCATCAAAGTGCTCATGAGAGAGTCAAGGTGTGAATTTAGGGTTGGACTAGTTGCGAAATTGTAATGCTTTTAGATTGATTGGGGATGTGCTTTGTTCCTTTTGCCTTCCTTTTTTTTCTTTTTTTTTTGAATGCTTACTACGAAGTGAGATGCTTCTGGTCAAGTGAATTGTGCATCACTAGATGGGCTTCGCTTTGCCATTAACAAAATGGCATGGTATTTGTACAATAGGTGTTTCCTCCTTGGGATGACATACGTTACATCTACCTAGGCTTTGACCAGCTGACAAAGGCTTCCCACGAGACAACTTAAGTTATGCCCGCCTTGGGAAGCTTGGTGTGTAATGTGATATGCGAAGAGGGTGTTGTGTGGTCACAGCTCATGAGCATTAAGGGATTGCAATCTTGGCTATGCAAGGAATGAGAGAGTATTCGAATGTCAGAGTAGATGTGGGTAGGCTATAATGGGATAAGAGGGAATGTGCACTCTTGAGAGGTTTAGCTAGTCCAATCGTGCACATCTGAGAATTGTGGAAACTTGCTATTGTGATGAGATGCCTCTTTGCACAATGACCTGAGGCTTCATCCTATAAACACAACTTAGAGAAGATAAGAAAACCACACAAGATGAAAGAAATGCCAATAAATTATAGGGAGATAATGATGCTAAAAATGCTCCAAAGGTTGCATTCGTGACAAGTGCTCAAAACAAAAGCAAAATGGCATGGGGGCGTGTGGGCAAGATGCTACAAGTGATCCAAAGGTCGCACCAGTGGAAAGAGCTTAAAAAGTTAGTAAAATAAAAAGGGGTCATGATGCTACAAGTGCTCCTAAGGCTGCACCAATGACTAGTGCTTAGAAAACTAGTAAAATGTAGGGGGGCAAAGATGCTACAAGTGCTCCAAGGGCTACACCCATTGTAGGTGTTCCAATATGGGATTGTAGTATCCCCACCTATGTGGTGTAGAAAAGAGTGGGAGGGAGGGGGGAGTTAGAGTTATACTCACTCGCTTGCTTTCAGAATTATACATGGCTAACTATGAACCCTGTTTAAGGTCTTGGTAGACCATGGCTTTGCTAGTTTAATGTCCTACCAGACTACAAACCTAGTTTAAGGTCCTGACAGACTGTGCTATGCTAGTTTATAGTCCTAGTGGACTATTGTGTGCTAGATGAATGTGGTGCTAGTTTAGCGTCATAGCAGATGGATGTTGTGCTAGTTTAACATCATAGTAGATGGATGCTGTGTTAGTTTAATGTCATAGCAAATAAGTTGTTGTGCCAGTTTACCATCATAATGGATGAATTCTATGCCAGTTTAGCGTTGTGGTAAATGAGTAGTATGTGTGTGCCAATCTAATGTCATAGCGAATGAGCTATGCCAATTTAACATCATAGTAAAAAAATTGTCTCTGTGCCAATTTAATGTCGTAGTAGATGAGTTATGCCAGTTTAACGTTATGGTGGACAAATGTTGTGCCAATTTAACATCATAGTGGACATATGCTTTGCTAGTTTAACATCATATCGAATGAGCTATGCCTATTTATAGTCATGGTAGGCTACTATGCTAGTTTAGTGTCATAGCGGACGAATGCTTTGCTAGTTTAACATCATAGTAAATGGATGCTTTGCCAGTTTAACGTCATAGAGAAAGTGTTGCTTACCTTGCTTCATTGATGTGTGATGTTGCATGTTAGATGTAATACAACATCAGGTATGAATGGTTCATTGGATTGACAAACTCATTTTCATCTTGGTCAATAAGCTTGAATGCTCTGTTGTCATAGGCTTTGGTGACTAGGAAAGACCCTTCCTAGTTAGTTGAGAATTTATCTACAGGTTTGAAAATAGCTTTGAGGACTAGGTTGCCTTCCCTGATTGGGTATTGATGCTAGTGGTGACAATGCTTTTGTTGTTGCTTTTCTTGGTATCATTCACTATGTTCAAGCATCTACATGTACTCCTCCTCTATTGAGTCAAGGTCTATGATTCTCAACTCATTGTTCTGAGCTTCATTGATGAAGTTCAAAAGGATCACCTAGAGTAATGGAACCTACAATTCAAGTGGTAAAATTTCTTCAAACATGTAAATAAGGCTGTAAGGCATCATACTTGTCACTATTCAGTGTGTTGTGTGGTAGGCCTAGAGTGCATAGACTAGTTGCTCATGCCATCATCATTTGTTGTTGCTTAGCATTTTCTTAAGAAGGTTGATGATGACTTTGTTAGTGGCCTCTGCTTGGCCACTTTCCTGAGGGTAGTACAGTGATGAGAAGGAATGTTTGATGCCAAAATTCTCACAAAAGTATTTAGTTTCGACATTGCTAAATTAGAGCTTGTTGTTTGTTACTATGGTCATGGGTAAGTTGAAATGGGTCATTATGCTATCTAACATGAATTTGCAAACTTGTTGCAATGTTGTCTTCCTAAGGGGAATAGCCTTAACCCACTTGGTGAAATACTCGGTTGTAGTTATTATGAAAATTTATCTTATGGAAGACTTAGGTGTTATGGGTCTGATGATGTCCAAGCCCCAACATTGGAATGACCATGTGATCTGTGTTATGTGTAGTTTAGTTGGTGGCACATGCATTAGGTTTCCATGCCATTGAAAAATGTCACACATTTTGACCTTTGATATGTAAGCATGCTCCATATAAGGCCAATAATAGCCTAGCTATCTAATTTTCATTGCCATTTCCCTAGGTGCTATGTGACATTTGCATAATCCCTCATGGACTTATTCAACAATTGTTCACACTTCGTTGTTGCTTATGCAAGTTAGTAGTATGCCATCATAGGATCTATGACATAATTTTTTATCAACCATGATGATGTACTACTATGAACGTTTATGTACTATGCCTTTTTGGATGGTAGTTAAATGTTGTAGAGGCTCACCTTGTAGAAGATACACCTTGATTTCATCGTACCACTCTCCTGTGTGGGTTGTGCTTATTGTGGCTATGGATGCAACATCGGTGATTTGCATGATAGGAATGGTATAATTTTCCATTAAGGTGGGAAATGCATGGAACATGTTAGGTATGATGCTTAGGTCTAATGTTGCTAGTGTGTCGACTATGACATTTTCTTTCTGGGGAACATGTTGGACATCGAAAGTTGTAAAGTGTTGAAGCAAGTGCTTTGCTAGGTCATAGTAAGGTTGTGATTGTTGGGCCTTACATGCATAAACCTCTATCACTTAGTTGATCAGTAATTATAAGTCACCTCGGATCGCTATGTGTTGGATCCCTAGGTCATGTGCTACAAGGATACCTTGGAGGAGACCTTCGTACTCTACCACATTGTTAGCGCAAGTAAATGCAAAATGATATGCGAAGGGTCAGATCTCCCCAGAGGGAAACATAATGATGGTGGTGGTGCTACCCCCTTGAGAGGTTGAAGCTTCATTGAAATGCAGGAGTGCCTCATAGTTGTCGGGCACTTGGCTAATTTTGTTAACATGCTCATCCGGGAATTTAGGGTCTATAGTGGCTTAATTGTCAACTAGCAAAATCGTAAGTTGTGTAATTATATCTTGACCTTTTGTTGATAATGTAGTGTAGGTCAAACTTCACTGTTATTACTTTCCATCGCACAATGTAACTACTTTTGTAGATGTTCAGGTGATTGCTTGGAGTATGTTGCTTTTGCAAATGATATTAACTTGATTGTGGAAAAGATAATGCCTCCACTTCTTTAGTGAGAAGACCAAGGCAAGGTAATGCTTTTCCACATTGTTGTATTTCACTTTATGGGCTACTAATGCATGGCTCAAGTAGTAAACTAGGACCTATGCATCATTATCTCACTTTTGACAAAGAAAAGAGGTGATGGATGTATCAGAAGTGGCATGGTAGATGTAAAAGGGTTTATCTCCTTGTGGAGGGTGAACCGTAGGTAGTTGTGAAAATTATTGCTTAAGGTTGTTAAATGCTTGTTGGCATTAAGTTGTCCACTCAAAGTGGGATCCTTTTTTGAGTAGATGTTGCATTAGCTATAACTTGTCCATCAACCGGGCGATAAATCTGCATATGAATTGTAGTCTATCTTGCAACCCTCATAGCTCCTTAAGGTTGGCCAAGGATGATAAATTGGTTATGGCCTTAACCTTGTCGGGGTCTACACGTATTCCTATTTTAGATACTACAAAATTGAGCATTTGCCTCGTTTTGATGGTGAAAATACACTTTTTGGGGTTCAACCTAAGCTCGTGTTTCAGGAAACATTTAAGCACTAAGTCTAGATCATTTGCATGGTTGTGGGCCACTTTGGACTTAACTATGATGCCATCAACATAGTCGTTGAGAAAATTTAGCATGTAATTGCTAAAGATGTATGTCATCGCACGTTGATATGTTGCTCTTGCATTCTTGAGTCCAAAAGGCATCATGGTATAGCAAAAAGTACCCTAGGGGGTCATGAAGGTTGTGTTGAGTTGGTGCTCAGGGTTGATCCTAATCTAGTTGTAGCTTGAGAACCTATCCATGTAGGATAACAAGGTGTGCCTAGCCATAACATCGATTAGTTGATCAATACTGAGCAATGGGAACTTGTCTTTGATGGTTTCCTTGTTTAGCTCATGGAAGTATATGCAAATGTATATACTTTTGTTTTTCTTAGGCACAACTACGATGTTGGAAACCTAGTCTACATAGTCAACAACTCGAATGAAACTAACTTTGTAAAGCTTGGTGATTTCATCATGGATAGCCAATGCCACCTTAGGTCTAACCTTGCGCACTTTCTGTTTAATAGGTTTAATACAGAGATCAAGGATGATATTGTGCTAGACTAGTTAAGGATCTAGGCCTAGCATGTCCTCGTATGACCATGTAAAGGCTTTGATGTTATTGTTGAGAACCTTAGTGATGTCTTGGACATGCTAGGACTCTAGTAAGGAGCTTAGTTTTAGTGTTTTTGCCTCATTGTTAGGTGTGGCCACATGGATCTCAATAAGGAGATCCTTTGTGAAATCCCCTACCTCTAGATTGAGAGGCTTGACTTGATGGTCAGGCTAGTCTAGTGGTGCCTCTATGGATGCTATGTATTCGGTGTAGGTTTTAGGCTCAAGGTCTAGGCAATGAGGGTCAATGCTTTGCTTGATGTTGTCATGAGATCTAATGAGGACCAAAAGTGAGAAGATCTGCTCCTGTATAGTCATGTCATGTTTCTATAAAATGAACCAGAAAAACATCAAGTGACACCTATTTTACAAAGGTAATATACACAAGTGGAAAAACCAATGCAATGAAGTTTATCTAAGTATGCATACAAGTTATCATGAAGGCAAGCATGTTGGTGTTGGTTTTAGGCTTCGACAGGCCATGTGTGTGCCAGTTTTAGGTCTTAGTAGACTATATGTGTGCCAATTTTAGGTCTTAGCAAGCCACAGATGTATTAGACATGTAGTTTTGGGGAGGATTGGTCATTCTTAGGGACTGAAATTGGCTTGGGCATTCATAGGGTGGCAAAAAATTGAAATTTTTGGCTAAGTATGGGTGACTACACTCTCACACAATGACGCTCTCCATTGGGCATCTTGTATGGAGCATAATCTCAAGTTGATGGATCATTAAATGACCCCTAGAGGGTATACAAGTGCATTTTCATAATGGTTAAGTTGTTATTTTCTTGCTTTTAATCAAGACATCTAGAGTGTAGTCTTGCCATTACTATTGCACATTACCAATGAAGAGCATAGTTGGAGAAGAATGATGCATCAAAGTGGATGCTTACACCTAGGACTGGTGAACATTTTCAAGGGAGAGAGAGCATTGGGTCATTTGCCACAGGATCATGTGAAGGAGAGGAGGCCATCAGTGTTAGCTAGTTATCTCAATTATGTTATCCCCTTTGCTCATTTTTCATTCATTTTTTGTCATTTTTTCTAGAGTGAGGATTTGGGAGCGTAGACCCTTATGCGCCCTGCCATAGTAGTGGCCATCACCATTGTGCACCATTTTAGCATAGCATGGTGGTAGGGAGGGCATGCATGATGGGGAGGGTTTTCATTTGCTTTGCTACATTATGTGAGTTTAAGGAGAAAGGGCTTAGCTACACATTTTTTTTCTTGCCGTTACGATGCAACCATGGGGTCTAGGATTAAAGGTAGGCTAGGGCATAGGGAAAGTGGGCAAGCATTGTGGGTTCTAATGACATAGTCTTAGGGGGGATCTGACAATGACTAGGAAGCAGCTTGCCACAATGACAAGGAGCATACCAAGGATTTGCTGTGAATTAGAAAAAAACATTCTTTTTGAAATTTTGGAGTGGAGTAGGGACTAAGCACATTTTGTGCTACTAGGATTGTGGGGGTTTTCACCCTGCGGTGTGGCTACAAGGGCTGTAGGGACGATCGAGAACAAGGCATACTTCTTTTTCTTATTTTGGATGAGGTAGTGGCAGGTAAGGGGTGAGGCTAGGATCGATCCTTACATATTTTTGTTCCAAAGTTCTTTCATTTTGGTGTGAGGTGAGGGTATTTGTTTGGCCATTTAGGGCTATGGGGGTTGGACGTGACATATGCATGACATGGCATAAGTGTGGGGGCCATTGATGCCCTTGGGCATCATAGCTTGGCTGCAAAGATGATGATCATGAATGCACACTGTAGCTATGTTTTTTTTGGAAAATAAAATTTTTCTATCTTGGGCACAAGGTAGAGGCCAAGCGTGTCATGCACTATGAGGGCCATAAGGGTGATTGTGCCTTGTAGTGTGCCACAAGGGTTGTGGGATGATTACACCTCGCAGTGTATTTATAGGGGCCATAAGGGCATCTATTGCCAAGGTGCATTTTTTCTTCTTTTTTCTAGTTTTTCTTTGCTTAGGGAGGTAGTGGGTAAAGGGGGTTATTAGGCATAGCACCATGGGAGACTACACTCTCCATGACCATGGCACTACGCTCTCCATGCATGGAGAGCATAGTTCAGCAAGTGTTTGTGAAAATGCGTATGTTGCAAGCATTTGGAAAAATGTTAGTTTTTGGTGACTATGCTCTTTACCCGTTGGGAGCATAGTTAGGGTGGCCTTAGAGTTAGAAATATTTCACCCTCTTTCTAAACTATGTTATCCACTAAGGCAGTCTAGAGTTAGAAAATGTTTGTGATTTTCCAAACTACGCTCTCCATTGAGGCAGTTTAGAGTTAGAATTTTCTTTTTGAAAATTTTGTAAACTATGCATAATGCTAAACCTGCAAAATTTGAAAATGTACTACTAAGACCATAAAAATTTGTTGTACCCTAGTGAGAATTATGTGTGTTAAATGGATTGGTTAATGTCCTATACTCATTGGGTCCCAGAGTGTATAGTGTTAATTTGCTAACTTAATTTAATAGTTTAATGCCAAAATTTACATATACATATGTATACTAATGCTATATTTGATGCTTGGCAGTTGCAGGGTGCTGTTGCAATTGGTTTTGATTGCAATCAAGCTCATGGGCATCCTATGCTGCATAAGCAAACTCGTTCTCAACATGCTTGTGCAAGATTTGCAGGTGGGCCATTATGTGGTGTGGTTCTGGCTAGGGGCTCATGAGTTACTGGAATACTTATTGTAGCAATTTAATGTAATCATGTGGTCACACTTGGCGGTGGAGGTTGCTAGTGCCATCATGAAGATGTTGCTACCCAGGGTTAACCAGGATATCTTGAGATTCATCTTAGATGAGCCTATTTCTAGTCATGATGGGGCAAGTGGTCAGAGCAAAGGTCCTAAGAGTGCTTGAGACCTATCCATGGTATGATGCATAATGGGGTTTGGTTGCTACAACAAGAGCAACATCCTCTTTATCACACTACAAGTGCACACCAGTTTTTAAAATCCACCTAGGACTATCTAATATGCTAGAGGGTAAGTGAATTTATGGCTTGCGCAATTTTTTCACTACCAGCTCATGTCAAGTTGTGAATAGCTTGCAATTAGTGCTAGGTTTAGAGTTGATGAGGAGGGCCTACATAATGAAGTAGATGCTCTAGCCTTGATCCACACTATCCTAGATGTGTTCTCTTCTTGCCTGAATGTCCAATTAGTTGTACTTGAGTAGGTGGGGTCTAATCTAGAGGTCTATCCTACTTGATACCTGAAGGCTTATGAGTGATGTAAGACCCATGGCTAGTTGGATAAGAAGTGGGCTATCAATGAGATCAACACTGAGGAGATGCTTGTAATGCCACCCTTGTCTTGCACCCCATTTGTGCCACATATGTGTCTATTATTTTGGCTTATGTAGTTGCTTGTGTATACCTGTTAGTTTGCCTTTGCATGATGCTAATGTTGTTTTGCCTTTGTTGTAGTGGTGGTTGCCTTAAGCAAGGAGACAGTGACCACCAAAAATTGCATAGAGGCCACCTTCATCATAAAGTATGACAATGTGGAGGGTGCGCAACATTGGTTGTGCCATAAAGCCTAAGATGCATTGACTTATTGGCTCACATATGTAGGGCTGATGTACCTATTTTTGGCTCTTAGCCTGAGTTTCCTGGTGTTCAAAATGATCACCATCATCAACTCCTTCAGTAGCAATGTCAGGCAATTTGTCACCTAGGTACATGGCATGATAATAGTGCTAGACCTTAGTGAGGCCTTCTTTGCTAACCTATTTGGCCTCCCTATTGATGGCCTAATGATTATTAATAAGGCCAATAGGGAGGTGGACCATAGAGGATAGATCAAGGACTAGTTGGGGGCCACTTGATCTTACAAGGGCATACCAATTAAGGATATTATTATGCCTGAGGTGCAGGAGTTCTACCCTCTATTTTGCACTCATGCCTTTCCAAAGCTGCTCTTCCAAGGAAAGATCCTTGGGGTGGATCAAGCATGGGTGATGAAAGAGGTGCTATTGGAGGGTACAAGGTTTAATTGAGCTACATATATCATCATTGGCTTGCATGTAGAGATCTTTAAGTTTTAGTTCAACCTCTAGGTAAGGTCCCACATCCACTTCACATTCTTCACAAGATACTTACGAAGGTTCGTGGAGCTCTTGGTTGTGTGTAACAATGGGGGATGGGTTGTGTAGGATCATGAGCAGCTCTCCAAGCCATGGATTAAGCACATGTTCATGACTACATGTGTGTAGAACCCCCTAGAGGGGATCGATGAGTCATTATTTATAACGATTAAGGGTTCCATGGCACTGTCACATCATTCATGCAATAGCATGGGTGAGGGTTCTCCAATTGGCATCAGGGACATGCATAAGGTAGATCACTATATCGCAGAGATAGTGGGGTCCTCTAAGGCCAAGATTAGGAGGCCAAATCCTAAGGAAGAGGCTACCCCTAGGATTGGGAGGCTAGGTAGTAAGAAGATCCATATTAAGCTTCAAGGATTATGTGCAAAGGTTATAGGTTAGTATTTGTAAATTTCTTAGATGCATTAATTATCTTTTTATGTATATTTATGTTTTTATATTTTTCTTTTATGTTATGCTGTTAACTAGCTAATGACATGTGTATGTATACTAATGTGCTATGTATGGATATGCGTTACTTGTAGAGCTAGGAGAGAGGGCTGCTAGAGCAATGGCCAAGGTGATAGTAGAATAAGCACCTTCTTAAGCTGAGGAGGAGGATTCCCAAGAAGATTATCCTCATGAGGTGATGAAGGCTCTTCGACACTTGGAGGAGGAGGGGTTGCTCTACCCTTATGGGGGTGATTTTGATAGCTTATTTGATGGTGTGCAATTAGGTGAGCCCCCTACCCTCATGCCTAAGGGCTTACTAGGTAACTAATTTGCACTGCCATGTATTTTTGCTTGTTTACTCTAGTATCTTTAGCTATTCGGCTATGTGCTAATTACATCATTGTGTTACAACCTCATATGTTCCTGCCAATGGTCCCACATCTACCTATCGCATGGAGTCGTGAATAGACATGTCCAATAAATTCACATTCATGGAAGGCATCATTGAGGACATGGTGGACCACTTGCAATAGGCAGATCTCGAGCTTAGTATGTGTGCGATATTGCTTTGCTTTATGTTACCTCATTGCTTGAATGCTTAGTTCTTGGATAAGATTGAATAATTTTTTTGTGCCTATAAGTCCTAAGCTACAGTGGGATTTAAGTAATGTGGCCAAGATGGATGCCCTCCCTGACCTCCCTCTTGAAGTTGATTAGGTGTTTTATCACATGTATGAGACATCAAAAAAATGCATGCTTTCCTATGCAAAGGCTTTTTGGGTGTGCAAGCACTTGAATTAGCACATGTGGAAATGCATGCACAAGCTTCAAGAGAGGATGGCTAGCTAGAATATGAGGATCAACAATTTTCAATCTAGATATGACTTCTTGGCAGCTAGATCATAGGGAGATAGCACCTAATGTACCTTTGAGATTAAGTATGCCCAATATTGGATAGCTCTCAGAGGCAAGAATGAGGCCACATGGGAGTTGTTAGAGTATCATTTATAGATGGACTTGTTGGCCCAAAAAAACTAGGATTGGAAGAACTACAACACAAAGGTTTATAGATGGGGACAAACATAGAAGGAACACAAGCACCAATATAAGAAAGAGCACGATGCATATCTATAATGGTACAAGGAGGAGTCTATTGAACATTTCCACCTTGAGATGTTTCTTGAGGTGATGAGAGAGAAGCAAACATATAAGTTATTCACATGGAACATGGTGGTGAGTGGCTCTCTTGAGAGGCAGATCATCACTGCTTCCAGAGAGGCTTCTTATGCTACCTTTTCAATGGAGCCACCTACATGGATCTTTGTAGATAAGGGCAACACCCTTGTGGGGATTAACTTTGGCTAAGAGGACTAGACATACCTTTTTAAGGTCAAGATCCTCTCATGCTTATAGGTTGGCCTTGAAAAGTTACCTCCAAAACTCACCGATGTAGGACCCTCTTAGGTTAGTTTTTCTATGTTTTAATGCATGTTTTAGGTTAGCTTATATAGTACATGTTTGCTTACTAACTATGCATTTTTGTTATGGTTATGGTGGTAGGTACTTGGCAATGCTGTAAGACCTAGCAATGCTATGGAAGAAGAAGAACCTCCACCCCCCACCTAGCACCGCTAGTTGAGCGTGACTAGATGTACCCTTGTTATTGGGCATTTTTGCTATGTTTTTGCCACATGACATTGCTCATGCTATATACTACTATTCATATGACATCTAATGAATGTATTTGCTATGTCTAATGTGTAATGTGTAAAATTTTCCTTTTATGGTTATTTGTTATGCACTTATTATGCTTATAATGTGATGAATTAATGTGCTAAGCTAGGATTATGCGATGATAATGTGACTAAGCCATTACGAGCCCCATGCTATTTTAAGGCCATTTTGGGCTACTACGATGGGATTAAAGGCAATAGTTTAAGGCCATTTTGGGTTATGTGTGTTGCTAGTTTAAGGCCATTTTAGGTTGTGATGATAGTTTTAGGCCATTCTAGGTTATGTATTACTAGTTTTAGGCCATTTTAGGCCTTAGCAAAAGGATTAACAAGGGTAGTTTAAGGCCATTTTGAGCCACTCATCACCAGTTTAAGGCCATGGTGTGCCATAACATTACCAATTTAAGGCCATGGTGGGCCATAGGGATAGAATTAAAAGCAATAGTTTAAGGCCATTTCGGGCTACAGTGGTAGTTTAATGTCATTTCAAGCCCAGCAAGTTGCTATCTGTGTTCTTTTGTAATTTTAGTTTTTATCATTTTTTATGCATTTTGGTGTTTTTATGCATGAGAGAAAATGCATTAAATTAGCAATGGTAGACATGTAAAGTAATTTATCGAATGTGTAGGTGAGGTAGATGGTAAGCTAAGTGATTAAACTAAATGTAAATAATATGCTACAGTGCTAATGCAATGTAAATGGGGAGCAGGATGTCAGATGTGGGGAAGTGAATACTGGGTGAGTTCATAGCGCTTCTTCAGATTAAGAGGGTACCTTAGCTACATAGTTACTTCCAAATCAGTATGGGTTAGGGGGTGTGAAGGACCTAGATTACACTATTCAATAGTTTCCTTCACCCTCATTTGTTACATTGAAGGGCAATTCTACCCAAAGTGTGTCCTTCGGTAGGTCAGTGGCTTCTACCATCTCTTCGGGTGTGTCAGCCTCTTGTGTTTCATTGTCTACTAAAGGTGTCATTAGGGAATTCAACCTCTAACCTTTGCTACATGTCTATGTTGTTGATGGTTGGAGGGGTGGCATTATTACCATGGATGATAACTTCACCACATTCATACGAAAGGTGGATTTCTTAATGAATTGGGAAGGAGATGGACCATAATTGGGCTAGCTACGGCATGTCTAATATTAAGTTAAATCCTAGCATCTCCTCTATCTTGATGAATTTGGTGGTTGTGGAGAATTTATCCCTTGCCATGAAGGTTATTGTGATGGTACCCCAGACAATGATGCATGACTCATTGAAGGATTTTAGGCATGTAGTTTGGTTGGCTTGATTTGGTCCATGAGGACTACTTATAGATGATAGTGTATGGAATAACATTTGTTACTAGCCCATCGTCGACGTGCACCCTTCGAATCTTGCATTGCCCAACACATATGATGATAAACATGGAGGCTATTATGACCTCTCCCTTCTTAGAGTTGACCTTAATTGCATCATCATGAAATGCAAGGGATGTGGAGCTTAATTCCTATGGTGCAAGAGATAACATCACAACATGGATGAAATTCTCATATGCTAGGATGTTCTCCAAGATAGGAATGGAGGTCAACATTTGCACTAGTGCTTCATGGTGGGTAGATGAGGTCATGATCAGGTCATAAAGACTCAATGTTGTGTTTTTCTACTTTAGTGCTTACTTAACTTGGGCTAATTCATCTACGAATTCTTTTCCATTAGTTGAATTTTTACTTGCTTTGTCTTATTCCATACATCATAGGAGATGACTTTTGTGGAGAGGCAACTTGAGCTTTGATTGCTTGGCCTATTTGGGAAACTTAGTGCTCAGTTGCGGGTTGTTGGTTGTGGCATCCTCAATTATTTTGGCCATAGGAACTATAGATAGGGGGACTAGTTTTGATGGACCCAACACCCTTTACTCTTGATGTTGCCTAATCATCCTATCTATAAGGTGCTCATTAGACCTCCTAGGTTGCCACCTAGAGGGTTTGTTAGTGTTTCTAGTAGGATTGAACCTTAGATGGGAAGGGACTGATGTGCTTCCCACTACTGGACTCTAGGTAGGTGAGGAGTCAGCATGTTGTGGCACCCTGATGACAAAGGATGGTTGAATTGTTATTGTTGCAACATGCTATGGGACCCTAATCATGAAGGGAGTTATAGGTGCTTAAGGTGACACTCTGACAACAAAATGGGGCCTCAAACCCATGAGGGCTAAGGGGGCCCTTGGGTTGTCAAAGGGCACACGAACCACGAATGGTCGTTGCACCAATTCTGGGTTGTCATCAATGCTAATAGCATTGATGGCATAGCTTGCATTATCTAAATTTAGAGGATCCTTGTACACCCTCATAGATTGGTTCTGAGGTCTAACTAGGTTAGTAGCATCAATGACCAGCTTACCTCTATCAATCATTCATTGGAGGTCATCCTACAGAGCTATGCAAAAGTTGGTGTTGTGATTGGGCAATTGGTGGTAGTGTAAAAACCGATCTAGCCTAATGTGTTTCGGTATTGGGGGATCATTAAGGGATACTGACGTAGGATTCCTTAGGAGCTCACAATATCTATCATGTTTTTTACAAGCATCTTCAGACATCTACTTGTACTAGATACATCCAACCTTCAACAGTTGGTCCAAAAATTCTTAAGGTTTTAATGGCAATAAGATATACTTTGAGATATCCTTACACTCAAAGCTACACCTTGGAGCACTTTGCATTATGGCCACCAATGATGCAGGTTGGTTAGTTACCGTAGTGTTAGGATTAGTAGCTTTATTATTGGTTGGGGACTTTAGTGGCCTAGTCATTAGCCTTGAGTTGGTTGTTTTGGCCTCTTTGGCCATAGTTTCTATGGTTGTAGTTTGCTTCCCCTTATCCTTGTCTTTTTTGGCATGCAATTTTTTGTAGGCCACATAGGCTAGGTCCTTGCTGGCTTCGGCTACATCCTGTATGCTCTTAGTCTAGGCAAAGGCTTGGCTTAAAGACTGCAAGGCTAGGTAGTATAGTATTGACTTGATGAAGTTATTGACTACACCATTGAAGATGGCCAAAAGATGTGTCTCAGCTCTTAGCTCTCGAATTTTGTTCAATGAGGTGCTTCAACATTAGATAAATTTTTGCACAAGTTCTAGATGGCCCTACTTGATCTACATTAGTTGGTCCAGAGTGGTTTCAGGCTTTAAGTTGTACTTGAAGCGCATTACAAACTAGCCTAGAAGATTCTCCAAAGAGGAGATAGAGCCCTTGGGGTAATGCATAATACCAGGCTAGTGCCTTGCTAATGAGTGATATGGAAAAAAAACATATGATGGCATGTGGCCATGCTTGCAGTAGTAAGCACTTAGACCTTAACATCACCAAGTGTGCGTTGTGGTCCTCTTTACTATTGTACTTGGTGAATTGGAGTAACAGGATCCTAGCTTGTAGAGTTAGTAGTGGAAAAGTAGGACTTTTGAGGTTGTCCTGATAGAAGTCCACTACATGAACTATTTTGGAGGAGGTGACCTTGAGCCACTTCACCTCCTCTATCAAGCTTTGGATTAGTTAGGATGCCTAGTTTAAGTTTTGAGATCATGCAATGTACAACGTTGGTTGTGCTACCTGCTGTGCTAGTTGTGTGGTCCATGATTGATGAGAGCAATTACTATAGTGGTTACTCTAGTAGTTATTCTAATTATTAGAGTGGTTATCTAGTAGTTAGTTTAGTAGTTACTCTAATTATTAGAGTGGTTACTCTAGCAATTATTCTAATTATTAGAGTGGTTACTCTAGTAGTTACTTTAGTAGTTATTCTAATTATTAGAGTGGTTACTCTAATTATTAGAGTAGTTTCTTCCAAGCCTATAAATACAGTGCCCAAGTGCATAATTGGAAGGAAGTATTTTAGCAATCAAGTAGCGAAAATCTTGTAGTCTACTTGAAATTTAGAGTATTTTCCAAGTGCCCACTGTAGGAGGTCTAAGTGTGGATGGATCTTTATTTGAGCATTGTGTACTTGAGCACACCTTGTGTACTAAAATAAAGACAAGCTCTTTGATTCATCGTTGTAGCACTTGAGATTTTTTTTTCTTACACATTTCTTTTATTTTATTTTCTTATGCATTTATTTTATTTTATTTTATTTTATGAACTTTACAACCTTGTTATTAGCATTGCAATTCATTTTTATCAATCAAGAAAATCATTAAATTACACAAGCATGACCACTTCGAGCATGCGTGTAATGCTTGGTAACCCAGTAACGATTAGCGTTTGGTAATCCTAGNNNNCATAAGCACTTAGTCCTTGGAATTCAACCAGATCGTGCATGAAATGTTCATATTCGTATGGTTGAGCATAGGGGTACCTTGTTGCTCATCATTGGCACTGTTGCTGGGGACTTAGTTGTTTGTGTGCTAACTAGAATATAGGAAATCATTCACATCGTTGGAATGAATCCTTAGGGTTGGTTAAGAAAATAATAAACAAGAATACATTACACATTAAACAGACAAGTATGTCTCCTTCTTCATACAAAAGCACCTCACCACCTAGGTTTGAAATAGAAAATAGTTGGTGGCATAATACACATGACATTGATTTGCCAGTCCCTCAACAAGTTTGAGTGGTATATATTCATCCCGATGAGTATATACCAGATTTCACCTTTATCCTCCATCAACATGAACAACTGAATTGGCAAGACTTAGAAGGTAACATATTATTATCTCTTGATTGTTCAGTCCTGAGCATGCTTCTTCGTGATCTCACATGAATTGGCATGCTGCACTTACATGTAGAATATGTTGTGCAAGACCATGACTCAAGAGAATACTATCCCATAGAGGCACAACATCAAAGGGACTTACAACATGAGAGACATCATAAGTATTTGAAGGGTAAGTGATCCCAGAATGCCCCACATGTCTTAAGCAAAAATGAGGGTGGTGAACCTACCTCAGGTAGTCTCCCACATAATGATGTTCCTCCCCTTGACTTTGGCCAAGGGGTTGTGTATCAGAACCTTTATTCCACTATTCATAACCCAGGTTCTAATACCCATAGGCACAATGGGTCTGAAAAAGGAACATGAACTCATGATAAATATGGATATTCTGATTGCAATCATGATTGGGGCCAAGACCGTAGAAGAGAAGTTAGCAGACATCGTCATGGTGACGGTTCTCCTTCTTCTTTACCTTCATCATCTCCTTCAACCTCTACTTCAATATTCGGATGTGGTCATAAAGAAAAAGACCATGGGTATAAAGGTAGGCAAAGTGGAATTCATAGACGAAACAACTAGGAAAGGGAATGAGGGCACTCTAAAGAGTCACAACATAGAAGAAGGGAGAGTAGGAAACAACGTAGGCATCATAGACGCTATGGATGAGACAATCATGATGAACCCCTCCTCAAAATATGTTGGACATAACTAAGGCTATTAGAATTGTAATAAGGCATCAAAAAGATAGTAGGATCAAGAGATTAGATATGAAAAACATCCCACGATTTGAAGGGGGATACAACGCTGATCCTCAGAATCATTTACAAGCATTCCATGATACATGTGCTTTATAGAACATAGAGAACGAATGGAAACAACTTAAGTTGTTCCCACAGACATTAGTTAAAGAAATGAAAAGTTGGTACCAGTCTTTAGAATCAGAATCCATTCGTAGGTGGAGTACTATGTTAGAACTATTTAATGATAAGTACCAAACGTACTCTTGAGTGTCTAACTTGTGAAAGCAAATCCAAAGTTGGAAACAAGGAGAACATGAACCCTTGGATGCTGCCATGGGTTGATACTATGCACTGTTACATCATTGTCCTAGACATGGTTATTTGCAAAGGGATCAACTACACCATCTCGTGGATAGGCTTAAGCATGAAACAAGAAGAACCCTTTGGACTTATGCCCAAGGGATACTATCTGAGCTTATGTTCCATCAAATTCAAGGACTATTGGAGCAAGTTGCTAAGGAAGAAGATGAGCTACAAAAGAGAGAAAGTGTAGAAGAGTATAACCGAGATCCTTCCCTTTGGAAGAGGGGAGTAAGATTTTGTGAGGATGAAGAAGAGTCACCACTCGAAGAGATCTGAATAAAACAATTTTGCCTATCCAAAATATGACATTAGAAGTTTCAGCAAAGGTAGACCAAATGTGGGATTCCCTAAATAATAGGCTTCAAACTATTCTTAAAATAGTAGAGGAGTCTAGAGAGCAAGGTAGTGAGAAAAGAAAAAAGAAAGAGGCTGAACATGCACGTAGCAAGAGTAAGGGCAAAGTTGCCATCATTGAAGAGGTTGTGGGTTTAGAAACATGAAATGATAGTGGATGTGAGATATGTCAATATGACCATCCTAAGGGATGTTGCCCTGTAATCTCACATCTGCAAGAGTTTAGGGTGTATGTACTCAACCCATGATTAAACAAAAGGCAAACACCCCAAAGGTTACCTTATCCTCAAGGTAACCTAAGGTAGTTCCACCAACCCTTAACATATTATCCCAGTGGAATTCCACCACAAACAATTGAGAAATATTAATAGTGATAGCACCTACAATCATGGGGAATGCTACCACCAAGGCAACAATATCCTTATCAGCAACTTGACCCATATGGATATTATGTACAACAACCAATCTTCCCACGTGACTCTACTAATCACGTCACTCTTCAACCACTACCAAGCTTGCAAGTATTATGGGACTTCCTCTTCTAGAGGCAATATTCAACAAGCATATCATCCTTCTCATCTAGTCGCATCTCTTCCACCAATAACTCCACTATCCCTGGCTCCCGTGATGTAAGGTGAAATCCCTACCCAGCCACAGCAATGTAATGCCATGAGGGCTGTTAACTTTCAACCTACTATTGGTTCCAACAACCACATGAAGAAAAGACCTTTCTTTAGAACCAATAGTCCAACCAAGCCCTTGCAATCACAAGCGACTGATTCCTTAGATGCCTTTATATCAATCAAAACTTCAGAGCCCCCTTTAACCCAATCACCAACTCAATGCATACAGTCATGCTAACACATGTTTTCACTAATTGGATCAAAGTTGGCCACCTTTCTAAGAAATTCTCTAATCCTAGGAGTCCTATGATATACTTACAAATCATTGGAAATGCATCATGCAAGGCTCTTTTGGATTTAGGTTCCAATGTCAACTTGATTTCTCAAGAAATGTACAAGGCCTAGAACTTCCCTCGATTGAAAAAGAGCAACATCCATCTAAAGTTGGCCAACTAGTCCATCACTATTCCATTGGGATTGGTGGAAGACATTTTTACGACTATTTGTGGGTGGTCGTACCTAGCTGACTTCCTAGTGATTCAGGTGAACAATGGTAATGGGGGAATTCCCAATCATAATGAGAAGAGCATGGCTAAGCACCATCAATGCATGCTTAGGAATCCATGGTCTTTCCATAGAAATATCAAAGGAAAATACGTTTGGAAAGATCGAGAAGAAGAAAGTTCTATGCATCACATATAGTGACACATGGTGTAATTGCGTGTAGAGGTCATGGTTTGTGCAAAGTTTAGCATTGCCTACATGCAATCAATGTGCACAAGTGATTAACATACAAAGATGCCTGTATGAAACAGCCACACAACAGGAAGACACCCAGTGGCTAATAGTTGATCAAGAAAGTAGTTCACTCACATGCATAAAACCAACTAAGGGTTTGACTTGTGCTTACATCGATAGCATAGATGCATTAGAGTAAGTCCACCACCAACTTCCAACTCTTAACCTTGAAAATGTCAGTTGGGGGAAGTTGAAAATCCCTAAAAAATTTAAGTAGGAGCCCCTCAAGCTGAAATCATTGCCTACTAGTATGGAATGCACGTTTCTTAAAAAAGGAAAATTGGTAATTATCAATTCTAAGCTTGCTCCTCAACAGAAAGAAGAACTACTAAAGGTAATAAATAAATGGTCAGAAGCCTTTGCTTGGTCATATCTCAAATTAACTGGAATAGATCCTAGGATATGCCAACATAGAATTTACACTAACCCCTCAATGAAGCCTCGAAGACAATCATAGAGGTGATTGAACCCTAAGTTGAAGCAAGTAGTTAAGGAAGAAATCAAATAGCTTCTCAAGGTTGGGTTCATATACCCCATTGCTAATAGTGAATGGGCTAGCCCCTTAGTTATTGTGCCTAAAAAGGGAGAAAAATGGAGGGTGTGCATAGATTTCAGGCTACTAAATATGGCAACATTCAAAGATCACTTTCCATTGCCATTTGTTGACCAAGTCTTAGACACCATCACAAGGCATCACTATTAAAGTTTTCTAGATGGATCTAGTGGATATAACCAAATTCAAATAGCCCCAGAAGACCAAGTAAATACTTCACCAGTCCTTAGGGAATGTTCACATACAAAAAGATGTCGTTTGGCTTGTGCAATTCCCCTGCAACATTTAAACAACTAGTTCTAAGCATATTCTAATAGTAGATAGGGAATGGTGTGGAGGTATTTATGGATGAATTCTCCACTTATGGAGCAAACTTTGATCAAGCCTTGGATCGGTTGGAGAAAGTGTTAAAAAGATGTGTAGAAACCAATTTGAGGCTCAACTAGTAGAAAAGTCATTTGATGGTCCAAGAAGGCGTAGTAATAGGGCACAAAATCTCACACATAGGGATAGAGGTAGACCCCAAGAAAATCAAAATTATCTAAGGAATTACTTATCAACTAGAAACTATCAAAGATATTCAGTCATTCCTTGGAAATATTGGCTACTATAGGAGATTTATTGAAGACTTTTCAAATGTTTCCAAATCATTGGTAAAATTAACGAAAAAGGACATACCTTTTGAGTGGACTAGGGAATGTGAATTAACCTTCCAAATTATGAAACAGAAGCTAGTAGAAACACCCATTCTACAAGCTCTTGATTAGTCCAAACCATTCCATATCATGACTGATGTGTCCAAATATGCTTTAGGAGTCATACTTACATAGTTAGATGGCTAGAAGCATCTTTATTACATCCACCATACAAGTAGAAGTATTTCTGGTGCACAACTTAACTACACTACGACAAAGAAAGAATTAATGGTTGTAGTGTTTACAATAGAAACGTTTAGACACTATGTATTGGGATATAAAGTATATATACATATAGATCATAGTGCAATCCAATTCCTCATGAATAAGCCAATGGTAAACCCTCGTATCATATGATGATTGATCACATATGATTTAATGAGTTTGATTTAATGATGATCACATATGATCACATAATCTTACAAGAGTTTGATTTAATGATGATCGATCACAAAGGCACCAAGAATGTAGTTACTAACCATTTATCTTAGTTGTGATGGGACAATAAAGAGGATGAGTATCCAATTTCTGATCATTTCCATGATGAATTCCTCTTTGTTGGTGTAGTGAATAATCAATCACCCATGGAGACAAACTGGTATAGTAGCATTCTTACCTATCTCCTCACCTAAAAAAACACTGCAAGAGTTAAACCTTAAGAAGAAACAGTAGTTTCTTCATTAAGCTAAGTAATTTATGGAGATCAATGGGAAACTTTACAAAGTGTCTCTCGATGGCTAGGTTCGATGGTGTATTCCCAATATAGATCAATTGTGAGTTCTCCAAGATGCTCATGAGGGTCCTTGTGGGGGTCATTATGTTGGAAGATAAATGACCATCAAGATCCTACTTGTAGAATATTATTAGCCTACATTATTTCAGGATGCCTATCATTTTGTCCAATCTTGTCAGCATTGTCAACATGATGGGGGAATGACTGCTAGAATGGAGGATTCACAACAATGGATTCAACCATTAAAACCCTTCGACATTTGGGGAATTGATTTTATGGGGTCGATTACACCAATGTCCAATGGAAAAGCTTATATTATTGTTGTTGTTGATTACCTAACAAAATGGGCTGAAGCAGCTGTTGTTAAAGATTGTATATCATCTATAGCTGCACGATTTCTTCAAGAACAAATCATAAATAGGTTTGGTGTGCCATGTGCACTTATTTCAAAAAATGATACATACTTCACAAGTGCAACTTTTTGGAAATTAATGTAATCCTTAGGGGTTGAGCATAAATTGACTACACCATATCACCCCCAAGCGAATGGTCAAGTAGGAGTCACTAATAGGGAGATTACGAAGATATTGACGAGAACCATTAGCAATTTTAGTTGAGACTAGAACACTAAACTGAATTATGCTCTTTGGGCAGACCGCTTCACATGGAAACTCCCTATAGGCTACTCTGCCTATGAGTTAGTGTATGGTAAATTACAAATGCTTCCCATTCAAACTGAGCTCTGTACACTATCCATGGCATGTGACCTCAACCTTGACCTTGATCTAGCATAGAAACAATGGTTAGTAATCCTTAACTTGCTAGATGAAAACTAATTAGCTACCTTGTCATCTAACAAATTGCACAAGGCCTTCAATAAACAACGTTATGACCTAAGAATTAGGAAATTTAAATATCAGCCAAGAGATAAGGTTCTCTACTGGAATCCCACACATGTGCCACAATGTACTAAATTTCAAACACTATGGGAAGGACCTTATATTATTGATGCAACTTTTCCTTTAGGGGCTATGATAATATAAAAACCTGAGAGCCTAGATAAGAAACTTTTGGTCAACGTGCAACAAACCAAACCTTTCCAGGAGCTTAGGATAGCCAGTATACATGCTACCTTTCTTGATGGACAACCATGCTCACTATTTCAGATCTCCTCCTTCCAACTTAGTCATGGAAGAGATGGCCACCTATGGTAACCATTCTATGCCCTTAGTTCTTTTTGAATTTTTTTTACAGATTTTTTGTTTTACACATTCTTTCAACTTTTCTTATTTCTATTTTACACCATCGTTCATGTTTTTACTATTTCTTTGTTTACTTGATTTACTTTTATTCGTCATCTAATAAGTGCTCATGATGGTGGATAAAATTATATCATATTGATTGCTAATGTTTGATTTTTACCTTTGAATTATTATGCTGATATTAAGGTATAGTTCTTTTGGTAAAATAGGCAATGAGTCCATGTCATCCACTCATCCATACAACTCTATGGTCTCCTTTGGCTCTGAACTGTACAGTCCCCTTTTTCTAAGTAAACTTGTTAATGAATTGGGGGCTAGGGATTTTTCAAACCAAGGAAAGACTCAAAGGATGAAAAGGGTATGACTTCAAGGGGATTCGATGCATTGGTGTTGGTCATTCTCTTAGGTGCTTGGATGCTTTTTCTTGGGTTTTCTACCATTCTGACATTGTTCAAATATCAGGAAGATGAGTGAATAAAAATAAGTCTTTGCATGGTATGGTTCTCATGCATAAACATAAAAAAAAGAGAAAAAGGTGAGAATTCAAAGCACACCCCTTAGACATAATAAAGCAATATGGGCTACAAGTGCTAGTTATGGTACTAGAAAGACATGTTACCCATACCTGAAGGTTCCCTCTAACTAAGGCCCTTTCTCACTTCCTACTTCTCCATCTCACTCTCCTCAAAATGGTGATGAATTTTTGTGGAAGCATTCTTATTGCTTCAAGTGGATGGATTGGCTAAGTGTATTGATGTGAGGTTATTGGATGTGGCTTATTTGAGTCTAGATTTAGGATGAATTCTACTTAGTCACATTAACCATGAAATACATAAGGGACTTTACACAACCTTGTTCTTGGGATTCCATTCCATCCTCTCCTCCCCATATTTTTTCCTATTTTTTCCACCTCATTGCTGGTTTTATCATTAGTCCATTTCTGGGTTGATGCATTATTTTTCTTTGGTGAATTCTTGTGGGTAAGTTTTTAACTCTTTCTTCCAAATGACATTCCTAGAGCCTATGGACTCTTTGGTTTGTGGGTTTGTTAGGGCATAAACAGCATGAGCCTACTTTGGGGAGGACCCACTGGCATTCCTTTTTGGTGCATTTGTTAAGTTCTTTTTCTTAAACATTTCCTACAATTAATCATCTCTTGCTTCATCCCCATCCATGACATCCATTTTATGTGTGTTGCCATTATTATTTTTTTCCATCTTTCTTGTTCCTCATATTTTTCCATCTTATAGCTACTGAAGGTTTGCTCTTTGTCTTGGGGGCCCTAGCACAAATTCTTCAATTTTCTCCATTTTACTATTCACCTAGCCCCTACACCTTGGATAGTCACCTGTGATAAATCTCTGAACCAGTTTCTGCCATAACCACCACTCAGCCAATCCACTTCATATTGAGGTAAGGTATCAACTACATTGTGGTTTATTTATCCTTGCTCATTTGTGACTATGTTGTGTGTGTAGATGGTGATCATACAAATAATGGACTGGGCTTAGAGGAAGCACTCAAGATGGATTGGAACTAGAGCATTTATGAAAGGAGCAAGTCTTGTGACATGGCTATAGATAAATAAAAGAAGCCACAATCTGAGCATTGGCGGCAACACGCTTCATTTTCTTTCTCTCTCTTTTTCTACAAGTTGCCAAATAAAGGCTTGGATGTCATTTATATACGAGAGTTCACCACAATGGTCATGCACACTAATGTTGTAATATGCTTACTGATCCATTCACTGGTCACATTGAGTCTATTATCCCATTCCACCATCAATTTTCAATTAGTTAATCCCCCCCTACCTTCCCAATGTTTTGTAAAGAACTTATTTCTTTTCTTCTATAGTTGAGGACAAGTTTTCATTCAGTCATGGGGGTATGATAAGAGCAGTTACTCTAATTATTAGAGTAGTTTCTTCCAAGCCTATAAATACAGTGCCCAGGCACATAATTGGAAGTAAGTATTTTAGTAGTCAAGTAGCAAAACTCTTGTAGGCTATTTGAAATTTAGAGTATTTTCCAAGTGCCCACAGTAGGAGGTCTAAGTGTGGATGGATCTTTATTTGAGCTTTTTGTACTTGGGCACACCTTGTGTATGACAATAAAGATGAGCTCTTTGACTCATCCTTGCAACACTTGAGATTTTTTTTCTTACGCATTTATTTTATTTTATTTTCTTATGCATTTATTTTATTTTATGCACTTTACATTTATGTTATTAGCACAGCAATTCATTTTGATCAATTAAGCAAATCAGTAAATTACACAAGCATGACCACTTCGAGCATGCATGTAATGCTTGGTAACCTAGTAACGATTAGTGTTTGGTAATCCTAGTAGTGTTGCACTAGTTCAGGATGTGTATGGTAAGTGGGAATGGATGCTAGTGTTAGGATTAGTTAGAACTTAGTTAATGAGTAGTTAAGTTAAAATAATCACTTAGTTACCTCTCTCCTTCTCTACTAGCGTAGGACATAAAAACATAAAAACTATAAAAATCATATGCCTCAAGCTTACTTAACCATACAATTAAGCTTGGGAAGACAATGATCAACCAACCCATCTTTGTTCCACAAGGGAACATAAGTAGTTAGTCCTTGGAATTCGACTGGATCATGCGTGAAATGCTCGTATTCATATGGTTAAGCGTAGGGGTACCTCGTCGCTCATCAATGACTTAATTGTAGGTTGCAGGACCATGTGAGGTGCTTGCTACATTGGTTGTGTAGTGGGTGTCGATGAAATAGGTAGGACATAAGGTGCTTGAGTTGTTTAGGGCTGAGAGACATGCACTGTGTGAATGTAAGGTTGAGAATGCATGATTGCTATTGGTAGAGATGACTGGGCAGGGTTATGATAGTGCCACGAAAGGAAAGTTAATGGAAGGTACCACATCATGATGTGTATGTTGCATCTTGTGTGTTGCTATCACAAGTGTTAACCTAAAAGGTGATGCTGGGGCTATGACTATCTCAAAAAGGACAGGTGAATGGAACTGTGGAAGGGCTAAATCAAGAATCATCCATGGGAAGGCAATGTGGAAGGAGTTCTCATGTTTTGAACGAGCTTCAAACTCATCCTCCTTCCCTTGTAGGGGCTTCTCATAGTCTATTCCTACTTCGTACTCACTTGTTTGGATGAGCCGGGCTAGTATTCAATTGTAGGGTTCCATGAGTGAGATGAAGTTGACTAGGGAGGGGACATACTCCTGTCTTTTTTAGTGGATAAGTTCATATCCCCATTTGGCTTCCATGTCCAAATGGTCTATGAATAAGCTTGCTTGAATATTTGCACAGATGAAGTTATATTGTTCATTTTTTAGTGCAGTATACTTGGGGCCTTGGAGACATAGCCTAAGGGATTGTCTTGGCTCTGCCATGGCAGGATGGTAGGGTGGTCAATCCTATTTTCTTATTGGGTAGACAAGATGGCTAGTGTGCTTAGGATTGATGTTGAAGGCTACTCAGAACTTATGTGTTTGGATTAATTTTTAAGAGGGAATTGTAGAGGTTGTTAGTTGCAAAAAAAAAATAAAAAATGGCTAACTCTTGCTGAGTACAAAAAAATGGCTAACTTTGGTGATTATGAAAAAATGGCTAACTTTGAAGATTGTAGAAAAATGGCTAACTTTGTAGGCTATGCTCTCTACACTGAGAGCTAACTACACTCTCTTCTAAGTGCCAAAAATTTAGCTAACTCTGGGAATGTGTGCTTTGAGTTGATACGTGTAGTTCTAGAGGAACCAACTATAAGGTCCAATCTACACCAACCAATTAGTAGATGATGCTACTATTGGCCTAAGATCTAGCTACTATTGCACACACAGTAGGTCTACAAGGGTTTCATGTTTTACGCTAGCCCAAAGCTAGCAATAGTGATGTAGAGAGCATGCAAGACAACTACAATGAAGACCAAAGAGGAAAATGGTTCAACCCTCTTTCTAGCACTAGAAAACCATAGTGACCAAAAACGTTCACGATTGGAACACTAAGAGGTTCACGGGTGCACAACCTAACCTCATGTCCATGTGAGGGCTTGCTAGAGGTGGAGATGGGGTGCCCTGAATGCTCTTGTTGATCAAACAAGGACTTACCAAATGCAAATGGTGGTGCAATGTAGTTAGTTGCAATGTTAATGTAAAACAATGCTAAGTGTTTGCATGGTATCAACGGTGTCAATGGGGGTGAGCGTAGTTAATGATTTCAATGAAAAACAAAGGTGCCAATGTGTGGGAACCATCGTCTAAGCACGAATACACTTTAAAATGACAGAAAATGCAAGTAAAATGCTGAAAATGCAAGTAAACTACCAAAAATGCAAAGAAAGGAAGAGAGAGAGAATGAAACACCACCCCAAATGGGGTTGAATGTAGTTAACTCTAAAAGGGGTGAGAAGGTAGGTAGTGTATAACAAGTGTAGTGGATACCATAGTCATAGTCTCAGGAGTGTCTGGCTACTAAGATTGACATTCCACCATGGTGTCTATGCCTGCTGGGTTAGCAACCACAATGTGTAGTGGGCTGCAATGTCTTGCAATGTTCTGCAGTGGTTTGTGATAGTCTATAATGTTGCCAAGATGCCTTTGGTTCTCTTCCAAGCACTCCTTAGATTTGCTAATGCCTAAGATTTGCCAACCTTAAGAATGTTAAGGGTGAGGTTATTTATAGGACTAGGTTTAGCATGAAATGTGAAGGGACTGCCACATAGCAAAGGGGATGGTTCAGACTATGCTATCATCCAACTATGCTTTCCACTAAGGCTAGCGGTGTTATGTGTTGCTATGCTCTCCCAGGCTCTATGAGACTGTGAATACGCTGCAAGTGCATGTATATGTACTAAGAGGACCACAATGTACCTAAAAAAATGTAACTTTGGAGACTACACTCTGCAACTACACTCTCCATCATCTTGTGTGGAATCAAGTGTAGTTACAATTTTGGAGGCAAAAAGAGATACCAAAAGATGCACTTTGCTAACTATGCTTGCTGGAGGTGAGTTGGAGCTAAGCTGAATGCCTGTGTTGTGTTGTGGAGGCCTTTGGAGGTTGTTCTAGTTGACTACACTTGACTACACTCTGGACTGGGGGAAAGTGTAGTCCAACACTTAAAAGAATTTTGCAAAATACGACTATGTGCTGACTATGCTCTCTATAGAAAGCTAAATACACTCCTAGCTGGGGGTGAACATAGTCCCAGCACTTGTCAAAACTTTCAAAAATTGGCTTGTAGTTGACTACGCTTAACTAAGCTCTGGGCTATTGGAAAGCATAGTCTCAACACTTGGAAAAAATGTACAAGAAATTGTGCCTTCATGCTAACTATGCTTAATTAGGCTTTGGGGAAATGGAGAGAGTAGTCTTAGCACTTAGAAAATTTTGTAGCGGTTGGCTTGACACTTAGAAAAATTTACAAAACTAGCCTTTGTGTTGACTATGCTCGACTATGCTCTGGGGTAGTGGAGAGCGTAGTCTCAACACTTAAAAAAATTTGTAAAAATTGGGCCTTCATGCTGACTACGCTCTCCAAAAGAGGCTAACTACACTCTAGGGTAGTGAAGAGTGTAGTCTTAGCACTTAGAGAAATTTGCAGCTTTTGGCTTTGTAATGATACTAAGGAAAAATTTTAAAACTAGCTTTTGTCTTGACTACGTTCCCTACTAGGTTGGCTATGCTCTAGGGCAGTGGAGGGCATAGTGCAAACACTTAGAAAAATTTGCAAAAAGTGGCCTTATGTTGATACTTAGACAAATTTGTAATCAAGATGTTGTAGTTCAAATTTGGTGGTGTTTCACCTCACACTTCCAAAACCAAAAACACCACAGAGTTTGTGGATGGGTGGATGAAGTGGACTCATTACCTATTTCATGAAAAAGAAACCATGTCTTAGTTATTAGTAACAAAATTCAAAGCTATAATCCAGACATGCACAATCAAATAACTGGATAGCACATGCCTATATCAAGCAAACCACACTGTACCCAGTTGGTAATAAGGCAAGTTATTATTAGAACATAATAAGAAAATCACACCAAAATAAAGAAAAATATATAATAAATTGTAAAATATTCACGAAAAATAGAATGTACTAATGATGTTGTAAAAAAAATTGAAAAAAACTTACTAAAGTTAAAAAAAAAAAAAAACAAAAAAGGTGTAAGATAAAGAAGGTGTAAAATAAAAAGTCATAAAAATAACAAGGTGTAAAACAAAAAGATGGAAAACTAAGGAGCCACTATAATGATTAGCATGGATGGCTATCTCTTCCATGACTAAGTTGGAAGGAGAAGATTCAAAAATTTGAGTGTGGTTGTCGATTCGAGTGGGTGTGGCAAACACTGGTTTCCTTATATTTGTGGAAAGGTTTAATTTGTTGCATGTTGACTAGTTGTTTCTTATTTGGGCTCTCAATTTTGTAGATAATCATGGCCCTAGAAGGAAAAGTTTTAAAAATAATATAAGGGCCTTTCCATAGTTTTTGAAACTTGGTTCATTGTGGCACATGTGTGGGTTTCCAATAGAGGACCTTATCTCCTAGTTGAAATTTGACTTTCCTAATTCTAAGGTCATGGTGCTTTTTTCTAAATGCCTTGTGCAACTTGTTAGATGACAGAGCCACCAATCAATTTTCTTCCAGCAAGTTGAGATTCATTAATCTTTCTTTTTGTGATAAACTTAAGTCAAGATCAAGGTCATAGGCTGTTGAAAGTGTACCGATCTTAAACTGAATAGGAAGCGTTAGCAATTTTCTATACACCAACTCATAGGGAGAGTAGCCTATAAGGGCTTCTAGGTGGAGCGGTAGGCCTAGAGGGCATCGTTGAGTTTCATGCTTCATTCCCTCCTATATTTGCTAATAATTTTCACTTAGATCTTTGTAATCTCCCTGTTAGTAACCTCTGCTTGACCATTGGCTTGGGGATGATAAGGCGTTAATTTATGCTCAACCCCCAAACATTGCATGAGCTTCTAAAAGGTAGTGCCTATAAAGTGGGTTTCATTTTCAAAAATTAATTCACATGGCACACCAAACCTATTTACAACATTTTATTGTACAAACCAAGTAGTAGTAGAAAATGTACAATCAGTGATAGCTGCTTCTCTTTCCCATTTTGTACAATAGTCAACAGTGACTATGATGTATGTCTTTCCATTTAATAGGAGCATGATGGAACCCATGAAGTCAATACCTTAGATGTCAAAGGGTTCCGGTGGTTGAATCCACTATTGAGGTCCCTCCATTCAAGTGGTCATTCCATTATCACATTGAAAATGCTCACAAGACTTGATAAATTAGTGAGCATCCCTAAAATGTGTTGGCTAGTAATATCCTACCATCAAGATCTTAATGACTATGTGTCTTCCTACATAGTGGCCCCCATAAGGACCCTCATGAGCATCTTCGAGAATGCACAGTTGATCAACATCAAGGACACACCAACAAACCAAGCCATCGACACACACCTTGTAGCGATGCCCATTAATCTTCATGAAGTGTTTCACCTAGTGTAGAAAGTTTTATTTCTATTAGTGGCCTAACTCTTGTGGAATCTCTTGAGTGAGAAGATAGGTAAGAATGCCATTATATTATTTAGGATCAGTGGGAAATTATTCAATTATAGTCTTGACAAGGAGGAGTTCATTAGGAAACTGATTAGACAATGGGCTTTCCTCCTCTTTGTTGTCCCATCTCAATTGAGACAAGTGGTCAGCAACCACATTCTCAGTTCCCTTTTGATCTACCATCATAAGATTGAATTTCTATAAGATCACTAGCCACTGTATGACATGAGGGCTCACCGTTGGCTTATTCATCAATAACAAAATTGCAATGTGATTTGTGTGTACAAACACCTTGTATCCAAGCACATAGTGTCTATACTTCTCTTGATCATACATCACTGCCATTAATTATTTCTTTGTGGTGGTGTAATTTAGCTATGCACCCACAATGTTTTAACTTGTGCAGTGGATGTAATATGGACATTTCTTATCATCCAATTGCATAAGCATAGTCCCCAAGGCATAGTTTGATGCATCTATCATGACATGAAATGATTTGGATTAGTCTAGTACTTATAGAATTGAATTTTCTACAAGTTTCTCTTCTAGTTGTTGGAATGCATTTTCACATTCCTTGGTCTAAACAAATGGAATACCTTTCTTTGTTAGCTCGACCAATAGTTTTGCAATCTTAGAGAAATTCTCTATGAATCTTCGATAGTAACCAATGTGTCCAAGGAATGACTGAATATCTTTTATAGTTTCTAGTTGATGGGTAATTCCTTAAATGATCTTAATCTTTTTAGGGTTGATCTCAATCATTGCTTATGAATTCTATGCTCCAACATCATGCCCTCCTAGATCATCAGATGGCTCTTCTACCAATTGAGTTGCAAATTGATCTCCCCACATCTTTTTGGCACTTGCTCAAGATGGTCTAGGATTTGCTCAAATGTAGTCCCATAGGTGGAGAATTCATCGATGAAGACTTCCACCTTGCTACTGATATGCTAATGAAAATTACTTACGAATAGACATTGAAATATGATAGGGAAATTGCACAAGTTGAAAGGCATATTTCGATATGCAAAAGTTGCCCATGAACTTGTGAAGGTTGTTTTGGCTTAATCCTCTAGTGTGATCTGGATTTGGCTATAGCCACTATAACCATATAGAAAATTATAATAGTAGTGCCTAGATATAGTGTCTAATACTTTATCCATAGATGATAACAGGAAGTGATTTTTGAATGTTGCCATGTTCAATAGCTAGAAATTGATGTAGACTCATCACTTGCCATCTTTCTTTGGCACAATCACGAGTGGACCAACCCACTCACTATTCACAATGGGATAAATAAACCCTACCTTGAGGAGTTGTTGAATTTCCTCTTTGATGATTTGCTTCAATTTGGGATTCAGCCACCTCTGTAGCTATCACTTTGGCTTCATGGTCATATTAGTGTAGATACGATGCAGGCATATCTTAGGATTAATCCCTGTGAGTTTGAGATATGACCAAGAAAAGGCTATTGACCATCTATTGAACACATTCAGCAAGTATTACCAGCTTTTCATTTTTTAAGAAGGCATATTTCATGCCAGCAAGTAGAGTTTTCAACTCAAGGGGCTCTTATTTAAGATTTTTAGGAATTTCTATCTCTTCGCAATTCGTATCATCAATTTCGTAGATGGAGAGTTGGTGATGAACTTGCTCTAGTTCATCTGTGCCTTCTCTGTAGGCATATGTTAGGCTCTTAGTAGGTTCCATGCAAAGTCTCCTACCTCCAAGATTAGGTGTCAACCACTGGGTGTCCTCTTACTTTGTGGCTATTGCATATAGGCACTTTTGAATTTTAGATATATCAACATACTTACTACATGCTTTGATAGATACACTGTTAACAACCCATGCTTTCTACACATAGTTACACCTTGTATCATTGTATGTGATGCATGGAACTTTCTTCCTATTGATCTTTCTAAATGCATTATCTTTAGATATTTTGAGGGAAAGATCTTGGATCCCTAATCATGCATGAACAGTGCTTAGCTAAGCCCTTCCCATGATGATTGGGAAGTTCCCCTTGCAATTGTCCACTTGAATCACTAGAAAATTGATAAGGTAGGATCACCTACAAATGGTGGTCACAATGTTCTTCACCAGTTCCAAGGAAATAGTGATGGACTGATTAGCCAAGTCGAGATACATGTTGCTCTTCTTGAGTAGAGACAAGTTATAGAGTTTATACATCTCATGAAAAATTAGATTAACACCAGAACTTGAATCTAGAAGAGCCTTGCAAGGCTCATTCCTAGTGATTTGAAGGTAAATAAGGTTGACTTTCAAGAATAATAGTTTCCTATCGCCAACCTTTTTCCAATTAGTTACCTCTTGGGTTAACATAATGGTATGCACTTTGAAAGGTATTTGGTTTGAAGGGGACTCGAATAGATTAGATGTAGAGGGAGATGGAGAAGTAGGTTGCTAGCTATAGGTACATGTAAGGGTTTAGTTAAGCTATTAGTTCAAAAGAAAGGTCTTTTTCATGATCTAGTTTCCAAACCACTAAGTTGAGGAGCTAGCTATAAATTAATAGCCATTGTTGTGTTGTGTTATTGTGGCTAGGGTGGAATTTCTCCTTAAATTAATGAACTAGGCAATAACTAGGTTAAGGGTGGAGGGACATATGCAGAAGGATGAGAAAGATGATAGGGATATGGGCTTTCCCCTACAGTAGATGGAGAATGAGTTGTGTAATACTTTAGAGGGTAGTAGTGATGTTAAAAGGTGGTGTGACTGTAGAGTTATGTGGAGAAATGGGTTGCTAAACATAGTACCCATATGGATCTAATTCTCGGTAAGTGTACTACTACCTTGGTGGTGGCATCCCCCATAACTATTCAATTTTTCCACTACTAGTACTACTCATATGGTTGTGGTGGAGCTCTACTTGGATAATAGGTTTGTTGTTGGTGGAACTACCTAGGGTTGCCTTGAGGATAAGGAAATCTTCTGGTTGATTGCCTCTTTGCTAATCTAGCATTTAGCACATATATACTAGCTTCCTACAAGTGTGACATAGTGGGGCAACATCCTTTGGGATGTTCATAATGGTAGACATCACATCCATTGTCATCATCTAATTTAGTCTCTGTAACTTCTTCTATTATAGTAGCTTTGCCCTTGCACTTTTGGTAGGTATGTTTAGGTTCTTTCCACCTCCTGCAATCATGATCACTACTATGCTCTCTTAATTATTTTACAATTTTTAGAGTAGTTTGGAATTTTTTATCTAATGAATCCCACATTTTATCTACCTTTGCTGAAATTTTAGACATATATTTTTGGATCAACAAGGTCTTCCTGTTCACCACCTCATCAAGTGGTGACTCCTCCTCACTATCACAGAAGCAAAGTTCCCTCTTTTTGATGGAAGTATCCTTATTATATTCTTCTACACTTTCTTGTTTTCTTAGCTCTTCTTCTTCTTTTACTATCTGCTCTATTAGCCTTTGGATCTGATGGGATCTTAATTCTAACAATCTCTCTTGGGCATAGATTCCAAGATTTTTTTTTTAAATTTGAGTCCATCTATGATGTGGTGAAGTTGTTCTAGCTAAGAATAACCATCGACAAGGCATCAATGTATTAGAGAATAGTATCTACCCATGGCAACATCCAAGGGTTCATGTATTTCTTACTTCTATCCATGGATCTACCTTCTTAGATTAAACACCCAGGAATACATTTGATATTTATCATTAAATAGATCTAGCATTGTACTCCAACTATGGATGGATTCTGGTTCTAAGAACCAATACTAGCTTGTTGCTTCCTTGATGAGTGTATTGGGAAATAGCTTTAATTTCTACCAATCATTTTCAATATTCTGTAAGGCATAGGAATTTTGAAAAGCTTGAATATGTGTTTGCAAATCAGTGTTATATCCTTCCTCAAATCTAAGGATATTGTTCATGTCAAGTTACTTAACCCAACTATCTTTCACATGTCTCATTGGAATTTCTACTACATCTTCAATATTCAACATACTTCAAGTTTCCAACAAAGGCTTATCATCATTATTATTTTCATAACACCTATGATGTCCTGTGCTACCCCTTCATTCATGGTGGTCTCTATAATTATCATTATTATCTTATTGTTTACCTTCATCATGGTAGTTCTTCCTATAGCATCTATTAGAACCAAAAGAGGAAGAATAAGATGTAGATGAAGAGGATGAAGAGGGAGGAGGACTGCCATCACCATTGTGTCTGCCACCACCTCTACCCTTGTCATGATCATGTTTGTTAGCTTTCTTATTATCTTGATCCTTGCCAGAGTTCCTACTTTAACTTCTACTTTTGCCTAATGATGAATCATGTTTTGATGCTCTTCAATATCAAATATGTGATATCAAAGCACATCAAAACATGATTCATCATACCCCCACGACTAAATGAAAACTTGTCCTTAAGTGAAAAAAATGATGAACAAGTTCTTTACAAAATATTGGGAAGGCATGGGATTATTGACTAACATGCAACTTGAATCAAATAGAATAGAAAAATTCTAAGTGCCTGAGTGTATAGATTTATAATCTTTTACAAAATTGTTTGCATGATAAGAGAAGTGAACACCTTGGACAAAACTAACATCCAACTCCTTCTACAACTAAAGAGTGAGGAAGAAGATCCAATGATCATGAATAGTCCTTGTCACATGGTTCTATTGCTTCTTCCTTAGCAAAGATAATCTTGCTTTCATTCTACACTTTCCATTGTAATCATAACAAAATCATCGATTAGTGTGCAATGTGTAACATACAACATTTAAGTACCTTGTCTTATCAGTGGTTACACTTGGCTAGGTTGTGATTATGATGGATTAAGTTTATTAAAAGTGTTAGTGAAAAAACTAAAGAATAGGGTGAAATGGATAAGTGGTCCATTAAATTTCAAATACTTCAAACACAATGAAATACTTTAAGAGGGTTAAGAATTCATAATAATAGAAAGAGGATTTCATTAAAAAACATTATGATGATGTGCATAATTGGATGTCACTGATGGGAATATGCAAAAGGATTTGATTGTGAGAGTGTCTAAGGATAAAGAACTTAACTAACCCAACCAAAAGGTATGCAAGTGGGTCCTTCCCAAAGTAGGCATAGGCCTTCTATTACCCTTGCATAACTTCAAATTGAGGAGTCTGTGGGCTCCATGAATGATTAATGGTTATAAAATGTTAAGTACAAAAACCTGAAAGAAATTACCTAAGAATTTTGACACATCAAACCAACAAGAACATGAAACTAATATTGAGGTGAGATAGGGAAAGCATAGATGGATGAGAGAGAGTGGAATGGAGTTCCTGATTAAGGTCACATGAAGTCTCTTATGAATCTTGTGGTTAAATGACCTAATAAAATCCATCCTTAGTCTAGAAAAAAATGAACCACTTTCAATGACATTGCATTGCCATTCTAAGACTAGTCCACCCCCCTAAGACACAAGAGTACTCCCATAGAAAAACCAACATACCTTATTAGAGAAGGAAAGAGAAGTAGAAGTGAAAAAGGGCATTAGTTAGAGGGGACCTTCAAGAAGCATGGGTAAAATGTCTTTCTAGTACCATAACTAGTGCTTATAGCTCATTTATTTTTTCTACAGGGTGTTTTTTTCTTTTTTTCTTTTTTTTGAGGATGATGCGAACCACACCATGCAAAGACTTATTCAACTTCTTGTTATTGGTCGACACAGAATGGTAAGAAATCCATGAAAAAACACATGCACCCAAGTAAGTAGAAAGGAACAAAGAGTACCAAATCCCCTTAAAGTCACACCTTGTTCAAATCTTTGAATCTTTTCCAAATTTAGAAACTACCAAAGTCA
>MNCI01028057.1:174134-215489 GCA_015680685.1 Gnetum montanum
GACTGGGTTAATCAATCCGTTCATAAGTACATTCTCGATTCCCGATGCATTCCTCATTTCCCAATCATGCTCCCTTATCCTATTCAATTACACCCCCCCTTGATACATTCCACTCATCTCAAAACTCTTGGTACACTATTGCACACTGTAGCTCTCTAAGCAGTTGCGATAGAAAACACAATACATAGTACATGATGCAAAATGCAAGTGCTTGAACATAAGCACGGCACAAAAAGCAAACTCTTTCAAAAAGACCGAAAAGAACAAAAATAAACAAAAAAGGAGAAAAAAAAGAACAAAAAAAATGGTCAAAGAGCAAAATGCACGGAAAAGGTCTTCAAGACCCCGTTGACATCATAAATAAAAGACTATTTGCCATTCTCATACAAGCCCCAAGCAAGAAGGAAATTGTCTTGAAAAATAGTTACACTTGTGTCTCAAAGAGACCATGTTGCATATCATCGCGTGGCTTTGGCTGTTTACAACGGGCCCTGCAAATACTCTATAAGAGTCCCGTTTCTCCAAAGAACGCACCTCCTATCTCTTGGTTCTAAGTCTGCCAAAAAAACCGGCTGTTGACAAGGACCAAATGACATAACTTATGCACAAGAGAGCATTCCCCTCCCACAAAATCCCAGCAAAAATCATCTCCCTTAACCTTCTAGCTTCCCTGGTTACAATCAATTCCCTTGCATCTTGAACCACATTCCCCTCAATCCCATGTACTTTTGAAAATGGTGCGATAATATCCAGCCAAGGGCTAATGGTTAATGTTTGATGCTTTGTTTGTTCATGGTGTTTGCACTTCTTTGTTGACACCTCTCGGGTGGATTCCTCTAGACATCAACAAAGAGGGGTCAATGAAACACCACCAATTTCAACTTAAAACTTTGAATAGGAATTTATTTCTCCGCGATTCAAGAATGGAAGCCCAATTAAAGAAAAGCTAACACAAGCAGCAGGTTGGCAGCCATGATCTGGATTATTCAGGTGGAAGCCTAAAGCCGTTGTTGATGATTCCTTGGATGTCTTCATCGCTGGTTCCATGGAACAGCATCTGCGAGGGGGAGGGGGACCGTAAGATTGAGCCAATCTCTGTCGCCTCGCTTTTGTTTCTCTATCTCTTCTGCGCCAGTCTACAATACAAAAACAAATCACTACTGACGCTTTTTTGGAGAAACTCGGCTTCTCTGCACACAAAGTTCAGCGTCTTCTCGCTACCAAAACTCAAGCAAGAAAAACGTTGAACACCCTCCGTCACTAGCACCATTGCCACCTCCACGAGATGCACGCATGCAGGAAATGATTGTAGAGAAACTCCAAAAATCTGAGGAACTTGGGGAACTTGGGATGGTTGATGAGGCTCAAAAAGCATTAGAGGAAGCAGAAGCTTTAAAAAAGCTTGGTGGTAGCAGGCAGGAACCAGCATTGGATTCAACAAAGTATACCCCTGTGGAAGTGCGAATTACGGATCAGAAGCTTCGTGTGTGTGACATTTGTAGAGCTTTTTTTTTTTGAGTGTATACGACAGTGATCGACGGTTGGATGATCATTTCAGTGGTAAACTTCACCTCGGTTATATGCAAATCCGTGAAATGCTGGTTGATCTTCAGGAAGAAGGAATGAAAGCTCGCAAGCATGATAGAGATCGAATTGATGATGAGCTGAGGGCAAAAGATAGAGCAGCCAGCAGAGACAAAGATACAGCAGTTAGTAGAGACAAGAAGAGAGAGGGATCGTGAACGTAACCATAGAAGTAGAGAAAGAAATCGTGATAGAGACTCAGACTATTACAGCAGAAGTTATGATTCACGTAGTCACAGAAGGTCTCGATCACATTCCAGAGAAAGAGAGAGAAGCGACCGTCACAGGAGATATGACCGTCATGACCGTTTATTGCTTATGAGATTGATGATACGGGCATCATCGGCTACTGTCCTGTCCTCCCTGATGATTAAAAAAAAATTTTCAACAAACATTAGAGAATTCCAATTTTCCAGCCGAGCAACAAAAAAAATAATTTTTAATTAAGGGAGCCACCGCCGCTGGACATATTTTTGAAATTTTCTAAAATTTTATGGCTCAAGAGCTTGTATTTTCTAATTATTTGTATTTTTTATGGGCTCAAATGACCCATAAGTGGTAAAATACATTGAACCTGGCCAAGGAAGGCAAATTGCCAACACACGTACAACTCATGTACAACTCTCAAGCATGGATACATTGAACCTAGTCAAAGCAAACCCTAGCCAAAACCCTAGCCCAAACCTATAAATACCCTACCAATTCACACAAATTGGAGGATGAGGCAAAAAAAAAACAAGAAAGAAGAGGAGACAAAGAGAAGCAAAGCAAAAGCAGCAAGAAGGGGAAGAAGATTGGAGGAGGCAAAGATTGGAGAAGTTGGCGATTCCGAAGGAGGATAAAACTTGCAATCCTTGGGTGCTTGGAACATCTGATTTTTAGCTTCCAAATTCTTCTCACATCGTCACATCATCGTGTTACATTTTTCCCGGGGCTAGGCGTTTGACTTGCCATTCACACTTGTGCAACTACGCTTTGACCGGTGCACATTCTTTTTAAAACAATATAATACAGTTTCATCATTGTCTCCTATTTACATTATTTACTTTGGTTTATGCTTTGTTTGCAATATAATTCTATTCATGTATGCTTTATTTACATTTCGTATCATTGTTTACATTTCGTTTACATTCTGTTTACGATAACCCCAACGCTAGCCATAGCTTACGCTCGGGGAAGTCCTTGGTTGATTTGCGTGCAAACCATCCAAGGCACTCTGCCTTCGTTCCCTTTTCCAGCTTGCCCTCAAGCGAAGGCAGGGTCCGCTGTGGCTGCCCAACGATCCCTCGGTGTTTGTTTCCTTTCCAGCCTTACACCGACGAAATAGGTTAGTACAGGCCTAGAGAGCATTGTTAAGTTTTGTGCTCAAGTATTTCCTATATTTGTTGATAGTTCTTGTTATAATCTTTATGATTTTTCCATTGGTAACCTCAACTTGACCATTATCTTGGGGGTGGTAGGGTGTTGTTATTTTATGTTCAACCCCCAAGCGTTGCATGAGTTTTTAAAAAGTAGTACCTATAAAGTGGGTTCCATTATCAGAAATTAATGCACATGGCACACAAAACCTATTTACAACATTTTGTTGTACAAACCAAGCAACAGTAGACGATGTATAGTTGGTGATGGCTATTACTTTTGCCCATTTTGTACAATAGTCAACAACGACTATGATGTACACCTTTCTATTTGACATGGGCATGATGGGACCCATGAAATCAATGCCCTAGATGTCAAAGGGTTCCAGTGGTTGGATCCATTGTTGAGGTTCCTCGATTCGAGTGGTCATTCCACCATCTCGTTGGTAATGTTCATAAGAGTGAACATATTGATGAGTATCCCTAAATATTATTAGCCAATAATACCTTACATCAGGATTTTAATAGCCATGCATCTTCCAATATAGTGGCTCCCACAAGGACCTTCATGAGTGTCTTGGAGAATGCGTAGTTGATTAGCATTAGGAATACACCAATGAACCAAGCCATCAACACACACCTTCCAGAGGTGTCCATTAATCTTGATAAAGCATTTTACCTGGTGAAGAAACTATTGTTTCTTCTAGTGGTCCAACCCTTATGGAATTTCTTGAGTGATATGACAGGTGAGAATTCCATCATACCATTTTAGCTTAGTGGGTAATTTTTTAGTTATAGCCTTGACAAAGAGGAGTTCATTGGAAAAAAATTAGGTAGTTGGCTTTTGTTCTCTTTGTTTTCCCATTGCAATCGAGACAAGTGATCAATGACCACATTCTTAGTTTCCCTTTGATCTACCATCATAAGATCTAATTCCTATAAGATCAAAAGCCACCATATGACACAAGGGCTCACCATCGGATTTTTCATCAAGAAGTGGATGGCACTATGGTCCATGTGCACAAACACTTTGTATCAAATCATGTAATGCCTAAACTTCTCTAGAAGAAACACCACTACCATCAATTCTTTTTCTATGGTGGTGCAGTTTTTTTATGCACCCACAATCCTTTAGCTTGTGTAATGGATGTAATATGGACATTTCTTATCATCCAACTATGTAAGCACAACTCCCAAGGTGTAGTTTTATGCATATATCAGAAGATGAAATGGTTTGCACTAGTCAGATGCTTGTAGAATTAGAGTTTTGACAAGTTTCTCCTTTAGTTATTGAAACACTTGTTCACATTCATTGGTCTAGAAAAATGGTGCATCTTTCTTTGTCAACTCAACCAATAGTTTTATGATCTTAGAGAAATTCTCTATGAATTGTCAATAGTAGCCAATATGTCTAAGGAATGACCAAATAGCTTTGATGGTTTCTAGTTGCTGGGTTATTCTTTAGATTACCCTTATTTTTTAGGGTCTCCTTCAATTTCTTCTTGTGATATTCTATGCCCTAATACAATGCCCTCCTGGACCATTAGATGACTCTTTTGCAAATTTAGCTGAAGGTTTTTTTTCAAGAAATCTCTTTAGTACTTTCTTAAGGAAATCTAAGGCTTTCTCAAATGTAGCTTCATAGGTGGAGACGCCATCCATGAATACTTCCATACCATTATCGATTTGCTATTGAAAAAGCTAAGGACCAGGTGTTGGAATGTAGCAAGGGCATTACACAGACCAAAAGGCATTGCTTGGCCTAGTCCTCTGGTGCGATCTAGATTTGGTTATAGCCACTATAACCATCTAGAAAATTGTAGTAACACTGCCTAGATATTATTTCTAATACTTGATCAATGAATGACAATAGAAAATGGTCCTTGAATGTTGCCATATTCAGTAGTTGAAAATTGATGGAAACCTACCACTTGCCACTTTTCTTTGGCACAATCACAAGTGGATTAATCCACTCACTATCCACAATGAGATAGATAAAACGTGCCTTGAGGAGTTGTTTGATTTCCTCCTTAACGATCTGCTTTAGTTTGGGATTTAATCACCTTTGTGGCTACCTCTTTGATTTCATGGCCAGATTGGTGTAGATACGATGCTAGCATATCCGAGGATCAATCCCTGTGAGTTTAGGATATGACCAAGCAAAGGCTCCTGATCATTTTTCAACCACATTTAGTAGCATCTATTTCTATTTTGGAGAAAGATTAGCATTGATTATTACTAGCTTTACATTTTTTAAGAATGCATATGCCATGCTGGCAAGTAAATTTTTTAATTCAGGGGACTCTTGCTTGAAATTTTTAAGAATTTTTAACTCTTCCCAATAGGTCTCTTCATTCCCATTATCAGAGAGTTGGTGATGAACTTGCTCTAGTTCATCCATGCTTGTAACATATGCACATGTTTGGCTCTCAGTAGGTTCCATGCAAAGTGTGCTTCTTTAAAATTTTTGTAGTTATTTTTAAGGTATAATATGACTCTAGGGTTCATTCCAATGATTTTGAATAATTTTCACTAAATCCTAGATAGCACACATAACAACTAGATGATTCTCAGCAACAACACCCACGATGAAAGGCAAGATACCCCTATGCCCAATCATACAAATCACAAGTGTTTGCGGTTGATTCAGTCAAATTCTATAGACCTTTATTCTTAAGTACACTAGTTTTAAGACATGAAATCTAATCGAGATGATCATTGTCTTCTCAACTATACTTGTGAAGCTTATTTATATAGTTAAGGGTAATTAAGGCACATGATTTTTATTAATTTATATTTTATTTTTCTATGATTAAGAATAGGTTGAAATGTAATTTAAAATCAACTTAACTTAATCTAATTGCTCATCAATAACTAACTATCCTAACATAAGTATTTGATCCCACTTTTCGTGCACATCCTGAACACATATGCGTTACTGGGTTACCAAGCATTAAGCATTGCTAGGATTACCAAATGTCATACACATGCTCAAAGTAGTCATACTTATGTGTTTAATTAATTAATTAATTTCTATTGAATCTAATTAGCTTACTTTAGCTTAATTACTTGGAAGTACTAAAGGAAATTGCATGAAACATTAAATGCGTAAATAAAGTATTTAAGCTAGCTAAGGTGCTATAAGGTTTGATTAAAAAGCTCATCTTTATTTTTGTACACATTGTCCTGCTCAGGTATAACAGTGCTTAAACAAAGATCTGTACACTCAATTGCTCCTACTGTGGGCACTTTGGAAACTCTAGAGAAAATAAACTGTAAGAGCTTTGCTATGATATGACAAAAACTAATATCCAATATTGAGGGGTATATGCTAGCCTATAAATACAGTGCTTGGGCACACAATTTAGACATTAGTTTTTATCATACCATAGTGAAGCTCTTGTAGTTTTTTTTCTCTAGAGTTAGAATATTTTCCAAAGTGCTTGTAGCAAAACTCATTAAGTGTACAAATATTTGTTTGAGTACTGTTGTACCTAAGCACAATAGTATGTGTGGAAATAAAGATGAGTTTTTTGATCAGACCTTATAGTACCTTGGCTAGCTTAAATACTTTATTTATGCATTGATGAATCACCATTTGTGTTAGCTGTGATGTCGGGTACATGACGTCGGGTCCTAGATCCAACATTGAGGTATATACCTTGAGTCTATAAATACCACGCCAGGGCTCCAGTTTTCAAAAGTAATTCATCAGTCAATTTTTAGTTTTCAAGAAAGGTAGTGAAGATCTTGTTGTTTCTTCTTACTAAAGTTAGAATATTTTCTAGGTGCCTGTAGAAGGAGTTTAAAGTGTGTATGATTCTTTGTTTGAACACTAATATACCTAAGCATAGCAGCGTGATAGAAATAAAATGAACTCTTTTGGTAATCTTTGCAACACTAAGAATAGCTTAATATTTTCTTTATTGCATTTTACCCTCTTACTCTTTACTTTAATGAATTTCATTAAGCAATATATTTCTAGCAATTAATGAACAAGAGCATGACCACTTCGAGCATTCATATAGTACTTGGTAACCCAGCAACACTTAATGTTTAGTAGCCTAGCAATGCTATATGTGTTTAGGAAAGTGGGGCAGTTACTTGTGTTAGGCTAGCTAGGAGATACACATTAGTTTTAATCTACTCTACTCTTTATTCTTGTTGTAGGAAATTACATCCATTAAACATAAATGATAAAAATTCATATATCTTAATTACACTTAAACCATACCCTTGAGCCTCACAAGTGTAGTTAGGAAGACAACAAACATTCTCAAAACTATTTTACTTCATAGAAGAACTAGTGTATGAGATAACTATAGGTCCACAAAATTCAACTGAATCACACGTAACACCTTAGTGATTCATATGGTTGGATGTAGGGATACCTCGCCGCTCATCATTGGCATTGTTGCTAAGGATCTTTTTGTTGTTTTGTGTGCTATCTGGGATCTAGTGAAAGTATTTAAATCATTGGAATGAACCTAAGAGTCATATCTTATGTTACAATTACTACATCAAATTCTCAGAGCACACTGTGATTTTTGTTTCGCTAATCGATAATGTCTTCTTCTCACAGGAGCACTTCTTCATCCAAGCTTGATAATGCTTGTCCATCAAAGCCTCAATAGTACTGAATTACATATACTCATCTTAATGACTATGTGACAAACTTCACCTTCATCTTACACTAGGATGAATAGCTGTGGTGGCATGACATGGAGGGAAACATTGTGTTGTTGCTCGATTGTGTTGCACTTGTAATGCTCTATTAAATGCTTGCACAATCTGGTCTTAAAAATAGCCATGGGGAATATATCTTGAAATATGTCAACACCAAAGATTATCATCCCACCAAAGCACAATGCCTATGAGATTAATGTGATGATTGGAAACATCGATGGCTGGAACACCAAGAGGTTAGCAAATGTACAGCCTTGACCCTACCTCCACACAAGGGCCTTGGTAAAAACAAAGGTGGAGCATCCTAAATGTTCTTGTCGATTGAAAAGGGACTTTGCCAGTTGCAATCGTGGTAGTGGGCGCAACTAGGGGGTGGCATGGTTAGCCAAAATGCAAATGCAAACAACATGAAAATGGTCCTAAGTGTCAAAGCAGTGTTTCGCAGTGCTAAGTGTAGAGTGTAGCCACAGAATGGGGGTGATCATAGCCAAGGGTTTTGACCAAAACAATGGTGTTAACCCATGGATATTACTGCTAGAGCATAGTACAACATGACAATGCATGAAAAAGTGTGAAAAGATGCAAAAAAATGTAAGAAAATGCTAGAAATGGGATAGAGAAATGGAACACTGCCCTAAATGGGAGTGTAGTTAACTCCAAAGAGGATCTTAGAAGATACAAAGTATATAATAGGCATAGTGGAAGTGTTGTCATAGTCCCGATGGTGTCAAGCTATGAAGCTGATGCTCACTATGATGAATTGTGCTTGCCAAGTTGGTCATCGTGATATATCGTGTGGTATTTTTGCAAGGCTACAAAGGAGCTCTGGTGTACCATGTGATGCAAGGCTATAATGGGATCATGGTGTACCATGTAGTGTAGGGTTGCAATGGGGACATGATGTACCATGTGGTGTAGGGTTGCAATGGGGCCGTGGTGTACTATGTGGTGCAACTATGCCTCTTTGCTAGTGTGGTGTGCTCTAGGTCTTGTTCACCCATGGAGTTAAGTGCCAAGATGCCAAAATGCCAAATGCCAAATGAAAGTGCCAACTATCAACCCCTAAAAAATTGGGGTTCCAAAGGTATTTATAGGGTTAGCCCAAAATGTAGATCGGGTGCCACGTGGCAGTGCGGTAAATGGGACTACACTTAGAAAAATTCTGCAAAACTGGCCATTTTTGTGTGGGCTATGCTTGCTACTCTCTAGAGCATAGTAGTTATAGTGCCAAGCATAGTAACTACACTATTAGAGCATAGCAGATGTAGTGCTAAGCGTAGTAGCTATAATGTTAGAGCATAGCAACTACAATGTCAAGAGTAATGGCTACAATGCTGAGCATAGCAACTATAGTGCCAAAGAATAGTAGCTATAGTGTCAAGCATAATGATTATATTGATAGAGAATAGCAGCTAAAGTGTAATAGACATAACGCTCTAGTGTAGCAACTACAATGCTAGAATATAGCACAACACTTAGAAAAAAATCTACAAATTTTAACCTTATTTAAATACTTATACAAAATTGTAGAAGATTGGTCATTGAAGTTGACTATGCTCTAATGTAGTGGAGAGTGTGATCCTAGCACTTAGATAAAATTGTAGAAAGTGCCATTGTTCTAACACTTCAAAAAATTTTACAAATTTGGCAGTTGGAGTTGACTACACTTAACACTTAGAAAAATTTGGACAAAGTGTCATTATTTTGACACTTGGTTGAATTTCCAATCAAGACACTGAGACTTGAAATTTTATGGTGTTTTAATGATCCCTCTTTGTTGACATATGGAGTAGTGGCCCAAGAGATGTTGATAAAAAATTGTAAAACACCATAGTAGATGTGGCATCAACATCGCTCATTGGTACTAGATCAGGTGTCGTTCCACCATGTTCAAGAGTGCTATGGATAAGGGTATGCTAGGGCAAAGTGTGTAAGTAATGTACTAGGGAGATGAAATGCAATCATAGAAAATAAAATGCAAGCAATGTATCTTGATGCAAGATGCAAAGTTAGCATGATTGATGGTGACCATGGCATGAAGTGGCTTACCCTTGAAACATTGACCTCTCATCGGAGTGCTCATGAGAGAGTCAAAGTCGATCCAAGGCTAGGCTAATTGTGAAGCTGTAGTGTTGTCAATTTTCTTAGGGATGTTCTTTTCCTTGTTCTTCTTTTGTTTTTTTTTTATATTTTTTGCCTTCTTTTTTTGCTGTTTACTTTTTTCTTCTTTTCTTTACTATGAGGCAAACCTGCATTGGTATCAACTTACTATTGAATGCTAGCTGCAAGGTGTGGGCCATCTATAGGATAGGTGTTTCCTCCTTGAGATGAGTTGCATTACATTCACTTAGGCCTTAACCAACCAATAGAGGCTCCCATGAGACAAGCTACATTATGTCTACGATGGGCTCTACGGTTGATGTGAGGAGAATGTCATATGTGTCACAGTGCGTATGCATCAGAGGGATGTGCAATTATGAGTATGGAGGGAATAAGAGGTTATTAGGATGAAGGAGTGGATGTGCATAGGTTATAATAGAATGAAGGGGTTGTGCACTCTTGAGTGGCTTAACTAGTCTAATCATGCACATTGGAGTGATGTGGTGACTTGTTGCTATGATGAGATGCATCTCTGCATTACCATCTCTAAGGCTTCATCCTACAAACACAACTTCGAGAGGACAAGAAAGCCATACAACATGAAATGCAAATGCAAATGCTAGATGTGAAGATGTTGTAAGTGCTAGACGTGAAGATGCTATAAATGCATCAAATGTTGTGCTAGTTGCAAGTGATTGAAAAGCTAGTGAAAGTGCCAAGGCGATGATACTATGAGTTCTTTGAAGGCCACACTAATGGCAAGTTCTCCAAAAGATCAGCAAAATGGTACGAGGCGATGCTACTACAAGTGCATGAACCTAGTTTAAGGTCCCGGTAGACCATGGAGTGCTAGTTTATAGTCCTAGCAGATTACTATGTTCTAGTTTAACATCATAGTGGACAAGCTGGTGTGCCAGATCAACGTCATAACCCAAGGAAAATCTATGCCAATTTATAGTCATAGTGGACTATCTATGCAAGTTTTTTGCATCATGGCAGATGAGTGCTTACCTTGCTTATGTGAGATGCAATGCTACATGCATAGTCATGCTATGTGCTTGCAAGATCTTGCAAAAATAAACTAGAAAAACAACATCAAGTAGTAATTATGTAATGAAGTCAAAATGCACAAATGAAAGGAAGGCAATGTAAGAAGCAATAGTTTTTGGCCATTTTGGGTTGTAGTGATAGTTTAAAACCATTCTAGGGCACGTGTGCTAGTTTAAGGGCATTTTAGACTACAAAAATAGTTTAAGGCCATTTCGGGCTACGTGTGCTAGTTTAAGGCAATTTCAAGCCACAACAATAATTTAAGGTAATTTTGAGCCATCACTAGTTTAGGCATTTTCGAGCCATGTGTTTTTGTAGTTTTACAATTTTTTTTATTTTTATGTGTTTTTGATGTTTTTCAAATCCAATTTGTAAGCTAAGTGGATGGATGCATGAACAAAGTAGAAATGCATAAAAACAGTGTAGTGTGTAAACTAGGAAAGCAAGTAAAATGTAAATGCATGAACAAATGCAACACAAGGAAAAACCAAAAATGCATGGCCTATGAAGGTAAGGGGTAAGTAGGCACTTAGTGCATTTTTGACCAAGGGAAAGTCTTGGTCACGTAGTTGCTTCCTAATCGGGTATGGATTAGGGGGCATGCAAGGCTTAGGATCCTCTGGGAGGCCATTGGCTTCAACCACTCATTCAAGTATGTTAGCCTTAGGCGTTACATTGGTTACCGTAGGTATACCACCAAGAAAATCCACCTTTGACACTTGCTCCATGTCTATGTTTTGGGTAGCTGGAGGGGGGACATTATCACCATGAATGATAACTTGACCATCTTCATATGGAAGGTGAATTTCTTGATGGATGGAAGAGAATATGGCCCTTATTTGGGCTAGCCAAGGCCTACCCAGAATTAGGTTGAAGCATGGCATCTCCTCTATGATAATGAAATCTACACTAGTGGGAATTTCTCTCCTACCATGAAGGCTAAGTTGATTGTACCTATGATAGTGACATGTGATATGTTGAAGGATTTTAGATACATGGTTTTGGCTAGTTTAATTTTTTTTGCCATGCCTAGCTTGTCAATGATGGAGTACAAGACTACATTTGTTGCTGCACTATCATCGACATGCACCCTACGAATCATGCACTACCCAACATGTATGCTAATGGACAGTGGAGCTATAGTAACCTCCCCTTGTTCAAGGTTGACCTTAACTTCATTGTCATGAAGTGCTAGGGATGTTAAACCTAATTCTTGTGGTGATTGGGGCAACATCGTTGAATGGATGGTGTTCTCATCTACAGGGATGTCCTTCATAACAGGAATGGAGGTCAACATCTGGGCCAATGCTTGGCGGTGAGTAGATGAGATCATGACCAGGTCATACAATATCAAAGTTATGTGCTTTTGCTTGAGCATTTTTTTCACTTGGGTTAGTGTAGCTACAAAGTCCTTTTCATTGGCCATTGTTTTGGCCTTGACTTGCTCATGCAGCATGAAAGACAGATCTCTCATGAAGGGGACTTGGGCTTGGGTTGCTTGGCCTGCTTAGGGGTAGGGGTCCTAGTGTTCAATTGTTGCTTGTTGGTTATGGCCTTTTCTTTGGCCATGCCGATTGCGAGGTGCTTGTTCATCCTCTTGTGTTGCCAATTCGTAGGCCTACCCAGGTTACTAATGCGGTCAGCCCTTGAAGGAGGAGGGATTAAGATGTTGCCCACTTTTGGGCTTCAGGTAGGTGAGGGGCCATCACATGGCACCCTTATGAAAAATGGTGGTTTAGGAGTTATTTTAGGGCCAACTCATTATGGCACCTTGATGATGAAAGGTTTTTTAGTGGTTGTTGTTGCTACATCATGCCAGTTTAATGTCTTAGCGGATGGTTGGTTTGGTTGCTAGTTTAATGGCTTAGCAAATGATTACTATATGACCTTAACCACAAAGGGTGTTGTGGGTGCCTGAGGTGGCACTTTGATAACAAAGGAGGGCCTCTTGCTTAAGGAGGCCAAGAGGATCCTTGCCTTGATGGGAGGCACATAGATCACAAAAGGTTGTTACGCAAGTTTAGACTTTCCACCTACACTAATGGAGTTCATGACATAGGGGGCATTGTATAAGTTGGATTGGCTCACTACGTCAAGCACTAGTTGGCCCCATTCTATCATTCTTTTCAAGTTTTCCTACAAAGCACAAAAATTGTATGTACTATGATTAAACATTTGGTGGTAATGATAATATTGATCTAGCTTAAATTGTTATGGACTAGGGGCTTGTTCGATATTGTTGAGCTGGGGTTCCTTAGTAGTTCGCAGTACCTATCATGCTTTTAGTTGGCAATCTTTGATACATGTTTGCATTAGATTCACTTAGCTTTTAGGAGGGGTCCATTAGTAGCGATGTATACTTTGAGTGATCCTTGTGTTCAAAGTTGGACCTGGGGTTGGCCCCTACCGATGTAGGCAAGTTGGCACCAAAGTTGGCAGCTTTGTGAGCTGGGGCCTTAGGCTACTTGGCTATTAGGCCTTGGTTGGTTTCTTTTGTACTTGTGACCACTATTGTGACTATTTCGTTTTGCTTGCATGCATGTTGGTTTCTATAGGCCACATAGGCTAGGTTACTACTAGCTTGGACTACCTCTTCTATGCCTTTTATTTAGGCAAAGGCTTGGCAAAGAGACTTTGAGGCCAAGTAATATAACTTGGACTTGATAAATTCATTCACTACACCCTTGAAGATGGCTAGTAGGTGCATCTCTACTAGGGGTTCATGCATTTTGCTCAATGCGATACTCCAACATTAAAGGAATTTTGGCATAGGCTTTAGGCGCCCCTACGTAACTTGCATGAGCTAGTCGAGGGTTGCTTCATACTTTAGGTTGTACCTAAAGCATGTCACAAACTAGCTTATGAGATCCTCAAAAGAAGAGATTGAGGCCTTGGGTAGCACATGATACTAGTCTAAGGCCTTACCAATGAGTGATAGGGGAAACACATGCATGATGGCATGTGGCTAGGCTTGAAGGAGTAGGCACTTAGATTGAAATGTGACCAAGTGTGTGTTGGGGTCCCATTTACCATTGTACTTGGTGAGTTCAAGCAGTTGGATCCTAGTTGGGAGAGTCAGGGATGGGACCGTAGGACTTATGGGGTCATCCCAGTAGAAGTCCACCATCTTGACTATTTTGAAGGAGGTAGCTTTGAGTCAGTTGATCTCCTCCATCAAACTTTGGATTAGTTAGAATGCCTCAAACTCATCTTCTTCCCCCTGTGAGGCTTCCTTGTAGGTTGTCCTTGCATCATGCTCATTTGGATGGATGAGTTGGAACAATAGCTGGTGGTAGGACACTATGAGTCAAATTATGTCAAAGAAGGAGGGGTTGTATGCTTGTCCGTCCTAGTGGACTCGTTCATAGTCATGTTTTGCCTCCAAGTCAAGGTAATCCACTGGTAATCCTACATGGATTTTAGCACAAACAAAATTGTATTGTTTATGGCTTAGTGCGACATGCTTTGGGTGGATCGTGGTGTCAAATGTATTAGACACCAATGTGGAAGGTTGATCTGGATCCATGTTCATAGATCAAGTCATGAGAGTTACTGTTTGCAAAAAATGGCTAATTCTAAAAACTACAAAAAAATGACTAAGTATATTAGTAGTAGAAAAATGGCTAAGTGTAAAAATGTAAAAAAAAAAAAGGCTAAGTATGGAAACTGAAAAAAAATTCACTAAGTGTAAAACTGTAGAAAATTGGCTAAGTATGAAATTGCGAAAATTTGGCTAAGTATGAAAATGGTAAAAGAAAATGCCAAGTATGAAAATCTAGAAAAAATGCTAAGTATGGAAATGTAGAAAAAATGCTAAATATGGAAATGCAAAAAAAATGTTAACTGTGAAGGTTACTGAAAATGGCTAACTATGGTGCTATGCTTGCTATGCTAGAGCTGGCTACACTCTCTACATTGAGATCCAAATACACTCTTCTGAGCACCCAAAAGTTTGGTCAAGTGCAAAGATACGCTTTGGCTTTTGTCCAATGGGGTTCTAAGGGAATCGATGACGAGGTGCAACCTACACCAACTAGTGGTGGAGAGAGCACATGAGACAAAAATTAGAAAATGTAGATGGAAATGGCAAGGCCCTTCTTCTAGTGCCAAAAACTATGATGATCAAAAACATTAGTGGCTGAAACACTGAGAGGTTAGCAAATGTCTAGCATCGACCTCACCTCTACTTGAAGGCCTTGCTAGAAATGGAGGCAGAGTGCCCTAAATGGTCTTGTCAATTGAATTAAGACTTTTTTAGTTACAACTAGGGTAGTGGGTGTTACTGGGGGTGGTGTGGTTAGCCAAAATGCAAATGCAAACAACACAAAAACGGTGCTAAGTGTCAAAGTGATGTTTTGTGGTGCTAAGTGTAGAGCGTAGCTACAAAATGGGTGCAATCGTAGCTAAGGGTTTTGACTGAAACGAGTGTGTCAACCCATGGATATTACTGCCTAAGTGTAGTATAGTGTGATAACGCATGAAAAAGTATGAAACGACATAAGAAAAATGCAAAAAAATGTTGGAAATAAGATAGAGAAATGGAACACCACCCCAAACAGGAGCATAGTTAACTTCAAAAGAGATCTCAAAAAGTACATAGTATACAACAAGCATAGTGGGAGCATAGTCACAGTCTCAATGGTGTCAGGTTGTGAAGTCTAATGCTCACCATGATGAATCGTGCCTACTAGGTTGGTTGTCATAGTGTATCGTGCAGTGTTTAGTAGGCCTACAATAGAGCTATGGTGTACCATGCGATGCAGGGCTATAATAGGACCATGATGTACCATACAATGTAGCTATGCCTCTCTACCGATGTGGTGTGCTTTGGTTCTCATTTACCCATGGAGCTAAGTGCTAAGATGCTAAAATTCCAAATGCCAAATGAAAGTGCCAACTTCCAACCCCTAAAACATTAGGGTTCTAGGGGTATTTATAGGGATAGGATTAGCCCAAAATGTAGATCAAGTGCCATATGGCAATGTTGTAGGTGGGACTACACATAGAAAAATTCTGCAAAACTAGCCATTTGTGTGTTGGCTATGCTTGCTATGCTCTAGAGCATAGTAGTTATTGTGCTGAGTGTAGCCACTACAGTGCCAGAGCGTAGCAACTATAGTGCTAGAGCATAGTAGCTATAGTGTTGAGCATAAAGGCTATAGTGCCAGAGCATAGCAGCTATAGTGTTAGAGTGTAATAGCTAAAGTGCCCAAGTGTGCAACTATAGTGCCAGAGCATAGCATAACACTTAGAAAAAATTTTGCAACTTTTGACCTTGTTCAACCGCTTAGCTAAAATTGGAAATGATTGGTTGTTGAAGCTAACTACGCTCTACTATAGTGGAGAGCGTGGTCCCAACATTTAGAAAAATTTATAAAAAGTGTCATCATTCTAACACTTAGAAAAACTTTGTAAATCTGGTAGTTGGAGTTGACTACACTCAACACTTAGAAAAATTTGGGCAAAGTGCCATCATTTTAACACTTAGCTGAATTTGCACTCGAGACATCGAGACTCAAAATTTTATGGTGTTTCAATCGGTAGCTAGAGCAATGCTATAAACGTTTGAAGGGAAAAGGAATTAACAATTCTCTATTCTTATTGTACCAACAAGCTAGTGGGGATCTTCCACTCAATGACACTCCTCTCTTTAACTTTGATGATGAAGGTTAAAATCAGAATCTACACTCCACAATTCACAATCCTAATTCTGGTAACAAGGGATCCAACAACAAAGTAAGATCTAGATAGACAAGTTAATATAGGGATGCAAGAAAGAAGTATGATTGCGATCATAGTTGCAATCACTGAAGAGGCAGTAGCAAACACTGTGATGGTGTTGTTCTTCTTCCTATTCCCCTTCTTCATCATCATCTTCTTCTAGCTCTAACCATGAAGGCAAAAGGCAAGATTGTGATGGAGGTGATTGAAATGAGCGCAATGACTGACAGGACCATAATAACCAAAGGGACCACCGAGACAGGAAAGATCAAGGACATAGATGTTCAAGAGAAGCACATATCCATCAATGAAGTGGTAGTAGAAGGCATTGTAGGCACCATGATCAAGGTCTCGATGAGCCTCTATTTGCTACTTGAAGTATGCTTAAAATTGTAGAGGTAGTCAAAATTCCAACAAGGTATGTGAGAGATAGTCAGATTAAACAATTAGACATGAATAATATTCCTTGATTTGAAGGGGAATATAAATCTGATATGTAAAATCATCTTTAAGCTTTTCAAGATGCATGTGCCTTACATTACATTGAGAATGAATGATAGAAACTAAAGTTGTTTCCCAGGACGCTCATCAAAAAAGCAAAGAACTAGTATCGATCCTTAAAATTGGAATCTATTAGATGATGGAGTACCATGCTTGACATGTTCAATAATAAATATCAAATGTACTCCCAGGTGTCCCACATAAGGAAGCAAATTTTAGGGTGGAAACAAGGAACACCTGAATCCTTGGATGCCGTCATTGTTCAATACTATGCCTTGATGCACAAATGCCCTGGCCATAGTTTTTCTTAATTAGCTCAACTCTACCACATTGTAGATGGGCTTTGTAATGAAATGAGAAAAACACTTGGTGTCTATGCCCAAGGGCCCTTGTCAAAACTAACTTCCTATTAGGTACAAAGGTTAATAGAGTAGGTCACTAAAGAGGAGGGTAAACTAAGAAAAACGGAAAGTGCAAAGGAGTACAACCACGATCCTTCCATCTAAAAGAAGGAGGTTCGATTCTGTGATAGTGAGGATGAATTTGTATTTGATGAGGGGATGCATAAAAAAAGCCTTTTCACTTCAAGAATTCCAATTTGAACTTACAACCAAGGCTGATCAATTCAGAAACTCCATGGATAGCATATTGCAAGCTATCCTCAAAATTGCTGAAGAGTCCTAAGAACAAGGTAGTGATCATGAGCGTAGGAGTTACAAAGAAGTTGAATGTGCATATTACAAAGGTAAGGGAAAAATTACTGCAATAGAAGAGGTTGCAGATAGTGAATCAAATGATGATCTTGGATGTGATGTCTACCAGTATGAACATCCCAAGGAATGTTGCCCTGTTGTGTCACATCTTTAGGAGTTTGGGGTGTATGCCTTACATCCAGAACTTACATAAAGAAAAATATCTAGAAGGTTACCTTATCCTCAAGCTAATATTTGGTAGTTCCACCAACAAAAACCATATTATCCAAGCGGAGCTCCACCGCAACCATACGAACAATACCAAGAATGACAACAACCACAATCATGGGTGCTTGCACCGCCAAGGCAACAATACCCGTATTGGTAGCTTGATCCATATGGTTACCATGTTCAACAACCCATGTCTCCACGTGACACTTCCAATCACATTTTTTTAGTTAAAAATTTACTACCACCCTTCTAACTATTATCAAACTCTATCTCCACATGAAAGAAGGGATGCTGCCCCCTATCCTTATCCTCCTCCTATCCCTGCACACACTCCTCCTCCAGTTGCACAGCTACCACCTGCTCCTTTTATGCAAGGTGAAATACTACCTCAACCACAATAATGCAATTCTACAAGGGCTATTAATTTCTAATCCAATCATCAATCAGAGGGGTTGAATGCCCAATCAAAGAAAAGATCTTTCTTTCAACCTTGTAGTCCATCTAAGCCTTCACCTACACCTGCAATTGATAACCTTGCTCCTACCTCTTCTTTCATATCAAATTCCTTTAGGCCTCCTCCAAACCAAACTTTTCCAAGGATCCATATTTTAATGCTTACTCACATAATGTCTGATTGGACCTACATAGGAAACCCTCCCAGGAAATTAGTTGATCCTAGAAGTCCTCTAATTTACTTATAGATTGTTGGGAATAAACTATGCAAGGCTCTTTTGGATTTAGGTTCTGGTGTTAATTTGATTCCTTATAAGATGTACATTGCCTAAAACCTGCCTCCTCTTAAGAAGAGCAACATCAAATTAGAATTGGTAGACCAGTCCATCACTATTCCATTAGGACTAGTGGAAGACATTGTGATCACTATTTGTAGGTGGTCTTATTCTATTGACTTCCTAGTGATCAAAGTGGATAACTATAAAGGACATTTCCCAATCATCATGGGAAGAGCATGGTTGAGCATCGTAGATGTAAGAATCGACATCAAATATCTTTCCCTGGAAATCTCTAAAGAAAATGCATTTAGAAAGATCAAGAAGAAGAGATTTCCATGCATCATGTACAATGATAGTAGGTGCAATTGTGTGCAGAAACTTTGGGCCATCAAACAAGCATTCATCTCTGCATGAAAATAGTGTGTATCAGAAATAGAAATTCAAAGGTGTCTATACACAACAACCACAAAACAAGAGGACACCTAGTGGCTAACCATTAATTCAAAAAGTAGCACACTTTTCATGGAACCAGCTAAGAGCTTGACATGTGACTATGTCACGAGCATGAATGAACTTAAACAAGTTCATCACTAACTCTCCAATGATACAAATGATGATACCTATTGGGAAGAGTTGGAAATTCCTAAGAACTTCAAGCAACAGCCCCTTGAACTGAAAATGCTACTAGTTGGAATGAAATATATATTTTTGAAAAATAAAAAGTTGGTTATAATCAATGCAAGACTTGCTCCAAAATAGAAAGAGATGCTATTGAAGGTAGTTGAAAGATGGTCAGCAGCTTTTTCTTGGTCATATCCTAAACTCATAGGGATTGATCGTAGGATATGCCAGCATCACATTTACACAAACCTAACCATGAAGCCAAAATGACAACCATAGAGATGGTTGAACCCCAAATTGAAGCAAATTTTTAAGAAGGAAATCGAACAACTCCTCAAGGTGGGGTTCATCTATCCCATTGCAAATAGCAAGTGCGTTAGTCCACTTGTAATTGTACCAAAGAAAGGTGGTAAGTGGTGGTTCTGCATCGATTTTAGGCTACTGAATATGGAAAAATTCAAGGATCACTTTCTATTGTAGTTTTCTGGCCAAGTGCTCAACACAATATCAAGGCATTGCTACTATAGTTTCCTAAATGGTTATAGTGGCTATAAAAAAATTCAAATTGCACCAAAGGACCAAGCAAATACAATGTTCACAAGTCCCTGAGGGACGTTTGCATATTGTAAGATATCATTTGGTCTATGCAATGCCCCTACAACATTTCAACACTTGGTCTTAAGCATCTTTCAACAGCAGATCAATAGTGATGTAGAAGTTTTCATGGATTACTTTTCCACCTATGGAGCTACATTTGAGCAAGCCCTGGACTACCTTGAGCAAGCCCTAGACTGCCTTGAGAAAGTGCTGAAATAATGTGTCAAAACTAACTTGTGGCTTAATTAGCAAAAACTTCACCTCATGGTCTAGGAGGGCATTGTATTGAGGAACAAAATATCACAAGCAAGAATTGAGATGGACCTTGAAAAAATAAGGGTCATTCAAGGAATAACCCACCAGCTAGAAATAGTTAAAGATGTTTGGTCATTCCTTACACACACTAGCTACTATTGGTGATTCATGGAGAATTTCTCTAAGATCATGAAATAGTTGGTTAAACTAACAAAGAAAGATGCTCCTTTTATCTAGACCCTAGAATGTGAAACAATGTTCTAGCAACTAAAAGAAAAGCTTGTGAAAACTCCAATTCTACAAGCACTTGACTGGTCCATACCATTTCATATCATGAAAAATGCATTGAATTATGCTTTGGGAGCTGTGCTAACATAGTTAGATGGCAACAAAAGTCCATATTACATCCATTGTACCAACTGAAGAATTGTGAGTGCACAATTGAACTACACCACTATAAAAAAAGAATTAATGGTAGTGGTGTTTACTCTAGAAAATTTTAGGCATTATGTGCTTGGATACAAGGTGTTTGTGCACATAGACCACAATGTCATCTTCTTCCTAATAAACAAGTCAATGGTGAGCCCCCATGTCATATGGTGGCTGGTGATCTTATAGGAGTTTAATCTTACAATGGTAGATTGAAAGGGCACTAAGAATGTGGTCACTAATCACTTGTTTTAGTTGTGATGGGATGACAAAGATGATGAAAATCCATTATCTGATATGTTTCCTGATAAACTCCTCTTTGCTGGAGTAATAACTAAATAAAGGCCCAATGAGCCAAAATGGTATGATAACATTCTCACCTATCTTCTCACTCAGGAGATGCCACAAGGGCTAGACCACTGGAAGAAGCAACAGTTTCTTCACTAGGTAAAGCACTTCATGGAGATCAACGGACACCTCTACAAGGTGTGCACTAATGGCTAGGTTTGTTGGTGTGTCCTTGATGCTGATCAACTATGCATGCTTTAAGATGCTCATGAAGATCCTTATGGAGGACACTATGCTAGGAGATGCACAACCATTAAAATCCTGATGGCAGGGTACTAGTGGCCAACACTTCTCAGGGATGTTCACCATTTTGTCCACTCTTGTAAACGATGCCAACAGGATGGTGGAATGACTACTTGAATGGAGGGACCTCAACAATGGATTCAACCATTAGAACCATTTGACATTTAGAGCATTAATTTCATGGATCCCATCATTCCCATGTCAAATGGAAAGGTGTACATCATAGTCACTGTTGACTATTGTACGAAATGGGTAAAAGCAGCAACTGTCATCAACTATACATCTTCTACTGCTACTCAATTTGTATAACAAAACATTGTAAACAGGTTTGGTATGCCACATGCATTAATTTTTGACAATGAAACTCATTTTATAGGCACTACTTTTTGGAAGCTTATGCAATGATTAGGGGTTGAACACAAACTCACAACACCTTACCATCCCCAAGCTAATGGTCAAGCTGAGGTTACGAATAGGGAAATCACAAGAATACTAACAAGAATTGTTAGCAAGTATAGGAAGGATTGGAGCACAAAACTCATTGATGCCTTTTGGGCCTACTACTCAACTTGGAAACTTCCGATAGGCTACTCTTCCTATGAGCTTATATATGACAAACTACCAACACTTCCTATTCAATCTGAACTCCGTACACTTTCAATGGCTTGTGGCCTTGACCTTGACTTAAGTCTATCCAAAAAGAAAAGACTAATGAATCTCAACCTACTAGATGAAAATCAATTAGTAGCCTTATCATCTAATGAGTTGCACAAGGCTTATAACAAAAAGCGTCATGACCTAAAAATTAGAAAAGTTAAATTTCAACTAAGAGATAAGGTTCTCTACTAGAACCCCACACATGTACCTCAACGCACTAAGTTCTAAACGTTGTGGAAGGGACCTTATATCATCTATGAAAATTTTCCTTCAGGGGCCATGATGATTTATAAACCTAAGAGCCCAAACAAGAAATAGCTAGTTAACATTCAACAAAGCAAACCTTTCCATGAGCATAAGCTAGCTAACACAACAACAACCTCATCAGATGGACAACTATGCTCCATATTTCAGATCTCCTCCTTTCAACTTAGTCATGGGAGAGATGGCCACCCATGCTAACCATTCAAGTGGCTCCTCATTTTTTTTATTTTATACATTTTTCATTTTACAATTTTTTTACATGTTCTTTGTTTTACATATTTTTGTTTTTATGTTACTAGTATTTTCTAATTTTTTTACACCATCATTAGTACATTTGATATTTCTTGAATAATTTACACTTTCTTCTATATTTTCTTTTATTTGGTGTGATTTTCTAAATTTTTGTTAATAACTACCAGGTACATTGGTAATGCATTACTTGATGGTGGTATGTACTATTTTTGTTATTTGATTATTGGTGTTTGATTTCTAGCTTTGAATTTTGTTACAGATAATTAGGACATGGTTTCTTTTTCATGTAATAGGTAGTGAGTCCACAACATCCACCCATTCACAAAGTCTATGGTTTTCCTTGTTTTGGAAACGTGTAGTCCCTTTTTTACTAATAAAACTTTAATGAATTTGTGACTTTGGTAGTTTCTATAATTGGTAAGGATTCAAAGGTTTGAACAAAGTGTGGCTTCAAGGGGATTCAATATTCTTTGTACTTTTCTATTTGCCTAGGTGCATGTGTGCTTTCATGAACTTCTTAACATTCCATGCTAATCAATAAAGGAAGTTGAATAAGTCCTTACATGGTGTGGTTTTCATAAAAAATGATAAGGATTCAAAGCACACCACTTGAATAAAATAAATGCATGTCCTTGCATGATATGGTTCTCATTAGAATAAAAAAAGATCAAGATTCAAAGCACATCCCTTGGACAAAATAAATGCATGTGTCTTTACATGGTGTGGTTCCCATTTCAAAAAATAAAAAATAAACAAATAATGAAAATTCAAAGCACACCCCTTACATAGAATAAATGGGCTACAAGCTCTGGTTATGAGACTTGTCTCCTTTAACTAAGGCCCTTTTTCACTTCCTACTTCTTCTCTAATTTGGAATGGTGGTTATTTTGTGGGAGCACTCTTGTGTCTCAGATGATGGATTAGTCTTAGAATGTCAATGCAAAGTCACTAGAAATGGTTGGTTTTGGTTTGGACTGAGTATGGATCCTATCAAGTCATTTAACTATAAAATCCACAAGGAATTTCATGTGACCATAATTGATGAGTGGCTAGGTACCCCTACACTCAACCATATGAATATGAGTGTGCATGCACGATCCGGTCAAACTCTGTAGATAGACTAGTTTTGGTATCTAAATAGTTACATGTTAATCACAATTCACTGTCTTCCCACATGGACTAGTATTTGCCTTGTCATGTATGGTTTAGTCCAAAGTGAGGTGAATGATGGGATCCTAAACTAATGCTACTCCTAGAGATGATGGGGAACAATCTTAATTAATCTAATGAACAATGGAAAATGAAATCTATGCTAACCCTAAGTGTGATGAGCATCTACCTTTAATCATCCGTATGCATCTTGGACCTCATGTACTACTTCTAGGATTACCAAGCGCACATTACTTGAGCACTCCTAGATACACTACTGGGTTACCAAGTAGTTACACTTAAATGTTTGTGATTAAGTTGTACTCATTCCACATTAACAACAGGAATAGTAAATGATGATAAAAGAAATATTAACTAAGAAATTTTAATAAATAATAAATAATTAGAACAAATTAAAAGCTTAAGTGAATGTTGCAATGATGAAGTAATCTTGATCTTTATTGTTGATCANATGAAGTAATCTTGATGAAGTAATCTTGATCTTTATTGTTGATCATGTATGTGTCCAAGTATGTCACACTCAAAGAAAGGTACATACAATTACAAGCATCACACTATGGTCATGCACTTAGGAAAGGAAAGGAATTGAAAACTAACTAAAAACTAACAAAAGAAACTTGACCTAAAGACTTATTGGTGAAAAGACTCATCCATGTGTGCATGAGAGCTATATTTATAGGACAACACAGGAATCACAATATCGTGTATATGATATTGTATCCAGGCTGAGATATCTGGTACCCAATATCTTGTACTTGATATCGAGTAAACAATATCTTGTAATTGATATCACATACCCAATATTGGGGTCTAGCAAACCATGATTCATCATACCTCCATGATTGAATAAAAAATTGTCCTAGAGTCAAACAAGGTGAGGAACAAGTTCATTCGATTACAAATAGTGGATAGGTATGGGATTATTGAATGACCATGGACTTTTTCATGCCATAGTGTGGAAGTAAAAAAAAATCTAGACATAAACACAAAATACAAAACTTTTGGAACTCATGTAGTTCTCGATGGTGGTGGCTTCTCCATGGGTGCCTTTCCTTTGTCTAGCACTCTAGGCTTCTGAAATTGATACCTTTAAAGAAGCACCTAAAGTTTCTTCTCTTCTATCTGAGGATCATGAGTCATCCATGCTGATGTTTCAATGTTTAATGAAGTTGACACTTCCCATAGACACAGTAGTTGCAGGAACATTTGATTAGCTTTGATGTACCATGCCACAAACAATCGTTGTTCCTCTTCATAAGCTATAGCCCTAACCTCTCTACCTTTTTCTTGGCCATATTGTGAAATGATAGGAGTTTCCTGATAGCTGCTAAATGATTGTGCCTCCTACTCTGCATGTTCTATAGGAGGTCCTTGGCCCTTGCCTTCTCTCAAGTGTTTAGCTACACCTTGAGAAAGTCCCCCTTGTTGTCCTTTTTTACAAGCCATCTATAATCACACAAGGATTGATTGTTAGTAAGGTTTTTTAAAGAAATTCAATTATCTTATACCTTACTCATTACCTTTAATAAATGTTTAATCCATTGCTTAATGTGATTCTAAAGTTAGAGATTTTTTAAGGGAGTCTCCCTAAAAGTTTAATGTCGTACCTAATCTATTTAGGTGACACATAAAAGGACATGTAATGATTCTAAGGAATGTTCAATAAAATAATGGCAAAGGAAAGAATAGATTTGACAAGGGAGTACTCGAAGGGTATAAAATGATGTGGTGGTGTGTAACAAGTACAAATTACAAAAGTCACGCAAGTGGGTCCTCTCCAAAGTAGGTTCCAACCTATAATGCCCATGTGTAACCACACCTTAAAATGCTTGTAGGCACTAGAGGGGTTAAATGTAATTTGCACTTAAGTACTTGGACAATGAGATGAGAGGAATTGTAGAAGGGATTGCAGAGATCGAGGCATAAGGTAATTGACTCTAGGAATAATGAATCCAAAGTGTTGTGTGTGATTAAAGTACCATTAGCCTTTCACTCCAAGATCAAAACAAATTCCATACCTCTGATCAGTGACATCGCATTGTTTCATCCTAATGATAGACAACCATAAGAGTATCATGATAGTAAGGCGTATAATCACTTGGTGTTTTGCGCAAGGGAGGAGTGATTCAAATGTGTCTACAGCATGTTTTTTTCTTGGTATTTTTCTTTTTCACTTCATTTATTATTTTTTCCCTTGCTTTTCTTTTTCTCTTCTTCTTCTTTTTTCTCTAGTCTTTTTCTTTTTCCAGTTGCTTCTTGCACTTTGTCTTTTCCCAGAAGTAATTTGGAGAAGCCACCAACCTTCAGGCATGGATACATGTCTTTCTAGTGGAATCCCCCAGAATGACATTGAGTTCCTTTATTGAGTGCCTTTATCACAACTCTTACTCCCATTTTTCATTAGATCTACAAGGATCTTAGTACAACCAAGCTGCATGATAGCACCTACAGATGTCACCAAAGAGAATCCACAAGTCCCCTTGATGTCACACCCTTTCCATTCCCCCTTAGTACATCACTCTTTGCTCTGGGCATAATGAGTACAAAGTTACTTTAAGTTTTAACAAAAATAAGAATATCATCGTACCCAGAGTAGAACCTCTTATTAATAGAATGGGTGGGTGGATGTTGTGGGCTCACTATCCAAATAATTAGTCCCTTGTAACTTAATAACATAGAACAACACCTCAACTAATACGTCACATGAGTATTTTATTCATAGATGAGATCACCCTCAAAAAGATAAAACAATAAATTAAAAGATGAAAAATTAGAAAACAAAAAAAAAACTGTAAAACCAAAGAAAAAGAAAAACATTTACTAATTCTACTTATTAGAATGGGGGGTGTCCCCCATAACTGAACCTTTGATTATGGTGAGAATTAATAAATGGAAAGTTTGGATCCATGCATGTTGGAAATATTGGGATTTGGTCATATCTAAACCACTAGGTGTCTTTTGGTGTGCTGGCAAGAATGTATTCAAATTGTGGTTAACACACTTGATTAAAGTAGGCATAGTGGAGCAAATTATAAGAAGTAGTCATGTGATAAGGAGCTGACCCACTATGGCATCCATGACCATAAGATGGTAAGCAAGGATCGATATGTCTCCTCACGTTGTCGTATTCATTGGGCTACATGATGGTTGTGGTATTGATTGGTGACCTGGATAAGGTAACAAGAGGTGTTAGTTCAAAGAGAAAGGTGGATCATATTACTAGGCTTGTGCTAAGTTGGAGGATGCAGTGGGTTTAGAACCATGTTGTCTCTTTTTACAACCATGCCTAAAGAAAGGATGCTTCCGACATTGTGAAGGACTCCCACTACAATTGATAGTAGCAGCACAAGTAATGTTTGTGGGTTGGTGCTATGGTGCAAAACCTTCTGGTACTACTGGTGGCGATGTAGGAGGAGGTAAAGGATGAGAATATTGAGAGTAAGGATAAGTATAAAGAACATGAGGTGTTCATCCTATAGGAGAGGGCATGGGTTCATGATACTTAGGAAAATGATAACAATTAGGTGAAGCAGAAGATATTGATCCAGTTGGAGAAATAGGGTGCTAAACATAATAAGCACTTAGTTTCGAGTGATATGAAGGGTGTGGCTTGTTTGGTGATGGCTTCCCCCACAACTGGGGGGTTTTCCATTACAGTTGAGCACAATACTAAGGTTGGTAAGAATTTACCCATGAATAGTACAATGAGTTGTGGAATTCCCCATAAGGTTGTGGGATAGGGATGCACCCAACCATGTACTTCTGTACGAAATCTAGATGTAACATTCTTCCCCAATGCTCATGTAGATGTGACAAGATTAGACATTGGCCTCTTGGATGATCATACAAGCAAAAATCACATTGATACTTATGCTTTTCAGTTGAGCCCCTATCCTCATTTTCTTCAGCCCTTCTTTCTGATTATTGAATGGTGTTTTGTTCTATTTCTAGGTTTGGTATCCTCTGTTTGTTTTGGTCATCAAAGTTATCTTGCATGGGTCTTCCTCTAATAATTTCTGCATATTCTCTACATTTTTCATGTACCCAGTTCGTCATCTTATTGATCTTTGCCTCAATTTCATCTAGTGATTTTAGTATTGGAAAAGGTAGAAATAGTTTCACCTCCTCAAGGTGAGTTGATTTCTCCTCTTTATGATTATGGAACTTTGTTACTTCAAGAGTTTGATCATGTTGAGACTTTTCAACATTCTCCCATTTGGCTATTTCTCATTCTTCTTTTGCTACCTACTTAATAAGTGCTTGGAATTAATGGGTTCATAGTTCATATAGTTGACCTGGGACATACATCCCTAGGGTCTCCCTTGTTTCATTACGGAGCCCATCCATGATGTGATACATTAGGCTTTCCTTAGAGAACCCATGGCCTAGGCATTTGTTTAACAAAGAGTAATATCTTTCTAAGGCCATGTCCAAGGGTTCATGTTGCCCTTGTTTCCACTCTTGGATTTTTCTCCTCAAGGCTAACACTCTTGCATAGGTTTGATATCTTTCATTGAAGAGTTCTACCATTGTGGAACAATGGCGAATTGATTTTAGCTTTAAAGACCTATACCATACTTTTGCTTGGCCAACAAATATCATATGGAAGAGCTTAAGTCTTTTCCATCCATTATCAATATTTTTCAATGCACAAGCATCGTAGAAGGCTTGTAAATGATGTTGCGGATCTAAATCGTAGCCTCTTGAAAACTTGGGAAAGTTGTTTAAGTCAAGATTGGATAGAAAAATTTCCTTATGATGCCTGTGGGATATCTGAACAACCTCTTATATATGCATTAGGCTCTTAGTGGCCAGTAAGGGTTTATCGTCACTAAGTTATGAGTTTGTGAGTTGGGACGATGTTGTCTTTGTTCATGTTGACGTTCCTGACTTTGCCCATGGGTTTGATTTTTATTTCTATGTTGACCCCTTAAGGAATAGTCATCCATGTCACAAACTGATGTTGAAAGAGCAGAGAAAGAGAGGGAACTAAAAAACTTGTCATGACTTTTATAAGTCTCCCAATCATCCCCTGATGTACTCTTGTTGCCCATTGAGAAGGTCCTAGGCCGTATGGGCCCCCTCATTCTAGGGGATATCCCATCTTCACTAGAGATGTCTGAGTTGGATGATATAAGCCCTTGAGTATCGTTGAGGTCTTTATGAACATATGAAAATCCTACATAAGATTGAGTACTCCAAACTTCTTCGTTGGTTCTCCAATGATTTGCCTCGCTAGATGTTGTGTTATCATTGTCTTGTGAAAGAGCCATTTTTGTGAATTATGTGTGACTTAATTAAATTTAATTTCTTTATCTGAAAAATATATCGTTAATACTTTGTTACAATGATCTTATATGATATAACTAATCTAGATAACTAGCATTGTCCCCAATAACGGTGCCAATGATGAGTGGCTAGGTACCCCTACACTCAACCATATGAATACGAGCATGCATGCACGATCTAGTCAAACTCTATAGAAGGACTAGTTGTGGTATCTAGATAGTTACACATTGATCATAGTTCGTTGTCTTCCCACCTAGACTAGTATTTTCTTTGTCATGTATGGTTTAGTCTAGAGTGAGGTGAATGATGGGATCCTAAACTAATGCTACTCCTAGAGACGATGGGGAACAATCTTAATTAACCTAATGGAAAATGGAAAATGAAATCTATGCTAACCCTAAGTACAATGAGCATCTTTCTTTAATCATCTATATGCATATTGGACCTTGTGTACTACTTCTGGGATTACCAAGCACACATTACTTGAGCACTTCTAGATACACTACTAGGTTACCAAGTAGTTACACTTAAATGTTCGTGATTAAGTCATACTCATTCTGCATTAACAACAGAAATAGTAAATGATAATAAAATAAATATTAACTAATAAAATAAAAATAAAAATAAATAATTAAAACAAATTAAAAGCTAAGTGAATGCTACAATGATGAAGTAATCTTGATCTTTATTACTGATCATGTGCATGTCCAAGTACATCACACTTGAAGAAAGGTTTTGTACAATTACAAGTATCACACTATGGGCATGTACTTGGGAAAGGAAAGGAATTGAAAACTAACTAAAAACCAACAAAAAAAACTTGACCTAAAGACTTATCAACGAAAAGACTTCTCCCTATGCGCCCAAGTGCTATATTTATAGGCCAACACAAGAATCACAATATTGTGTATACAATATCATATCCAGGCTAAGATATCAAGTACCTGATATTTTGTACTCAATATTGGATACTCGATATCTTGTAATTGATATCATGTACCCAATATCGGGGCCTAGAAAACCATGATTCATCAATAATCAAGAACTCCATTCCACTCTCTTTCTCATCCATATATGCTCTCCATGTTCCACCTCATTGGCGGTTTCATGTTTTGGTTCAATGTCCTAGTTTGATGTGTCAAACTTCATAGTTAGTTACTTCTAGGTTTTTGTACTTAATGTTTGTAATCATTAATCATCCATGGAGCCCATGGACTCTTTGGTTAGAAGTTATGCAAGGGCATAAAAGGCCTATGCTTACTTTGGGAAGGACCCACTTGCATATCGTTTGGTTGGGTTAGTTAAGTTCTTTACCCTTAGACATTTTTACAATCAAATTCTTTCTATTTATCCCATCAATGATATCCAATTGTACACATATTCATAATAGTTTTTGGTGAATTCTTCTTTTCATTGTTGTTAATTCTTATACCCTCTTCAAATATTTCCTTGTATTGAATTTTTTCAAATTTAATGAACCACTTAATTTAATTAACTTTGTCTGTCAACCTTTTGGCTAATAGTGCTCAAAGAAACCAAACTACCACAATAACAACTTAGCTGAGTGTAACCACCGACGAGACTAGGCATTTAATAATTATGTGTTACACATTACATACTAATTCATGATTCTGTTGTGATTGTAGAGGGAAGCATAGGCTGGAAGCAGAACTATCTTCACCAAGGATGATGTAGCAGTACCACACAATGAGGACTATTCGTGATCGAAGGATCTCTTCTCTCTCTCATTCTCTTGCTACTAAGAGGCTTTAGATGTCAATATTCTCCAAGGTGTTCACTCCTCTTCTCATGAACATCCAATGTTGTAAAAATTGTAATTCTATACACTTGGGCACTCAAAGTCTATATGTCTATTTCATTTGCATCAAGTTGTCATGGTAGTTAATAATTCTATACCTACCCAATATGTTATGTTGTAAAGAACTTGTTCCTCCTCTTCTTCGCTGAAGGACGAGTCTTCATTCATTTGTGGGGGTATGATGAATCATTGTTTTTGTCAACCACAATGTCGGGTATGCGACGTCAAGGCTTGAATTTGACATTGGATGTTTGACATCGAGGTATATACCCTAAGTCTATAAATACTATGCCTGGATTCTAGTTTTCAAAAGTAATTCATTAGTCAGTTTTCAGTTTTCAAGCAAGGTAGCGAAGCTCTTGCTATTTCTTCTCCCTAGAGTTAGAATATTTTTTGAGTGCCCGCAAAAGGAGTCTAAAGTATGTATGGTTCTTTGTTCAAACACTGATGTACCTGAGCGTAGTAGTATGACGAGAATAAAATGAACTCTTTTGGCAATCCTTGCAACACTGAGAATAGCTTAATATTTTCTTTATTTCATTTTACTTTCTTGCTCTTTACTTTAATGCATTTCATTAAGCAATATATTTCTAGTAATTAATGAACACGAGCACGACCACTTCGAGCATTCATATAGTACTTGGTAACCTAGCAATGCTTAATGTTAGTGATATATGTGTTTAGGAAAGTGGGGTGGTTACTTGTGTTAGGCTAGCTAGGCGATAGACATTAGTTTCAATCTACTCTACTCTTTATTCTTGCTATAGGCAATTACATCCATAAAACGTAAATGATAAAAATTCATATACCTCAATTACACTTAAACCATACTCTTGAGCTCACAAGTGTAGTTGGGAAGACAATGAATGTTCTCAACATCATTTTACTTCCTAGAGGAAGTAGTGTATGAGATAACTATAGGTCCACAGAATTCGACCAGATGCTCATAATGCCTTAGTGATTTGTATGATTGGGCGTAGGGGTACTTTATTGCTCATCATGCATTTAATGTTTCATGCAATTTCCTTTACTGCTTCCAAATAATTAAGCTAAAGTAATCTAATTAGATTCAATAGCAATTAATTAATGAATTAAGCACAAAAGTACAACCACTTAAAGCATGCATATGATGTTTGGTAATCCCAGCAATGCTTAAAGCTTGGTAACCTAACAGCATATACATGTTCAAGATGTGCATAGAAAGTGGGATCAAATACTTATGTTAGGATAGTTAGTTATTGATCAATACTTAGATTAAGTTAAATTGATTATAAATTACATTTCAACTTGTAATTCATATTTCATTATAAAATATAAAAATTGATTATAAGATAAATAAAATATAAAATAATAAAAATCATGTGCCTTAATTACACTTAACCATACAATTAAGCTCCACAAGTGTAGTTGAGAAGAAAATGATTGTCATGATTAGATTTCATGTCTTAGAACTAGTGTACTTAAGAACTTAAGGTTTCCAAAATTCGATCAGATCGCATGTGAACACTTGTGATTCGTATGGTTGCGCATAGGGGTACCTCGCCACTCATCACCTATACATGGATTATTGATAATGGACTACAGATTCGAGTTCACACCCCCATCACCAATATCAAGGGGTGGAGAGTCTACATTTTGAGAATCCCCAAAGGAAGGATCCTTATTGTTGTTTTGGTTGAGTAGGAACAAGGGATTGGTGAATCGTTTCCCCTTCACAACCTCATGGTGTTTCTCCTAGTGTCGATCTCTCTTGCATTGTGTTTTAGTGGGATGGTAGTCTCGATAGTCATGGTCATGCATAATGTACTCTTCTTGAAGATCATGGATGCCCAACCTCCTAAGAGCTTGGCGTAGCATCTTGGGCATAGATTGATTGTGAGGCATTACAATGTTTCCCTCCAGATCTTGCCATTGTAGTTGTTCATCCTGATGCAGGATAAAGGTGAAGTCAGGCACATACTCATCTGGATGGATATATACCACCCCGCATTCTTCAGGCATTGGTAGTTTAGTATCATTGTGCCTATGAGAAGAAGAAATTTCATAATTACAATAAGAGATCAGTGTGCTTAAATTATTATATTTATTTTAAGAATGATTTTGACCTCAGGGTTCATCCAACTATGTTAATGATTTTCACTATGCCTAAATAGTGTACATTTCAAACAAAAAGAATCCCTAGCAATAGCACTAATGATGAGCGATGGATACCCCTACGCTCAATTATATGAATCACTAAGCGTTCACACATGATCTGGTCGAATTTCATGGATTCTATGTCTTTGTACACTAGTCTCTAGGAAGTGAACTTGCCCTAACAATCATTCATGGTTTTCCCAATTACACTTCTGATATACAAAGGTATAGTTAAGTGTAAGTGAGGCATATGATATTTATTATTTTTATGTTTTATATTTTGAGTGCTTAAAATAAAGGATGAAGGGAATGAAGTAATTTAATTGCTAATTGATGAGACGCGGTTTACACTAGGCCGCGATATCGCGTACGCGATATCGCGGCCGACGCGATATCGCATCCCATGCGATATCACGTACGCGATATCGCGTCGCGCCACCATATCTATAAATAAGAGGCGGCACTCCCTTCATTTCCCAATCCTGGCTAGTGTAGCGAAGCTCTGGCAGATTGATCACTCCAGAGTTAGAATTTTTCCCCATGTGCCCGCAGTAGGAGTCCTAGAGTGAACGGCTCTTTATTCGAGCAGCTTGTAACCTGAACCCAAGTTGTGTACGGCAATAAAGACGAACTTGTTTGGATAAACCTTGCAGCACGTGGTTTCATTTATTGCTTTATTTCCTGCTTTCCTAGTGCGTTCAAGTACGACTTGATTACGAGCGTCTACGGACGTGTACGGCTAGTCAAGGAATCGGCTGCTTGACGCAATGCATGAGTACGACTCAATTACGAGCATTGGATGCTTGGTAACCCAGTAGCGTATTCCAGGATTCTGCGCTTGGTAACTCCCGGGTCTAATGTGTACGGCTAGTTGAGGAATCGGCTGCTCATTGCTAGGCTAGATCGTGTGATAAGTACGACTTAGTTACGAGCACCCACGGGTGTGTACGGCTGGCTAAGGAATCGGCTGCTTATCACACGTAGGCTAAATAGGTGCCTCAGTACGACCACTTCGAGCACTTGCGTTACGTGTGGCGATCCCAGTAACGATTAGCGTTTGGTAAGCTGCAGTTGCATAGTTCAGGGTGTGTCCGGTAAGTGGGAACGGATGCTGACGCTAGTTAATTTAGACTTAGATCTTTAGTTAGAGTTAGCTTAGTTTCTCAACCCTTTCTCCTGGTAGCATAGAAGATAAGCCGAAAATACCAAAAAAATCACATACCTCAAACTTGCTTAACCATACACCGTGACACAGACAAGCAAGCCTGGGAAGACAACGAACGATTAACCCCAAGTGTTTCTTGTGGCGTTAAGGCATTTAGTCTGCGGAGTTCGACCGGATCGCGCGTGTACGCTCGTTTCGTATGGTGGAGTGTAGGGGTACCTCGCCACTCATCACTAATTTAATCTAACTAACTAACCAAGGTCTAACTATTCCTAACATCAGTATCTAGTCCCACTTTTTGTACACATCATGAACACGTATAACATTACTGGGTTACCAAACATTAAGCGTTACTAGGATTATTGAGTGTCATTCACATGCTCAAAGCAGTTGTACTTATTTGCTTAATTAATTTCTATTTAACCTAGCTAGCTTAATTCCTTGATTAGCGTAATTACTTAAAAGCATTGAATAAAATTGCTAAAAAACATTAAATACATGAAGGAAATATTTAATCTAGCCAAAATGCTACAAGTTTTATTTAAAAAGCTTGTCTTTATTACCACACACATTGATGTGCTTAGGTACAATAGTGCTCAAATAAAGATCTATACACTCAATGACTCTTGCTGGGGCACTTTGGGAAAATATTCTAACTCTAGGAAAGAAAAACTGCAAAATCTTTGCTACTTTATGACAAAGATTACTTCCAAACCATGCACCCAAGTGCTATATTTATAGGCCAAAACATATCCTGCAACATTGGATATTTGACATTGCCTCTAGGCCCCCAATATCGGGTATTCGATATTAGGTTTTTGATATTAGAGCCAGAAAAAATACACTTCATCAAAGAAAGTGTCTTATTGCTCAACATGCTTAGAAATGATCATCTAGAATTTCTAATAAGTTTTAACCAAGCATCAATAAAGTTATTCTTGGTGATTAGCCTACTTTGGCTACTTTTTTTCTTTGAATTTGAAAATGTTTTCAACCACTTGTTTTCTACTTTATTTGGAAGCTTTGATATAAAGTTATGTTTTAGTAGCAAGAGCATAACTATGACCTTTCTTTAGGAGTTAAATACCAAATTCTTAAAGATGTTGCTTTTCAGCTATAGCTTCAAGTAAAAAAGCTTCCAATGAATATTGAACGATTAATTTAATTTCTACAATATTTTTTTTTTGAGATTTAAAGATGAGAAGTTTTTAGCTTTTGTTGCCATTTGTTCATTATTTCTAGCTGATGTATTCTTTGTCTTTAGAAAGAGTTTTCTCAATCTTTTTATAAGAAACCCTTTAGTAAGAAGTGAAAACCTATGAGGATGCTTTTGAATAAGGGCAAGGGTTGATCCTTTTCCAATCCTAGAGGACAGGTTTTTCAAGATTGGTTGTAAGGATGAACACTTGAAAAGGCATTTCCAAAATCATTGGATTTTTTCTTTAAGGGTGTTGGAATTCGAAATAATTAAAACATAGACACACCACAAGATTTGTAGAAGTTTATAACTCAGTACTAGCTAGTAGAATTGAACCTGTGACCTAGGGCTTTTTCTTTAAATTGTTTCTTTGATAATTTTATGTACTTTGGATTTTTTTAATATTATTACTTATTTTTTTATGTCAGACACGCCCCCCACCCCCCCACCTTGAAAAAAAAAATAATGTTGATATAAACTATAAGAATTATGACTTAGATGGTTTGGAGATATGCAAAGAAGATTAGATAATGAGCCTATAAAGAAAGGTTGCTACATCACTACTTTAGAAAAGCCATCAAAAGAAAGATCAAAGAAGACATGGGAGAAAATGATTAAAACTAATTTGAAGGAATTGTAAATAAATAAAGAGCTAGTTCTTCATAGAGGCAAATGACAAAAAGGAACTCATGTAGCCAACCCCATTTTGTTGGGACAAGGTTAGAATGATAATGATGACTTATACCTAATGTTGGTCCTCTAAGTACCCCTAGATGCCAACTATCAAGCTACACTAAAGTCACTAGCTAACCAAAGTCAAAGATTCAACTTCAAATATAGTTAACTAGGGGGTACTATCCTATAGTAATGCTCTATAAATTAAAATACTAAATATGTTAACCAATATTAAACAATCATTAAATGATTTCAAAAGCATACCACATGTTCGAAGTAGAACCCCTTGTGCTAACAAAATGGGGGAGAAAGGGCAATGTCCATCTTACTTTAAGAGGAGTTAAGAAAGGAAGCATAGCAAAACACATATTGAGGGCCTTAGTTTTCCTTCATGTTAAAGTGTGCCTGGATGCTTATAGTACTTAGTCTAGGATCTTGAAATTTGAAGATAAATGATACATGTATATATATTCTGTTTCTATTAATATATTGTGTGACGTCGATTTGAAGACCGTAAAGATTGCTATGATTCTTTATGATCGATTGGCTATCTACAAGTTAACGTGGTAGTTGCTTTTGTGGAGGAATACACCACGGTTGAGGTCTTTAAAGGGAAGATCATAAACATGGTCGCAACAGCTTGGTATTACAAGCATGCGACCATGCATGAACGAGATATGTGTATTAAATACGTAAGATTGATAATACCGAAAAATGAAAATAAGATTGAAACTTTGTGGAAAGCATAAATTTTTTAAGCATCAAAGTCCAGGGTAATTTGAAACTCCAAGCCTACTGGTCAAGGCTGGTGGGGTCGAAAGCGAAAAGGAAGGAGAGGGTGGCGCAGGGAAGCAGCAGCAGCAGCAACCAAAGTTGCAGATGCGTTGACAGGAGGAGGTGCATCGGAGACGGACGGCTGCACGACGACTCCCAACTCCTGCTCACGCCATCAATATCATCATCCATCCTCACACCATCTCCATCTTCATCCCCATCCACAGATTTCCACTGCGACGAAGCCTTCCGCTGTGAATTCCCACTTTCACTCCAACTTCCATCATCATCATCATGTGCAGCAGCAGCAGGAGTATCTGCAGCGGCAGCACAGTTGCCGGACACCGACGAAAGACCGGGGGACAACCGCGGTGGCCGACAACAAGAAAAACAAGAACAAGAAGAACAAGAAGAAGAAGAACAAGACGACGACGACTGGTCGGGAAGAACGGAGGCGATGCCGTGGCAGCGGAGCGTGGGCGAGGCCGAGCAAAGTTCGGGCGCCGAGATGCGAACGCCATTGACGCTGAGGCCGGCGAGCGTGGCGTTGGCGTTGCCGACGACCACCACAGATGAATACGAATACGGAGAGGAGGAAAAAGCGGAGGCAAGTGTGGGGAGAAGAGCGCCGTCGGGGAAGTAGAGAAGTTGTGTGGATGAGAGCGGCAGCGGCAGCGCGTGCCTGTGCACGAACAGCAGCGCGGCTTCGGCTCCGAGGCCCAGCAGCTGCTCCGACAGCGCCTCCTCAGCCGGCATCAGCAGTGTCAACGACGTCGACGCTGAAGAAGGAGACATCACCAATCCCACGCTGTCAACCAATGCAATGAATGTGGCGTATGTTCTTCTCACCTCGTCTCCTACCATTGCTTCCTCCACTGTTGCTACTGCTCCTCCCTTTGCCTTTACTGTCATCAGCATCAGCATCAGCAGCATCAGTGTACTTACAGTGGCCATATCTACGGCCGCCCGCCCGTTGCTGGCTTGCTGCTCCCGCTCATTTATGCCGTTCTATATATTACTTTTAACTTATCGTTGTTTTGGCGTGAATCAACCATTGTTGCTGGGCTGTTGACGCCTGGTTATTCACGTTGTATTTGTTTCTGGCTCATGATGCACAGTCAGTCTCTATGTATGCTCAGAAAGAGGCACCTACCATAGACGTCGTTCAACGAACTTTGAAGGCATGTACTGCACATGTCCTTGCTTCACCCTCCTCATGCGCCTCGCGGTACCGTGCTTGTAACCGTTTATCACCAAACGCACCATGCTAGCAGCCGCAGAGAAGACTCTTGCAAGAGGAGAAGAGGGGAGGGCAGGGAAGCCGCTTGGAAAGATCGAAATCTTTTAAACTTTGTCCTATTTCTTCGTCCTACGCATCATTGCTCTCTTGAATACTTTAGGGTGCCATGTACATGAATTATCATGATTCATGAATTTCCTCTTGATTTTGCTATTTTTGTTTTTTAAATACATCAAGATTCTTATGTCAAGCCTAATCAATCTTTTTTTCAAAATCCAGCAACCACGGAAATGGAGAAGTTGAAGCCTGAATCGAAAGAAACGTAATAGAGCTGCCGTGTAGGCAAATGATGCTTGAACCAAAAGGGCTGCAATTCTAAGGAAAAAGCTAAACAGCTACAGTAATCAGGAAAGGAAAATGCTGCCAAATAGAGACCATCAGAGAAAGAAACCTATAAAACTATAAGAGGTTTAATAGAACTTCAGTAATTAAGGGAAATGCAGCAAAATAGATGTTAAGTGCCTGCTAACTAAGGCACAACATATTATATCGGTAACGTGTTACAAGGCCCAACATATATTTGTCGTTTTTAGCTAGCTTTTTATGCTGTTTTACAAAAATCGATTTAAAAGGCCATAAATTCGAGTTTCCTTGGTTTGTGGCCGTTGCTACCTTACAATAGGGTAAGAAACGCAAAAGTTTGACTTGCAAGTCAAATGGGCTTGGAGTCTTCCTTAGTAGCAATTGCTATTGCTAGCTAAGACGGTAAGAAATGGAAAAGTTTCACTTGCATCTCAAATGGACTTAAAGTCTTTCTTAGTATGCATTTAGTATGGAAAAGGTTGTTGTGACCAAACTCATTTTTTACATTATTTAAATGTGTTCCTAGACCCACAAACATATCAGCATGATAGATGATGGTCATTAAATATGCATGAGTTGGCAGGGTTGCATTACATATATACTAAGGAAGTTTTTATGCTCTTCCTTTGAACATAAGGCTAAGTAATCATTCTATCAAAAATCATTTGTTAAAAATATTTGAAATTATATTACAATCGTGTCAAGACAAGTAAAATTTCATGATTTTTGGATTTTAAAAATATCCTATTTATTTTTCAAATAATTTTCATCTTCACTTGGATGAACAACATATCAAATTTTAATGGTTTCACCTTTATTCAAGGTCCTATATAAAACCAAACTTTTATAAAGCATTGACTTTTTTTCTTCTTTTTCTAAGAAACTCAGGGTTAGTAGCACAATCCCTACACATATAGCAGCGTAGATGGGATCTACTAGACAAGGGTATCCCACCACAAAGCTACTCCATTATTACCATACATATAAGTGGAGGTAGGAATTGAACCCACAACCTCCCAACTAAGAGATGAGTGTCTAGACTACTCCACTTAGTTTACAAAGCATTAACTTACTTGATTAGAGTAGGTACCTTTTCATTGACTTCAATGAGTATATTGAGGCATCATTATATTCTACAAAAGTCACATGTTGGTTGCATGACTTACAGGGTACACATTTACAATGTTATGCATACATTTGTGTGTGTTATGAAAGTAGATTTTAATATGTTTTTTTTTACAATACACAACTATTCAAAACACTATTCACATTATGTTTTGATGATGATTTGATGGTCAAATATTTATGATTTCATTTAATGCATCTTAAACTACATTACAACTTTGGTTTGTAGCATAATCCCCTCACCACAACAAGGTAGATGTGATCCACTACAGGGCTACTGTACTATTGCCACACTTGGACATGAAGGCAAGAATTGAACCCACAACCTCTTCACCAAGAGGTGAGTATATTGACCACTACTCTACATCCCTAAGTATTGATTTGTAGTATCTTGCTTTGTAAATTTGAACTTTGGATTTTTTTAGTCAAACACCAAAAATAATATTAAAACTAAGCAAAAATTTAGAGTACATCACATATTTAACATTGAGTAGAAAACACCAAAAATAACATAAAAAAGAAAACCTTTCCAATTTTAGGGATGTCTACTCAACTATACAACCTTATAATTGAAGCTTTGAAAAATCAATAGAGGAAAATTAATTATTAGTAGAGAGGATGGTTCTAGTACTAAGAACATTTACATGACTTTTGATGAATCATTTAATTCATTGTATCGATGCATGCATAGCCTCATCAAATTAGCCCCATCACTGCACTTTTTGATATGTCGACGTAGTGGCTAGTCTCGCCTATATAAATGTGTGTACCCATCGCATTTATGGCACATTAAGTCAGTAGCCTAGCTGAAGTATTGTAGTTTTCCTAGCCTAGAGTTAGAATATTTTTTGAGCACCCACAATATGACTTCAAGGATTTTACAAATCCTTATTTGAGCATCAATGTACTTGAACACTTTGATGTGATCACAATAAAGACGAGATTCTTGGAACTCCTTGCAACACTTAAGAATAGATTAATGTTCTTTTCATGCACTTTACATTCATGTTTTAGTTAATTAACGAACCTGATACCAACATATAAGTACAACCACTTCGAACAAACCATTTAATGCTTGGTAGTCCCAATAGTGGTTATCTAGTATACCTAGCGATTGACACTTGGTAACCCAGTAGTATTAGAGTGATTTTAGGATGCGAACAAAAAGTGGGCATGGATGCTTATGTTAGGCTAATTAGATTAAGTCATTAGATAGTTAAATAATCAATTTCCAATTAATTATCTTTGTTTTACACCTAGATTAAATAGAATAAAATAAAAATAAAAATAAAAATTATATGCCTTAGCTTACACTTAACCATATAACTAAGCTTACACAAGTGAAGCTAAGAAGACAACGATCATAACTCTCACGACACTATCTTTTCCCATCGATACACTTGCAAGCTAAGTTCATGGAATTCAACCGAATTGCTAGTGAATGCTTATGATTCGTATGATTGAGCGAAGGGACTACTTGCTACTCATCATTGGCATTGTTTCTAGGGACTTAGTCTAGCTAAGTGCACTACAAAGGAAAGATCATAAAATTTTATAAAGATGTTGTAAAGAATAAATAACATTAAATCATTAAGAATATAACAACAAACAAACACTATTAATTAGCAATTGCTAATATGACTTCTTCTCATAGGAAGGAATCCCCATTGCCATTCATAGGCAAATCCAATCAAAGGCAAGAAGGCAAAAGAACACAAGTTGCCTAATAATGCCGAGTTGTGCACACTCATCTAGATCCTTACACTTCAAATTTCATGTTTGATGAGTGGCGAGGTACCCCTACACTCCACCATACGAAACGAGCGTACACGCGCGATTCGGTCGAACTCCGCAGACTAAATGCCTTAACGCCACAAGAAACACTTGGGGTTAATCGTTCGTTGTCTTCCCAGGCTTGCTTGTCTGTGTCACGGTGTATGGTTAAGCAAGTCTGAGGTATGTGATTTTTTTGGTATTTTTGGCTTATCTTCTATGCTACCAGGAGAAGGGTTGAGAAAACTAAACTAACTCTAACTAAGATCTAAGTCTAATTTAACTAGCGTCAGCATCCGTTCCCACTT